>JAUCNO010000626.1:11587820-11610179 GCA_032353835.1 Enteromius viviparus | reverse complement strand
TCCTCGACATTGGAACAGTCCTTCGACGGATGTTGATGACGTAGCATCCTCGAAATTCTGGCTTCCGAGGATCCTTCCTTGACATTAGGAAAGCCTAAAGTTCCGAATAAAACGCGGAAGCGGTCGGTAACTCATTCTTATTGAGCCCCGGTACAGCCAGTGCTCACGACTGTTACACATGCTGAGCGCACGGACCAGTGTTTTTGCGCATGCATTTTATTTACACAGTCAGTGCGCGCATCAGAGCGGGCTTTACCAACTTGAGCAAAGTGAAGATGCGCTGTCCTTGAAGGACGTTCAGCTTGCATTAGAAAATTGTCAGTTTAATGTTAGGAAACCAACATCAGGCAAGTCTAATGTATGGGAGTTTTTTTAATGCGCAAATGGGGGAAAAAAAACCTTTGCGCGATATGTGATAAAAATAGGCTACAATGTTGTACATATGTTTGTTTACAGTTTTATCTGTTATCTCTCTCTTTTGGTAGTACCCAATTTAAATGAGAGATTTTAAAAACCAGATCTAAATTTAGCGGGAACGGTCGGGTCGGGTAGAAAAGTATTCTAAGCGGGCAGTGGGTGAACAAAGACTGAATATACAGCAGGAGCGGTCAGGTGCGGAATAAAACCTTGCAGAAGCGGGACTAAAACACTGATCCCACGCAGACCTCTACTCTGATTGGCCAGCTATCCAGTGCGTTGTGATTAGCCGAATACCCCAAGCATGTGGCGGAAATTTTACGCTTCTTACCATGTGTAAAAAAAAACATTACAAAAGAGGCATTTGTTGCAACCAATTACTGATTATCATGACTTAGTACTGTCTTTTTATGCATTGCACCTTGTAAACATAACATGTTTTTAACATGCATTTGTGATTGGAGAAACTACAAAAAAAGCACTACCCCTCACTACTCAAATCCTGCTTTTAATAAGAAAAAGTAACTAACTTAAAAGGTTATGAGTCAAAAGCACCAGACTGTCCTTGCAGAGGTAGAATTGCTCCACTTTATAGTCACTTTATATGCTCTGCAGGTTTTAGGAGTCCATAAATGCACTGAACACACTGTAATATTTGTGTTGTTTTGGAACAGTGCTGTGAATACAACTTGACTACTGATTTGTAGTTGTGTCCTCTTGTGAAAAAAAGTAGTTTTACTTTCATAACACGCAGCGCCTCATGAAAAATGCGCCACAGCCAGTGGGAATAATAGCTCTGCCTTCTTTCTTTGCATAAACAATTGGGCGGTGTTAGAAAATAAACTTACTCTGTGATGTAGAAATGTGGGAGCATGTTTAAACGAGCCTTTTTAGGGAGGTGTGGACAAGTCATAACTTTTATAAAGAATCTCTCTTAGGTTTTGAGACTTTAGTCTTTGAAACTTTACAGATCTTTATGCACCAAGAGCTTCTAACACTCTAAAGAGAAAGGAAATTTAAAATTGCATCATATGACCCACTTAATACTACAAAAGCTGGCAATATCTATGGTGTCATTTTAAACCTTAAAATGCACGTACAAAGCATGATTCAAAGTTCCTATATATGTTTTCTATTATACTCTTAATTTTCTTTTTCATCTTCTATGCAACCATCAGATCTTCTCTTGTGATTTAAAAACTTTTCCTCATTTATTTGCATCTCTGTCACGAGCTGTGAAACATTATCTTGTCTGAGCGTTTCTGTATCCTCAGTCTAAGCAAATTAAAATGCATCAGTACAAAGAGCTTGCGGTTCTTACAAAACCTCTTTCCCCATGATACTCCACCACACACAAACAACTTCTGCTGTCATGACAGGCTAACATGACGGCTGACATATGCTTTATGAACAGAGAGAGAACTAGAAGGAATAAAAGTGAACGTCGGTCTGGGAAAGAATGTCAAATGGAATAGAACTCAAACTCTGTCAGGAAACTCTCCACTCGACAGTTGTGATGGACAGAGATGATGTCTGCTAGTTTAGTCATTCGATCTTCAATAGACTCTGCAGTCTCTAGGGATTAAATCAAACCCCCATCCACTCAGAACATTTCATGTTCTCAGAGGAACACGAGAGAGCTCACGCATGAACACGCATGCACACGCTGTATGTTAACTGAATCTATAAACATGTTCCGCATGAGGAACTCTTGACCAGATGTTCTGAGATATTACAGACCAGTGTTGTCAAAAGACCCGGTACTTCGGTTCCAAGTTGGTAAAAAATAAATAAATAAATAAAAAACCGGTATCAGTGTGGGAGAGTTTGCTATTCGGACTAGTACAATATAAGTAAAATATTAAGCCTCAGAAGTCGATTCAATATGAATCCTGTATGTTCTGTGTGTCTCTGTATTAATGAATGAATGGCAGAGACGCACGGTTTTGTTTTCTACATGCACTGAAGCGTGTGTCGCTCGCCATGATTTCAGCATCTGCCGTCTCAATGTGGACATAAATACATCAACATCTACAGACAGAACTTCTCTGAGAGTCACTTTATGTGCATTTTACAGTTTCATTTGAGTAACACCAGCATCTTATCACACAGAAATGTAAAGAAATTCTCTTCAAAATAAATGTTTGGTTTAGACATTGTGCCAGAGGTATTACTAGAATAATGTATGTGATAAGCTACTACTACCACTACGCCACTACGGTTTAAAAAAAAAAATCTAAACTAGGTTATTTTTTAAGAAATAATCACACACTATTTCTTTTTCATTTTAATATTAAATTTTCTTTATTTACCAAAAATAAAATGTGTTTAAATCTCAGTAATTAAAAGACTATACTCTTTTTAAATTTTTCATACTTTCATTACTTGCATTTTTAAATAAGTATGGAATTATAAATATAATTTTTTCTTTTGTGTTTGCTTTGGTACCGAGAACTGTGGATTTTTACTGGCATTGGTACCGAATACAGATGTTTTGGTACCGTGCCAACACTATTACAGCCTACTAAAAATCATCACATATGCACTGAGTTTATTTTGTTATTATGAAAGAAGAATATGAAAACTAAGTTTGGTTAGCAGGTCAAATTTATGAAAATAGGATAGAAAACGACAGATTTCAAATTACGCGTTCCCACCTCTTGACCAATGAATTTCCATAAGGATTTTTGTACATTGTACAGATATTCATAAAGAGCAAACAGATGAAAGACTTTATATCTGAAATTACTTACTTTATTTTGATGTGGACATCTTAAGTTTGACTCTCTTTATATTTGATATATATATAAATATATATATATATATTCAATGATTTTAGAGGTTCTACAAAGCATTAGGAAAAGTTCAATTTACTTCCATGTAGCTGTTATTTGTTAACTTTTAGGAACACAGTGCCATAAAGATGACCTTAAAAACCAATATACATGGTGCAATAGCTCCATAACTTTAATTATAATTTCATGGGGTCTTTAAGCCTACATATTTCACACGTATGACATCAAGAGCTAAGGAAAGCAATAAATATAATAATCTCTGGTGTGTTGGAAGTAGTTCAGGGCACCTCAGTGGATCCATGAAAATTATTTCAGAGTTAAAGCTGTGAATGCAAATGTTATTGGTCAACACAGGACAGAAAGTAGTTCAGTCTGAGAAAGAGAAACTCGTCCAAAACACAGCAGTAGTGAACCTGATTAAACAGTCCACAACAGTGTATTGACTGTGCCTGGGCAGGAGGAGACTGAGAGTCACTTCTTCAAATCAACTGCACAGACAGGGTCCAAAATCAACTTTGCAACACCTGCTAATGGTAGGTGACTTAATAAAATTTACCAGCCGTTATTACTTCCTACCTGCCATTAAAATGCAGATTGCACTTTTTTTAAATTAAGTAATAATAAAAAGTGTATACATGCTGTGTGTATCTTTCTCTCCATTTTTGTGGCATAAAAAAGCATATATAAATGTGTTTCCACATGGGAATCCTCTGAAAGAGGCAGGGTTTTAAATCCGATTGCCGGGTTGAACAAAGTTATAGAACATTTGAGATATAAAGTTGCATTAATTGATTTTTGCATCACACTTGCAAGTCTATCTACATCTATTAAAGCTACAGCTACTTTATCTTTTGGAGCTCATCTCCAAATCTATATACTGTATGACTCAAACCCTCAAAAATACGCTTCATTTTAAGTACACTTCAAACTTAAAAGTTCAGCAGTGCTCATTAGCAAATGATCCAGAGTACGATTTGAAAGAAAATGTACTGACCCTGCAAGTGAACTTAACGCATTTTTTTTTATTACATATTGTCATAAATTAGAACACGTACCATTACCAGTTCTCCTAAGTTCCCTCAATATGTGTGCTCACTTGCAAACATATTCTTGATTTCACTCTCATTAATAGCTCATCAGTGATTTTAATCAGCGAGTCCATCAGAAGGTGTAATCATCCCCTGATTGGACGAGAGGAAATGCCAGAACGCTGATCAAAACATGCACAGAGACACCTGCCGTTCCAACGTCGACAATCAAAGCGGCCCTACTGTTACCATGGAGACTATCAAAGCCGGAATCTTCGTCATCCTAACCTTTGAGGTCAAAGCAAGACATTGCAGCAGCAAAGGTTAACACAGGGACACATTTAACTGTCAGTGTGTGTAGGCTCACAGGATGACATTTGTGAAGCCATTATAAAGGCTATGTGGATGGTTAACATAATGAATACAGGTCAAAGCTTGAGACTCAGCAATCTGCTATGAACTTTAAGTGAATTCTAGTTTTTTTTAAATACCACAAATTTGATAATCAAGCCTTAACTGGTTGACTATGCAAATAACTTTCATATATTTGTAAATCACTATTTCATAACTCATGAGACAAAGCTGCTGGGACGAAAAACAGCTTGGGTCCTAGACAAAATTGTGTTCTGAAATGGACTTTATGGGCAAAATTTAAAGTCATAGTTATTTCACTAATCAGAGTTTTTCACCTAAATTTAAAACAAGGGCATACAATGTTATTTAAGATGAAAACACTTTCAAATCTTACACATTAAATATTTAGAATCCATAGAGTGTACAAAACCATTATGTCATCAAGACGACAAACACAAAGTAATATGGAAGTCATCAGGTGTCATTAATAGAGTTAATAACTGAGGTGCAAGATAATAGCGGCACCGTTTGGATGAATGTAGAAAGATGGTGGTGTTGTATGAGATGTAACTAAATAACATACAACCGGTGCTTCCGAATGGCTAATGAATTTGGTTGATATGTTGCGACTGGCCAATCAGAATCAACCATTTTAAAGAGCTGTGTAATGAAACTGGCAACCACCTACAGACCAGAAAACCCTAACAATGACCTGGCAACCAGAACACCAGAATCATGGCGGAAAGTTGAGCACAGGCAAGCACCATTCACCTTTTCATCAAATAATGCCCGAATCAAGTCATATTTCAGTTGTTACAGAGACATCCATTTTGGCCCCCTACACCTAGCACATTTAACTCCCTGATGTGACTCAAATAGGCAGACAGAGCTTTGAGGAGTTTAAAAAGTGGACTTGATGCCCTGTTCCAATAACACCCACGCAAAAGCACATTTCCACCATGAACAGAGTGAGGGCTCTCACGACCGATGTGCTCTTATGCTAAACCCCGCCATGAACAAAGAACGTTTTGTCAAAGCTGCACAATGACTATGGTGCGCACTCTGTGCTGGGAATAGACTGTCCACTAAAATTATAAGCACGTCAGACAGAAATGAGCCTTTTCAGCTCCATTCAGTTTGTTTTCATCCCACAGAGTATAGACATACAGCATGGCTTAAATATAATCGCAGATAAAAGGAAATTTAGATGTTTTTCCGATCCGTGCTTTGAAGGTGAGCTTTTCGTTGATGACAAAATGTTAGAGGATGATTATGTGGAAACAGCAACTGCATGATACTAAACAAATGCACCCACCATCAAAGCCACAGACACACTAATTACAGCAAAGATGAGAGAACACAGAGTATATAGTGTTCCTTTGATGGAACGGTCCATGTTATTGCTACGCTCATGAAAAATGCAAAAGTAATATAGAAGTGGGTTTTTTACATTTCAGAGAAAAAGCTTGCTGCAGTTATGATAAGGTGTTATACATGTTTGCTTAGGTGCTGCAATGCGGTACTTTAACATTGTTTTTAGTTGCTTTAAGTTCTAAGATATAGTTTTTATATTTTTTTTATTTAAGGGATAATACAAGGCTAGCTGTGCATTAAGTAAGGAGTAGTTGAAAATTAAAAAGATTTACAATGAATGGCTAAAGTACAAATAAAATACTACTAATATATAATATATTATAAAATATATAATATCAAATCTGATGAAGAAATCTCAACTACAACTTGAATTGCCCGAAGGAGAGTACAGTCTGAATTATTCTTTGAACTGACTTTGGCAAGAGTTGTTGATCACAGCTGATATTTATAAAATACTGTTGAAACGAGTCAAAGGCCACTAAACAACACAGACACTACACAAAATAATATTTAAAATGTAAATAATTATTATTTTTTTAAACCCCTGCAAACTACAAGACTATAAACAGAGAAATTGAATTCACTTTAACAGCGAAGCTGTATCATTAATGAAAGTTGAAGAGTTCACTAAGAACTTGGACATCACTTTTGTTGTCAATTTAAAACCACAACAAAATTTGGCTAAACAATCCCTAAAGTAGTGTTTACTAGTTTCAACTAGTTAAAAGATTGTGGCATTAGTGTGACTTTCTTTACTGGCTCATGTTTTCTATTCTTTTAATTGTGACCATTGATTGAGTATTTTCTCTGCCTGGCTCCCTGTTGAGATGAGCTCAGCAGGGAAAGAGGCTGATTGGTTTTGCGTCTGAGAAACTTCTGATTACTACTGGAGCTGAAAACATAGCTGAGGGCAGCAATCACGGCGACCAACCTGGCCTGACAATAACTGAAACCGAGTTAAGAAACGATAAGAGAGAATGGCAACATAACTGCAAAACACTGCTGGGCAATGAAGCGGATGCTTCCATAGGTGGAGGCTCTTTTCAGATAAACACTGGAGAGCTAAAATTAAACTGCCAGATACTGTGATTGAGGGTTATGGTTAAATCCATGCTTGTGTGTGTCTGCAAATCGAAACTTTGCAGTTATTTTCATGTCAGATCCCTCAAAAAGTGGCTTCGCGCTTGTCAGATTTTTACCAGCAAAACAAAATTGAGTATGCATAATTATGGGCACGTATTTGTTTGGTTTCTGAACTGTTTATTCACGCTTAAATTATAATTACATGAATGTGGTTAACGACTGCTACTCTCATGTTGACATGGCATGCAAACGGTTGAAACATGGCATTTAGAAGCACTTTGAGGAAAAAACGAGAAAAAATAAAACCTATACAGCCGAACTAGCAGAAGTGCCGTGAAGAAACATGCAGGACAAAAGTGAGGATGCCAGATCCTGGAAATAAAGTTTGTGTTCCAGGCTGTGCAGGGGATGTGAAGTGCATTGATGGGTTGCTGTCTGTATTCAAAAAGGCACAGAAAGAAAATAACCCCTTCTAATAAAATAACGCAAGCCGCTAAAGGTACATGGTTCGCTTTAGCAGTAGCCGGTAACATTAGAGTGTATAAGACTTCACAAGGAGATAACGGAGGATGATGGGGAATGATCCTGAGCACCATTGACAAGCATCTGATCTAGTAAAGTGTTTGGTAAGTACTGACGCTCCATAGTATAAACAGAGTATATGCGATCACAAAGTGAAAGTAAAACTGAAGTATTAACAGCGGCTCCTGATGTCCTCGTTTTCTATACAGTATAATTACCAACCGTGAGAGAAAAATATAGCATAAAAAAAAACTTGATTTATTTTGTTTAGATATTAAATTGTTGCTGTTTTTTCATGACTTTAAGTGAGTGTTTGATGGTGGCAAATAAAATCAAAATATAAAAATAATGAGAATCTGCATTAAAAATTTAATTATTAATCAATACCAATAAACCCAAATACATTCTTATGCAAGTCTTTACAAAAATTAATAACAGATGAAAAAATATCTACTGGAACAGTATGTGCTTTGGCCTTTTGTTTAGAAAATTTCCACACACAAAAAAAAAAGGCCACAGTTCTTGCCTACCCGGAATGCCCTTCTAAGAACACAAATCTAATTTTAGAAGCAATAAGTTTAAGATGAGTCCACGCTAACATGACGTTAAGATGATACTCCATATGCCCTCAATCAATAGAAACCGGTTTATCTGTAGGAGTCGCCCGCAACTAGAATTAACAGCTGGACTCAAGTTTGCCTCAGATTCAGTTACTGTATTGAGTCACTGCGAAGCCTGATAATGCAGTAAAGCAAAAGGGCCTCGAAGAAAAATATATACCTGTAACATTTGGTTGACTCTCTTCATGGTCACACTGAGAAAATAACAAGGTTTCACTACAATTAGAGGACAAAATCTGTTCTAAACCACTAACCCTAAGTATTAAACTTTGGAGAGTAATCGCCCTGCACCAAGAGACATGAACACTATCTCATAATGTGTGGCTCGATGAGAGGTGCGCACTTATTAGTTGCATCTCTTAAACTTTGAGTATTTTCTAACATTGTGATTTACACGGATGATGAAAGTAGCTGAGAACAGTATTAACATCAACTAATTAAAAACGTTACTCACATCTGCTCAAACTATTAACCATGGTTAAATATGAAACTAATGAACAGAGAAACAGAAGTTGTCTCCGAAGTTTAACTTCAAGGCTCATTGATTTTAATTTAACTATGGAAATGTTTTATTTTATTTTTTTAAACGCTTTGAACTTTCCAAGTTTTATAGAGCATTTCATGCATATGTTTTGTCTGTTAATGCTCCGCACTCAATGCCAACATGCGTTGCTCAAAATTACAATCAATGTGTCACAACTGACAGATTACAACACATTAGAAAAAATCTCATTGAAGTGTTTGTGTGTGAATGGTGACATCTGAATGTCTGTGATTGTGTGTAAGTCAAGGTTAACAAATATTGACAGTGAATTATCTTCAGCAGAAGGGTCGCAGGTGGCTTCAACAGGCCTAATTTCACAGGCGAGGACAAAACACACACACACACACACACACACACACACACACACACACACACACACACACACAAAGACTGTCTTACTCGTATGATACAGAGCTGCTAAAAATATTAATGGTCTGCTTTACATTAGAAATAGAATATTTTCTAAGTCAAGTAATGGAGTAAAAGCACACTTAAATGCAAAAGTGCACAGAAATAGCTAAGACAAGCCCTCATTCCTCCAACTGCTCTTAAGTTCCTTCGTTCAAGTCAACAGTTCTAGGATCTGAATCTGTCAAAGTGATATAATTACACGCCTGCTCTTGTAGTTATTAATTTTCTGAAGAGGTGATTAGCAATTAGTCTCATTTAAGCAATTGAAAAGTCAGTGTGCTCTTTATATATACACACACTACCGTTCAAACATTTGGGGTCAGTAAGATATTTATTGGTTTCTTCTGCTTATCAAGGCTGCATTTATTAGATTAAATATCCAGAAAGCAAACAAAAAAGAAAAAAAACAAAAACTGTAATATGTTTTCAAATGTATTTTATTCCTGTGATTCAAACATTACTCCAGTCTTGACATGATTCTTTCAGAAGTCATGTTATCAGTGTTGGAAACAGCTGAGCTGCTTAATAGTTTTTTTAGGGGGAAAAAAAGAAGCATTTATTTAAATAAAATTAATGTTCAGAACTACTGTTACAGTAGTTTACGGTTACACTGCTGTTCAAAGGTTTGGGATCAGTATATTTTTATTCTTCTTTGAAAAAAATAAATACGTTTATTAACCAAGGATCTATTAAATGAACAAAAAAGTCAAAGGATAGATTTACATTTTAGAAATGTTTTATATTTGGTAAAAAACTATTCATCAAAGAATCCTGAGAGAAAAAAAAAAATGGTAAAAGGTAAAAGGTCTTTAGGTACTTATGAAAGGTCTGAAAGTGACACTGAAAACTAGAGTAATGATGCTTTGTATAACAGGAATAAATTACATTTTAAAATATATTCACACAGAAAACTTTTATTATTTATTTTAAATTAAAATATTTCACAATATTACAGTTTTTTCTAGATTTTTAATCTAATAAATGAGCAGAGGAAACATTTAAAGACCATTAAATATCTTACTGACCCTAAATTTTTGAGCGGTAGTATATATATATACTGTATACACACACACACACACACACACACACACACACACACGTACCCTTCAATGTACATTCTCAACTTTATGAGTGTGAAAGTGCCATGAATAAGCTATTTATCTAATTGTAAAAATGTACATTAAATGTTAAAATATGGGACACTTTCCAAATGTCATTTAACTTTACTGAAGAGTAGGCTGAACTATGTGGCTTTTTGCTAGAGCTGCTCAGTTTGCAAGACAAAGAAACTTCATGATTCTTGTTATTAGAAAAAATTAAAAAAAAATGTGTCTTAAAATTTCTGTCAAAGGGTAAGTTAAGAATCATTAAGAAATACATAATTTATGTTTCAAATTAAACATGCACATAAATGCTTAAAACAATAAATGCAACCCCATTCCAAAGTGTTATTTTAAAACACAATATACACGTTTTATTAAATTAGATAGGAAAGTGTTCAATATTCATTACATTTACATTTAATACAAGCTTTTGTCATGCTTCCAGTTGCTTAAAACAATTGAAATGAAATATTGAATTCAGCAATCATCTGGGATGTTAGCAAGTTGGCATTAGCATATGCTTCTTCAATCAGTATTTCAACAGTGGGGGGGGAATCAGACAAATCTTGTAAAGGTACGACGACCAAAAAAAAAAAAAAAAACATTAACCCACTGAAGCGCTGAAAATCCAGTTTATCCCACATTATCGGTCCCATTTTGGCACTCTGTTTTGCATGTAATAACATCTGGAAGTGCTGCTATATGATCATGCAAAAACGAACTGCATTACAGTCTCGGTTCTCCAGGTTGTTAAAAGTAATCTTTTTTTTTTTTTCCCTGAGCGGGCCACAAAGTGCAGTACTAATTTACATATTCTTAACGTTTGGAGTAATGTCACACATTTTTCTGTGTGGAATGTACCTCTGAACTTCTACTACTTGGATGGACAGCCTGATAGATAGACACTTTATTCATTCCCAAAGGGACATTCAGTACACCCAAGCAAACTGTGACAAAGAGAAGGACACCAGATATTGAGTCCCATATTCAATGTCATCATTTAAAGCATGAGTGCAAAAGCTGAGTCATCAGAGTTTGATGAAAAGTGCTTATGCGAATATCATATCAATTATTGATGTCATGACACACCCGCTAGCTTTTTTAAACTATTTTTAACAGAACAGCTGTGGACTGTATTTAAGAATGAAGTATAAGCTGCAGCATGCAGACACAAACTAAATTTGGCAATTTAACAACTTCATTTATTTTATTCATCAGACCTGAACATAAATCCCATAAGTGTTCTTACAATTGAAATTAATTCAAGAAATAATCATTTTGTTGTTTTTTTTCCCTCCCCAGACAATGTGTGATTAATTTCCTTTTGTAATCAATCTTTCATCTGTATAATTCATTTTCTATTCAACTAAAAACCTTAGAAGAAACCAAAACAATTTTTTCAACTATTTAACAACAACAAGAACTATGCGCAAATTAAAAATTCAAAAGAATTTTTGTTTCCTTTAAAAAAATAATAAAAAACGTTATTGATTGCTTGTAACAATTTTGTAAATGTGCATCTCTTCATTTTCAATTGAAATAGTTTCTGAAGTTTGGTCAGTTCTGAGAAAAAACTAAACTCACAAAGAGCTTAAGACATGCATCAAGATATAAATATAAAACACTAATTACAAAGTGTTCTAGTGCCAAAAATTAAAGCTTGTAATAAATGTGAGATGTATCTGTGTCCCTATTAAATTAAAACTTTAAAACACAAGTTTTAGAACACTTAGCAAATTAATATGTTTGAATAAAGATTTTGAATCACTTTTGATGTGACGGTCAGAAATGGTGTGTGTGTGTGTGTGTGTGTAATTATATACACACACACACACACACACGTTTGCTTTTGTGATTTATGGGGACTCTCCATAGGCGTAATGGTTTTTATACTGTACAAACTGTATGTAGTATTGCCCTACACTGATACTACACCTGAACCTACCCCTTACAGGAAAATACACACACTTTTAGATTTTCAAAAAAACACCATTTAGTATGTTTTTTAAGCCTTTTGAATTCTGGGGACACTAAACATGTTCTCATAAAACACCTACATATTGTAATACCTATGTCATACCCATGTCATTATACAGCTTTGTGTGTCCTCATAAACCTAAACCTGCACAAACACATATATATAATTATAGTAATTAGATAAATACAATTGGTGCAATCTAGTTGTGTTAAACTGACTGTTATTCCTTTCCACAAACACTTTTAGAAAGTGAAAACACACAATAGTTCCAGACTGGAAACCGGCTTTGGCACCAAACTGTTGAAAAGGCACTGGAGAGGATTAATTGAGATTGAACGCACTGAAGTGTTGCAGCCTTGATCTAATGTTAGAAACTGACAGTTAAAGGATCGACTATTTGCTGTTAAAAACAGAAAACATCTAATCCCTCATTTAACACTGAACAAATGTTTCTGCTTTTTAACATTTATGAACTCTTGCAAACATGTTGTCAAAATTTAGAGGAGCTGAAAGCTACACAAATGCAAAACAAGGAAGATACTCCATGACTTTGACAGATTCCCAAAAGAATTCTGAGGACAATGAGTCATATTTTGACAAATAAGAGGAGGGGAAAAGTCTCTCATTATCTTTCCTCCTCCTCAGACAAAAATAAAAGCGAATTCAAAGTCGCTCTTTGATTCTTCGGGGATCAAATCATAACATAACTAAAGCATTGCTCTAGTGCACTTGTCTAACATTTGGCTGGGATGTCCTTCATTTATCTTCATGTGCACATTATTTGAAAAAAAAATAGTCCAATGGCGATTATATTGAGAAAAAGAATAATGAACCATCTTTCCTAAACACTGTGCACATTATGCTTATTGTGATCAAATTTCAGATCATGTCATTCTCACGGGTCTTTGGAGTTTCTGTAATATTGTGCCACTAGTGTTGTAACGGTATACCGGTATGGCGGTTTATTGTGATATTGACTTGTACGATTATCATATTGTGCACATTTGCAGTTCTCACCCGCGCTGCAGTGTATATGCAACTTCTTTGCGCTTGACTGCTGACTCCACCCATACCGCCGAAACACTAATTAAAATCTGCAGTATGGGAATATTTCGGGTACTCGAAAAATGATTGCGGGGTTGTCCTTGAAAATGGATATCCAGTTTGCAAGAAATGTGGACGAAGAGTGCCCGCAAAAGGAGGAAATACGTCGATCATGTTCCATATTCGAGAGCACCATCCCTCCACAAAAATAAAAAAATTAAAGACGTATTATTTTTGATGCAGAGGGAATTCCGGAATCCAGTCATGTTATTGGATAAATCAAAATTTAGCTGTGCAGTAAATCAAATGGCGATGTGCGTGTCTGAATATACAGTAGACAAACGCTGCCATATTTTGTAATTCTATATTCTGTGTCTCTGCATGAATGAGCAGCGCCGTTTCCCCTAATACAGTATTTCCGAGTACACACTCAAGTACGTGTGAGGCACATGGTTTTTAAAGTGTCTGCTGTCTCACTCACTAAGTGAAGACCTGAACACATGAACATATCCAGAGCGGCTCTCAGTGAACACATCATTAAATCATTTTATAATCTTATCTAAAAGAATAATCATCAAAAAAACTTCCTTTTACATCCATCCAACATGACCCTGCACATATTGCTCTCCCATATATGCTGTTAAAGAAGGACAGTTTGATTGATTCTTGTCTAATATAAAGAGAAATAACTTATTCTGCTCAAATGGGAGATGCAAAGCTTTATTTAAATTCTCTTTAAAAATTACAATAAACCATTTTCAACCAAAAACCATATCTCCTTTTATTCATTTAAGGGTCATTGATCTTATTTAAGGGCTGATGATTATAATAATAATGATGATAGTTTAATACCGTATACTGTAAAACCGTGATATTTTCTGAGATAAAATCTCATACCGGTACAACACTAGGGCTCACTTAATTGGCCATTAGTTTGCCAAACACATTATTACTCGATATTTTGTTATTAGATAAATAGTTTTTCCTTGACTGGGCACAACTGAAAAACTATTAGTGATCTCTAGTAAGCATACAACTAGTTTGCTACTAGTCTGCAAATGTAACTTACTGCATAAAACGAAACAAAAAAACAGGTGCCTTAAAATTGATGTGTATAATATGAGCGTTAGTACTAAAAAAGTGCCACAGTGTTTACATACTTCAGGGAAATAAGCCTACAAGTGTCTTGTTTAGTAGTCTCTTCACATTTAACTGGGATAGAAGTAATGCTTTGAATCAATTTAACATTTAAAAAAACTGACATACTTCACCTTTAATGCAGGTGCTTCAATGACTCATTGTGCTACGGTTGAGAGATGGCTTTTAAACCAAGAAAAAGAAATATATATATTTCTCTAATCTTAGATCTCAGATACTATACATCCATTACTCGTGCAGTCAATTCACTCACCATGTTTTTTTCAGTTTTTCCATCTGTATAACACTCAAGCACATGCAGTTCAATACACATTCACAGAGAGAAATACTGGAGTGCTGCAGAGGAGTCAACTTGTGCTATACTCTAGACACTTTTTCAGATATTCTTGACTGACATTTAAATCCATTATTTTAGTACTACGTTCTTCATAGGGCTGAGCATCTGCCTAAACAACCCTACAACATACATTTATTTAACAACGGTTAAAGTATTTACTTGCAATGAATAAACAGGGGTCGGTTGCATAAAAGGTTAAGACTAGTTTTAAAAGTTAGTCAGTTTTTTTTTTTTTTTTTTTAAATATATTAGTCTAAAGGTAAATACAAAAAATAAACCCCGATTACCATTGGCTAACTGCTAGTGGTTCAGACTAGCTCTTAAGACACTGTCTTAACATGAAGGCTAAGTTTATACAACTGGATTAAATCATCTGATTTTCAAATCCTACATAAACTAAATCAATAAAACAATGCTAAACAAGCAAGGCAATCAGAAATGGCTACATACACAGAATGTGAAAAAGAGCAAATTATTTCCTTGGCACATAAATAATGTGTACTATAAAATTGCCCCGACTCACCTAGATGCACACACAAATGCTTGCACTCACACAGCACTAATAACAGCAGAATGCAGACGCACTGAAGCTTTACTGAAGCTCTAATTAAACAGCCTGAGGAAAGTACTGATCAAATAACAAAAACTTAAATCCAATTACTGCAGTGTGTGTGCATGTGTGTGTCTGTAAGGGATTACTGAACATTTCTCCAACCCACAAAGGAAGAGCATTAATTAAGAAAGATAAATTACATTTGCAGGTAGACCATTGCAAGAGCATGTGGTTTTACAGTAAATATCCATCTTGCATCAGATATATTGCATTAATAACACTTGCTTTATCATTTATAGGGCTGTCCAAAATACGAACAAAGGTCTTCTCATTTGCATTAAAGGAAGGATGATTACTATCTTAAATCAAGTGGATGCACATTAATGTGCAAACTGTATGGCAAGAAGCAAATACATTGTGCACTGAACGGTATAAAACCTAATAAACATGGAATACTACAGTAACTCTTACCCAGTGAAATTGGATTTTAGCAAGACATACCCTGCTGAAACACAAGAAAAAGAAAAAGTGAGTTTGCCAATAAAAAAAACAAAAACAAATGGTTTTGTCTTTATTGGGATTTGTGATGAAGGCTTAGGGATGTTTCTCTCAGGATCCTTGGAATCAGTCTTATACATAGCCCAGGCACATTTCTTCCATTTACAAAAATGTTTCCATTTTTTTAAGCATAAACGGCATAAAAACTATGCAAGCTTTGGATCTTTCAATGTTTCTATATGGTGCTGAAACCTACAGACTCTCCGTGCAACTGATACGCCACGGGCTCATGCACATTCGAGGGGTGGGGGGTTGGGGCATAACCAATAGGCCAATTAAAATTCAAAAGCCCATAAAGAGTTTTATACAAGATATTCACTGCAGAGGATCCATTACCATTAAATCACTTGTTCGCCTAATTTTTCCAAATCTTTTCTAATAAAAGAAACAAACTCATATGGTGAATTATTGCTTTACGCAAGTAGAAAAAAATTGAAATAAAAAAAAAAATAATTGAAGCAAACAGTCAGTAACATAATATTTAAAAAAAGACATTTAGACTTGGAACTATAAAAAAAAAGTGCACTATAAAGCACAGAAAGTGCACAAGGTTGGATTTCAAAGCATTTGATTGACTCTGATATACTGTGCAATCTGTCGGCAAGTTCAAGTGTTCCCTGAACTGAGCTCATCAATAAAAACATTCAAAACACTTTTATTTATTTAATCAACTGAAAGGATAAAGTGAAGTCAAATCTCAGGGGCTGGCACTTAACATACCATAGATTACTTGTTACCAGAAAAAGTATACTCACAGCAAATTCCTTGATTAAGAGTTATTCTAGGCTTCTGTTTATCTGTACTTCCTGCTGCTGAAGTAAAATGCCAATTTCCTATATTACCTTCATCTACACCCACCTCAGCAAATGCAGTCACTGACTGAAGAGGAAATGACCTCCTGTAGAGACTCAGATGCACCTGAGGCTGGAGGAGCTGCTGAGCTGGTTCAGATGAGGTTAAACACAACAGCAGTTCTTCAGATGCCTGACCTCGGCCTTGGGTTTTAAAGTCGATTTTCATGCTTCTCACAATTGAGAGTCGAACAACAAACCACCAACTGTGGGTGCGAAGCTTTCAGCTCTAACTAACATGCCTTTCTTTTCTGAAAACCCCTATAGTTTTGCCAAGGCAGGCCTTCAAAGTCATTCAAAAGCTCATTGATGTTAATGTCATCGCTTTATAATTGAATAAAAACTCAGCATAAAGCCTTTAATTGCTGGTATGTTTTATCTGTAACATCTGCTCGGCTTAGACAGAATCCTTAAAATAATCAAGTAACCGTAAAACCAACATTCAAACTCGCTGCAAAACTACAACAGAGATTCAATAACATTTAAGTGTACTTTCCTAGTTTCCTTCTGTACTTTTTTTCCAGTTTGTAAGTACATATTCCATGCACTTCATGACAATGTATCCAGACGTAAATGCATCTCTGTAAACTGCACGGATCATGTAGTTACAAACACATCTGCATATGAATTTACCTTGAACAGTAACGAATCCTCCTCATGCTCTGCGTACACAGAGCTTAGCCGGTACTGGTTCTCCACGGTGATGTCGATCTGGTACCCGGTGAGTACGTAGCACACAGTACGGAACTCCTGAATCTTCTTCTTGAACACTTCCTTCAAGCGCTGGTTCTTCAGTTCTGCACTTTCCATCTGCTTGCGCAAGTCTGAAGAACATATACACTGTATTAAGTAGCATTCAAAGCTGATTAGTGTTAATAAATAAATGTTTTTCTTAAAGGGGTCATATGATTTGATTTCAAATATTTTTGAAAGTGCAAAGATAACATCCATAAAGTTGCAAAGTTTCAAAACTCGCTGTAGTGTTGCTGCTGGCGCCATGTTCAGGAGACGACGTTTCTCATTGTGAAAATGAAACTACTTTCTTTGTGCTTCCAAAAGAGGTCACAACTAGTAACACTGGATAGCTGGCCAATCAGAGAACACCTTACTGTTTATAGAACAATGAGATTTGTCCAAATTGACCTGTTTCAGAAGGCGGGGCTTTTAGAGAACAAGCAATAATGTACAGTATGTGGAAAATAATGTGTTTTTCTTTTTGCACCTTTAACTACATAAACACATTGCATTACACCAAATACACCAAATAATGTTCTTTTTAGCAACATCATCGTTAAATCTTTGACAAGACTGAACTAAAATTTATCAGACATTGCTAACTTTCTCAACAACCAAAATGCTGGTCTCTAGCAAAAGCATTAAAAATAAATAAATAAATAAATTGTGGCTCAGGGGAGGTTTGTATTGACATAAAAGTGACAAAATCATTTTTGAGCAATACAACCAGACAACAATGTTGGTTTAGACAAAATATGACAGGGACCAAAAGCAAAAAATAAAAATCCACTCATAAAATCGCTCTAAAATTCACATATCAAAAGATGAATCTCATGGAAAACATCTGGAGATTTTTTACATTTACCGCTGTATTTCAACTTCTAATCAAAATGCAACTGTGTCTTATAGCTTCAATACAAGGTTTCTGTATGTTCAACACAGGCCTCAACAGCAGTTTGAATTCTCTTATGGGCCTTCATGAAAATTTGATTATGAACAATAAAAGTTCTGCAGAGAGAGAAGTGTTCTGCTAGTGTCTACTGCTACTGTAATTGCACACTAGAACAGTGCAGTTAAACTGCAAATGTTTCAGTGATCACATAACTGAATGCACTGATGTACTGCATACTGGAAGAGTCAGCCCTTTGTTCGGTTGTCCTTTTCCTTTAAGCATTCATCAGGATCACTTTTAATTATATATCATGTTAATGTCTCTCTTTTTTTGTCTCCGCTGGAAGCTTTCTGAAATCACTTTGTTCAGTTTCTGTACAGAGAGGATAGAAATTACACACTAAACTCTCAACACAATCACCTTTAAAATGAGCTGCAATTAAAAAGTGCTGTATGTGGCCCTCATCTACATCAGTACACTTACAATTACCATGTCATGAACTTTACAGAAGCTGCATCAAAGTTGCATGGACTGTGTTGAAATATGATGCCCTGTCGGGAGGGGAGTAGTTCGGTTCATTTGCACTTTCCAGACCTACTTTATGATTTTAATCTCTTCTGAATTAAATAGCGCCTTTCCTAACATAACCTTGGTAAAAATGATTTCCTTTTTCTTAATCTAACCCAGGGGAATAATTAGGAAATCTACTTTCGAATGGATAGAAATATTTACCAGGATGCTTGGGAACCACACAAAGTTACTAAATTGTCTTTATTCTACACAAAATGTTTATTATTCTATTGTCCTATATTTCTTCAAAATAAATGCCACAGGTCTCATTTTTTTTGCTGTGTGTGTGTAACGCAAAGACACTCTTGCATCAAGTGTGGCTTAAGTGTCCAAATTCTTTCTGGAGCCACCGTTTATCCTCTGCTTGCAATATTAGAAATGTTTCCAATCCTGTTACCTAAAGCTAGTAAACAAAAGGTTGATGGATTCATGCTACTCTCACACATTTAAAACACACCTCTCTTACGCTCTGAGCATGTGTTATAAACAGGCCCAGAGTTGATTTGAGCAACGGTAAATATTACACACTTTGTATGTAATTTATGAACCATTAAAAATATTGACACGCAAAAAAAAAAAAGAAAAAAAAAGAGGAAGGAAAAAAGTTTACATTACTTGATTTTCTCTTACAAGAAATTACAAAAAAAAAAATTTAAATAATGTTTTGGCATATAAAACCAAAAAGACTGTTGGTGTACTTGAGAGAACTTGTTCTTATCATTTGTAAAGAAAAAAAGAAATCCCATATACTCACTCATTTTGAACTAGAATTGTGCAAACACATGAGCTGGTAATCAAACACTTGAGATGGGAGAAAAATGAGGTCATAAAATGGAGGAGGAACAGTGAATAGCAAAAAAGATAAAGAAAAACAGCAGCAGCGGCCAATTTAAAAGCAGACCTCAGGGTGTTTGTTTACTCATGGGTCTGAGTCCTAATTAGACTCTTGCCACCTTCAGAACTCATTCAAAATGATGGCAAAAATAGAGAGAGAGAGAGAGAGAGAGAGAGAAAGAGAGAGACTGAAGTAAATAAATGAGTTAGAAAGGAATATGGATCGTCAGCACACTCCACTCGAGTCCAATTAAACATTTAGCCTTGGCTATATCATATTATATATCCACGATTTTTGTGTTGTCTTATACAACTCCACAGGTAGAAATCCATTTGCTTTTGATCCAGTAAACTTAAGCTATTTTGTCCAAAATACAAATTTGTCAAATTTGTATTTAAAAATAGTTCAATCAAAAATTAAAATTTTGTCATTGTTTACTCACCCTGATATTGTTCCTAAACCTGTATAAGTTTCTCTTAAGTCAAGAAGGCTGCTACAGTAGTTGGTCCCCACTGAATGCCATTGTATTTCTTTCCCTACAATGGTAGTTAAGGGGCCAAAAGCTGTTTGGTTTTTCCAAATTCTTCAAAATATCTTCTTTTGGAACTATCTCAGAAATTTTCATTGTGGGAGAACTATCCTAAGGTGCTACATTTATTTGCGCATTTCCTTACTAAAATGAACTTTTTGATCTTCTACATTCACATGCTTGAGACTATAAAACACTTTGTTTTGTAATCCCAGAGAATTCACTGGATACATGATGATGAACTGGAAAAGTCAATACTATTAAATAAAAGATAAAAGGCAAGGCAATGAAACACACTAATTTATAAACACCTGTGTAAAAAAGGTGTTTACCCAGTATTTCCTGTGAAGGTGGGATGATGAGAGTAGTGTCGTCTGTTGTCATGCCACCACCCGCCTCGATTTTCCGAAGTCGCTCCCTCAAGAGTTGACACTCCACACGCAGCTGTTCCACCTCTTCAGTGCGCTGCTGCTTTGCGATGCTGGTGGGGTTCATTTGAAGGTGGATCACCTTTGTCCTGACAGGATCATAGTCTCCCTAATACATGGAAAAGAGAGTCCAAAAAATTATAAATTTCATTAAAATAAGGAATCGGTCTACCAGTATAAAAACAATTTAATGTGATTCTTCCAAAGAAGAAAAGAACAGGCAGTACGCTTGAATGCAAAGATGTTACCATTTCTTTTAATGTGAAAGTATTGTAATTGTTGACTGATGTAGACTTTGATCAATGCAATAAATACTGAAAAATAATATGAAAATACAAAATGAAAGCAGCCTGCTTTTTTTCTAAAATCTAAATTGAAAATCAATGCCTTTGAAATTTTCAAAGAAATTTTAAATTTATGACAGTGAAAATGTTGACTGAAAAGACGACAAACTTGTTAGAACTTAAAAACAAAAAGATGTTGAGGGTCAGATAATCAAGTACAAATTTGATTAAAACAACGATGAAAGATTTAGCATTTTTGAAAAATTTATTTAATTGTTCCAGAGAAGAAAACAGCACAGACTTAAGGTAAAACTAATGAACATTCCTCTTAAAAACTTTGGCATTTTAAACTATTGCAATTTTTTTAATGAATTGCTTAAATCAACAAAACAAAAAAATGACTGGAGTCTGGAAGCATAATGTGCTGTTTTCTACATTGCTTTAAAACATCACCTTAGAATTGAATTTCCTTAAAAGAAAATAAAGAAGGTCAAGTGAGAGTGGGTCCAATAGCTCATTTATTAAAAATGAGCTTCATGAAAGCTAACCAGTTAAACCTGAGGGGTTAAAATGAAGTCCAATTTTGCCTGAAGGTTCTTACACCGTAAAAATACATTTATCTGAATTACCCTCCAAACAAAAGGGCCAAAGAAGTGATAGTTCATCCCTGTCTGAAACGAAAGGCTTTATCTTCTGGAACGATTCTTCATTTGGGTGTAAAACTTCAGGGGTTTAAAAGCCATTACTGAGCCTTCTGGTGAATTAAGGGCCCCATCAAAGAATAATGCCTCGATCTGAACATCTCATTACTGAGCAAATTACATCACCCTGAGCTGAAGACAGAGAGGCAGAGGAGAGGAATAGAGACTGAGGGGTAAGGAGCAGATGACATAACAGCTGAACAGAAGGCGATGAAAGAACAGAAACAATCAGAATTACTAAAAATGTAAGATTAAGCTTTTTTTTTTATATATAGTTTCACAATAAGTTGGGAAATAAACTCAGACATGCCACAATAAAGCACATCAAATATAATTTTAAATTAATTTTATATATATATATATATATATATATATATATATGAGGAGCTCTTTTCCAAAACGCTATAAATCCTAGACCCATACATTTAGTTAATATTCAATTTATTCTGTTAAAATGGTCTGTTGGCTCAGTCTGAACATGTTAAACAATGATTGTTAAATGAAACAACAATATCGTCTATTATAAATTCAAAGTTTCGGTTTTTTTTTTTCAAAACGCTACAAATCCTTTTTTTTTGTTTTTACCTTTTCATGTTTAATCAGGCTCAGAGGTGACATGAGTGCAATCAAATTCATAAATTCATGTTGAGATTAA
>JAUCNO010000626.1:11571698-11584586 GCA_032353835.1 Enteromius viviparus | reverse complement strand
GTTAACTATTTAATCCTGTACTGTCTCAATCCCGTGATTAATAGCAAAGACGACTGCAGGAATCCCACGGGAATCCCGTGACCCGTGGGACTCCCGAAAAAATGTCAGCCTCTACTGTAAACAGGCTTTAGGTACTAGTAATCTTGCATAAAATTAAAGCATCACCTGGAGGTTATGCCTCTCTAGTCTCATCTCCAGGATATTGTTTTGCTCTTCCAGCTGCTGACGTTCTGCCTCCAATTCCTCGATCTTCTGCCTGAAAAAACAAACACATACACCTATACATACGCAATGTCATTTCTAGAACAAGCATAATAAAAAAAAGACGAAATTTTTTAGATAAGTTCTAAACACTTTGGCAATTTGGCATTCAAATTACTTAATAGTACATAAACTGTCTTTAATTAAAATTTGTTCATTTATTGTCTAAAGATCTAATGGTCTTTAATATTTAGTAAGATATTTCTGAACTCTTACTCTAGAATATTCTGTATAATTTCTCAGGAAGTAATTTGGTAGGCATTCGGCTTGGTTTAGTATTGGTTTTGAAGATTACCATGTGCGGTCTTGGACTTTTATTCAGTACAACAAATATTCAATTAAGGTGTAAACAGCTTAGTGAAATGGTTCCAGGAGTGATTAAATGAAATTCTATGGAGAATAATTACAGGATCAAAAAGAAAGAGGAAAAAGGAGGAAGTAGGCACTGAATGAAAGCTCACTTTTCAAGCAAGGCCACAAAAGCTAATGCAGTATAATCACATTTCCATAGTAATTAGGCAATGCAACAGGCCGTGGAAAAAACCCACAGACTTCAGTTTCTCTCAGTCTTGAAGCCCTGTTCACAACACCAGTGACAAAACGGAATGAACATTTTAATGAGAGCTGGCTATTTTGAGTGACATGAATGGTAACAACTGTTGGTTGTATATCTATGGAAGACATCCATCACAAAGTCATGGAATGAATAAATCACCAACGTGATGATCAGATCAGACATGTATGACGCAAGTACGAAAGTTAATAGCTTGCATATATGTGTTACCTGAGAGAGCTGACTTCCTCCGCTGTTGCTACGGTGTTTTTCTCTGCATTAGACACCTGCAGCTCTTTCAGTGCCTCAAGTTCAGCAGTCACCTGAACAAACGATTAAAAAACCAATAAAAACAGTACTTTACTGTAAATCCCAGCAAACAGAATACTTGCAGCCTAGCTGCTATGCTATTTCTGTATTTCAGTCTAATATCTTGACTTTTGCCTCTTGTGTTTTTCCACTTCTTGCATGCATTGTAGCACAAATGTTAATCATTTATGATCTGAACGGTAGCTAACATAATCGTATAAATGCCAAAAGAAGTTTCCATGGTGATGAATGTGACTTACCATCTGAGCTTGTAATTTGAAGGTGCCTGCCTCCTCCTGGGCTTTAGACAGTTGAGTCTATCAGAACGAAACAGATTATTCCCATAAAAACAAGAACCTAGACACTAAACCATAAAGTCGATGATTACAAAGTCATGAGTGCTATCAATGTCAAGGAAGTTATCGGCATTCCAGACAGGCCAGTCTGCATGAGCAGAGGTCGAGTTTTTATAACACGGTATAACTTGAAATTAATTGTACACACATTTTACAACATTAAATCAACCGTATAGCTACTAGTAACACTTAATAAATGTTGTTAGACTTGTATCACAATAACTTGTTGATAGATGCTTCTGACAGAACGTTCTGCTTATGTATCCATGGAAAAAACAGAGCTGGGCAATATAGCTAAAATACATTTAACAATAATTATCATTTCGTCCCTCGTGGCCAAGCGGCTTACATTTAAAAAGTTTACTGTAATAAAGTAAATCATGTTTTCCAAATTATTTTGCACTAAATTACCTGAGGACTTATATTTATCCCTCATAATATCAATGACTTACGAATAACTGAATTAATAGCATCTGCAAACCCAGACATATAAATAAATAAATAAAAACATTCCTAATTGCATTCCTAATGTGAATCAATGCAATTTTGTGAAACAATCATTAAAGCTTAAAATGTGAATTATCACCTATCACAGAAACTAATATCTGTCATACATTGAAATACAAACACCAGGCCCAAAGCAACATCTCCATTAAATGGGCTACAGAAACATACATGATTAAAAAAGGTGTTTAATAACTGAATTTGAGATTTATAGTTCCAATGCATTATAATACAGCTCGAGGAACACAGCACTCTTTACTCATCTCATTAAAAAAAATGTTGTTGCCTAAATTTTTGGCATGAGAAGTATCCACACAAATTGCTGAACTGAATAAATCACCTTAAACCCCCATTAAAGCCTTCAAATAAATTAATAGATTACTGAAAAAATAAAATGGAAAATGTTGCAGTAATGCAAACAAATCACTGAATCAGTGTTATGTAAAGTTTTTTTGAAAGGTACCCATGAACAAATGATTTGGTATTGGATTATGGGTAATGTAGTTCTCACCTCCATCTCGGTATTGTGTGTCTGGACTTTCTGCAGCATGTCCTCTGCCTCCTTGACCCGGAGCATGAGCTGAGGGGAGTATTCACTTGTGGCCAGCTCGCTGTCGTACGACTCTAATATGGCCCTCATTCCATCACGCTCCTGACCCACATACAAAAGCACAAGTTTCAATTCCAGAACTCAATTCAGGCCAAGCTAGGTCAGTACAATATAAAGATATCATGCATATAAAACCAGCGGAAACACTTGCAAGACCATAAATGGGTGACACTGATCTTCATTGTCGGGTGAACAAGTAAAAAAAAATGTAATCCAAATGAAAGAATCTGCTTACTGTGTTAATGTTAATTTAATTACAATAGCTGATTGTGTTGTGAACTTATTTCACATGGTCAGCCTAATCGATGTACTACATTTTAATTGGCAGGCTTCAGTTGTAATGTCACTATAATGTTCTAAATACAGGAGGACAGACACAAGAAATATTAGAGAAGAATTAATGGGGTGAATGAGCTCCCTTCTGAGTCTGAGTCATCTGTGTAAATATCTCATTATAGAGTCGATTAAACCGAAATTAAATCTAGTCTAGTCTCAAAAGCCGAAACCAGCAGGATCAATAAAACATTGTGATTCATTATACATAGTGTGAACTGAGAATACAAAAAAAACACCAACAGATTAAACACAAGCTATTACAGACACATGCCCATATACCCACCCGAACAACAAAAGGTTAATGCGGAATAACCTTCAATACGAGACATTTAACAAAATTTTAGGAAAAAGCTCACGATGCATGATGATTTTTTTTGGCAAAGTGACTGATGTCAAAGCTTCCATGCAGATATAGCAGTTTATGTAGCATTTGTAAACGTGACACTTCTTACCAAAAATAACAAACTCAATAGAATAGATGAACATTAAGTTTTTGTAATTTGTTATTTATATTGTTATATCCAAAGGTAATTCTTATGAATGCAATGCAATATTTTTTTTTTAAAAATATGAACATGTAATAAAAAACTTGGTAACACTTCAGAATAGGTGGTCATAATAACGCATTAGTTAAGCATTAATTAATGGTTAATTTGTTTACAGTTAAGCATTAATTAATGGTTAATTTGTTTACAATTAAGCATTAATTGAGCAAGAACACACTATGTTTTGACTTTTGACTATGTTATGTAATAATTAACTTAATAACGTAATATTTTAATCATTAATTACTAGTGTGTTTTTGGTCAACTAATACTTAATTGTGGACAAATTAACCATTAATTAATGCTTAACTAATGCATTATTCTGACCCCCTATACTATAGTGTAACCAAAAATTTATTTTAACCATTAAAATAATCAAACAAAGTATTGTACAGTGTTGTAAATATCTTCTTCCTATTCATTTTATTAAAGCAATGCTTAACAGACATACGTATTACAAGTTGGAAGGAAGGAAAAGTAAAAAAAAGTTAAAAAGAAAGAAAGAAAGAAAGAAAGAAAGAAAGAAAGAAAGAAAGAAAGAAAGAAAGAAAGAAAGAAAGAAAGAAAGAAAGGATTTTATTCCTATCTGCGCACTACTTTTAAAGGTCAAAGAGGTATCCGTTTTATTACCTGAAGTCATGAAAACAGTTCAGGTTTAATATGAGTTCTACCACCTCAGGGGTTCAACACACTAGCACATATCAGTATATTCACACACACATACATACTTCAACACACACACGTCTTCCAAAGCTATTTTTCTGCTTTCATTGTAATGAAATTCACCCTTGCTGTTATCTTAAACTCACCTCATTCGTCCCACAGATAGCAAACTCTCATTTAGGACTCTATTATTTTGGCAGCGGCCTCTGAGTTTCTGTGCCGGAGAGGAAATCTATGTGGGTGAGTGAGTAAGGAAACGAATCTGTGCCGCACTGCAGTTTTTTTTTTTCCACCCCTATAGATCTTCATTTAATAGAGAACTTGGGTCAATGCTACAATAAAACCTTTTAATCACGGCTTTTAATCATGGCTAGAAAACTGTTAATCTAATATGCTCTGAAGACAGCTGATGCGTTTTCCTGGTCTTGCAGCACGTAAAGTGCTGAAGTTGTCAATAATGGGTTAGTGACGACAAACAGCCTCCAGATTCTAGAATGTCAATCCTATTAGTTTTAGGAAGCTCTATGCATGTAAACAGGTTTATCATCATATACAGAACAAGTCAAAAGACACCTACTGAACTGACTATTGCTGCATAATTGTTAATGAGGCGATCAAGATTGTCTTTAAAAACTCTAAATTGCTATTTTTAATTAATTATTCTCATGAGAGAATTTTTTTTTTTTAATTTCAACAGAATTACTGCACTTTCATGCAAGCACAAATCAGAAGAATGCCAACTAATATGCAGGGTTTACCTCATTAAGTTTTCTGATGTATTATTTTATCTTATATATTAACACTATCTCTTCTGGAAAAACCTTAAGTATCTCTTAAAAGCTACAACAGTAAAACTCCTATATTAATGTTTTAATAATTCCAAATTATCCTATTTTATTTCCATTAAAATATCTAGTAAAGATTTTCCATATTTGACATGTTTTGATTTATTATAGACAAAGTTTGCTTGAAGACTTACCAGCAGCAAATAGCACAAGCGGCCTCACGAAGGAACTGTATTATACACTTTTTTGAGCAAAATATTATAAACGCAATGCTAAGTTTAGTAAACATTAAGTCAAATACTGTGATGAAAACATATCCATTTAGGGGGAAAAAAAATATTGGGGTATTTAAATACTTAACATCTGGCAACCCAAAACATGAACAAAAATATCAAATTAAGAAAATAAAAATAATAATAATAATAAATAAATAACCAGGCCAACAATAAAGACCATAATTCTTATTGAGAAGCAAAAAGCTGGATAATGATTAAAATACAATTAAGTGCAGTGGGATATAATTGACTAAATTATGTCTCCTGTCTAAATGTTGTTTTGTTTGAAATTAGATTTGTAGAAGAGTTATGCACTGCCATGCAGCCTTTGAACCAATCAGGCGCAAACTATTTGTTACATTTAACAAGTGATCTTTAACACCGCTTTACAATCCCAAGGGGTAACTCAAACGGCAACTATTAGGGTCTGTGGACCTTCCCCAAAAGGCAGCTAACACCTCAGGAAGACAAAACAGGCCTCTGATTCTTCCTCTTAAATGAATGTGAACAAAGCAACAAATTGAACTGAATTGAATTGAACTCTGACTAGTTCTCCCTAGTCAATGACAATGGACTTTTCCCTAAATTGATTCACAGGAAAACTTTCGTTGAGTGAACACATATCCTTCAGGTCATTGTGTATATTGTTACTGTCATTGTATATTGTCTTGTGTACGGTATACTGTTTTATGCATGTTTATAAAAGATCACTAGCTAATATCATCTCATAATATCAACACATTTCGTGTTTGGTATCTAAAGACTCGTCTTCAGACGATCTTTTTGAGAGTGTATCTTATATGTTGATATCTCAGCGACATTCAGTGTTTTAAGAATATTGTACGTCAACCTCCAATCCAGGGCATATCCAAACTACCATGCTTGGAAACAAAGAGTCATAAAACTTCCCTCCAAATTATCAACACACGATTGGCTCTTTGACCCACAAGAGGTGTGACCTCAATATGTTTCAAAAGGCCCCACGGCAGGGAGCCACCTTGCTTTTTCTGAATGCTGGACACCCCACCATCTCTCTCGTCTCCTCGATAAGGTTACAAATAATTGCAATTAATCATAATTAATAGTAATTCACATTTCTCTTAATGAGCTAATATGTTACCGCTATTGAATTAACTGGACAAGCATTTAACGTAGCATACCACCAACGTAATTACTGAACTACTGAATAATAGAGAAACATATGAGCGTGCTAGCTTATCTTTACTCTTAATTACTTGTTCTGACAGCTGGTAGGCTGGAGGTGAGGATGTTCTAAATGTCTCCAGCATGGACATCATTACACTCAAACACTGACCTCATTAAATCAAATACCACCCATTTAGGAGCTCATTGGTAATTAACAAAGGCTTCAGTTTACCAAGATGTTGACAAACAAACAAGGTACACAGGTATTATTCGCATACACAATAAGGCACTGCTCCAGTGATTTATTTAAATCTCATCCTAGTCTTGGGAGAGATCATGCCAGTAAGGAGGACACGTTCTAGATTTCTATAGGAGTTACAGCCATCCACAGCGCCTGAGAGACCAAGGTTGAGAGAATGATAATAGGTCATATCAGACTTTTGACTATTTTCCCCTCACTTAAAGGTTACAGTCAAACAAAAATGTAAATAGTTTACATCATTTCATTTCCGTTCATCTTCAAAACAAAAGTTAATTTCTGTTCATCCACTAAAAAGTACACAAACTCTAAAGCTACATAAATAAAGATGAAACTGAAACGAGTGCTTTATTGATGCATGAGAACAATTCTCATTGGTGAACTGCTTTATTTATATGGATTTCTTTTTATGATGTCCTTTTGAACTTTTTGAAGCCTCAAAGTTTTGGCGGTGGAGTGGAGGGATAAAGTTAAGTAAATAATCATTTGAAGCATTTTGGTAAACTATTCCGTAAAAAAAAAAAAATTATATATATACGTATGTATATGTATATGTATATATATATATATATGTGTGTGTGTGTGTGTTAGTGTGTATATATATATATACGTTTCTTGGGCATATTATATCACCATAGCAGGACTGAAAATGAAAGTTTTCAGTTCTGAAATGTATAGTGTTTACTAAGGATGAATCCATTTCTGACGAGAGTAGCTGAATTGTTTATTCATATGTTGTTGTTTTTTTACCTTGGTGAGCAGAAGGACTCGCTTCTGCAGGCGACGTACAAGCGAATCCTGGTTTTCTCGTTTCTTCTGTTCTTCTTGAACTTTGGCTCGCAGTTGAGCGTACTCAGGCATGAGCTCAGTGCGGGCCTTTTCCACTGAGCGAATGCTGAAAGAGACCGATAAAAAACGGCAGAATAACATTAGGATAGAGCAGCTCTGGGGAGAACACAAAGAACTGCATCCTCTATATCCTGGAAGGTCATTTCCTTATAGCATAAAAGCTGCCTTCTGAGTGTTCACAGCGGAATGTATGCTCTTTGTTGCTGGGCCGTTCTGGGAAATGGCACAATGCTATGTGGAAGACAGTGAGCCATAAACAATTCCCAGAAACAGCCCTGAATACATCCCCTGGTGAAGTTAAATGAATGTGCATGCCTGATCGTGATTAATCCATATTCATTACAATAATTAGCTTAACTAGTCACTAACTAGTCTCACATAGCCAGACCTTGAAGCTAACGGCTGAATGTCTGGAATACATAGTAGCGTAAATTGGCCAAAGGCCTGTGCATGAAACAGTTTGACTGACATGTTAAACAGCCAAATCACACTTACAGTACGTTCCGCATGTGTGGAAATGTCGCCACAATAACAAACTTGTGTGAGAACCTCTGACATATTTTAAAAATACTATGCCTTATATTTTAAATATTTCACTTAGTTTTGAAAATGAGTGACATCTGAGGCTGAGAATAGTCACAAACTAGTAAATGGTACAGTTAAACAAATGCTTATGTCAGTTGTGACAAGTAATACCAAATACATATACAAATATACACATACACATTTATTTTTTGCAATATATACAAAAGTTAATAAAGTAATATATTGTAGTTTATGTGAGCGATATCTTATTTTGGTTCATTTTGATTGATACATTAGGTTTGTGTTTGTTTGAATAGCAATATCTGGCAACACTGCATGGATGATTCTGCTGGTTAAGAACACGGGCTGGTATAACAATGAGGCTCATGGTATTTTATTTTCATGTCCAGAACTCTTATTATTCAACTTAGTCAAGGTAAATACAGTATTCCTTTCTATGGAACGGCTTTCTACATTTTTCAAACAAAAATATTATTTTTTAAAATGTAAAATTAACATGGCTGTCATTTGGATGTACACTTCATAAAAATACTAAGCAAAACAAATGTGCAACTTTATTTGCTTTTACAGTCATTCAAGAATCAATGGATTGAAGCCAAATCATCGCCTTACATCTTTCCTCTCATCACAACTTCCAGTATAATACGCTGACACTTAACCAGACAATTTAACAAGACGACAGGAAATAAATGTCCTTTTTCAGGTTCACCTTTTTTCTAAGACATCTGTACGCAAAGCAATTCCATATTTCACTTCTACAGCTCTGCTTTTCAGTGAATTGAGGGCAGCTAGCAAGATAGATCTCATTATCCGCCATTTCTGCCAGGTACCGAAATTTGCGCAATTTTACACTTTTCGCATTTTCCGATATTGCTGTATTTGATATTGCTGTTGTGCGGTTCTTGTGCGGTGTCACTGTTAAGACACAATAACAGACATCAAAACAAAATGCCAGCACGTATTTATACGAGAAGCTGTTTGTTTGTGTCTTCTGGAGATAAAGGAAGGATGTTTGATACAGATAGACTTTGACTGGGAGAGCACTTTTCCACTTGACCTTGCAGAGTGAGAGAAATTACCCACAGCAAGAGTTCAATTCCATCAAATGTGCTGGAAAAGTGTGTGCCAGTTTTGAATCCACTGGATTAAAGGGAGAGAAAGTGCTAAGACTGTACGGGTGGATGTAATTGGGCTTTCTGGAGGTAGTTGACAAGGGAAATTTGTTTGTAGGATTAGGGCGGGTGAGTTTGTGTGGGCCGGCGTTTGCAGGAGCGAGTCAGCATGCTTATGTGTGTGTGTGTGTCCTCCAAGCTAAATTGATTAACTCCTCTCATCTCTTCCAGATGCTAACTATCCAGACCAATTTGAGCTGTAATGAAAATCATCATGGCCTGCTGTGGAGAGTCAATAAGACAATAATGCACAATCTAATCACAAAACCATACTCGTCTCCTATCAATATGACCTCAGCACATACTGAGGCTTATTATGCAAATTGCCTCTATTCGTTAGTGAGTAGGGTAATTGATTTAGTTGGCCCAGTTTCTCAACACAGAAGGAGTAGCTTAATGGAGTGATTCAACCATGAATGCACACCAACACATGTATGTAAAGCACCTATACAGGCACTTGCATAATAATACAAAGAAGGTGATTTTATGGTCCATCACATTATTCCATTACGGTAATAATTCACAGCCACTTCTATTTAAATTGTCATCAAAACCGAGAGTACAGCCTTTATATCGATGATTGTCTGGTGCCTATTTTGGAAACGATTCCCCTGCCAACACGCATGCATCCAACATGTAAACTGAACAACCCCATGTTTTACTTTGTGTTTATGGGCAACAAAATAGGAAATACATGATCATAATCATAATAACAGACCTTCATGATGTAAAGTGGCTCATTCACAAATGGTATATCAGGCTCTGGTTGTATAGGAAACTAGAGGTTTTTATACACACCGTTATAGATTGAGTGGGGAGGTCAATGTACATGTAATTCAGTTTAATGATTGCAAATAAGTTCAATCAGGCTATTGAAAGAAGAAACACGCATTTGGAAAGGACACATGGGATACTGCAATTCGAGCTAAAGGCTTGTACTGCTATGAATTGAGGTAACTGCAACACACTATAATGGGGCCAAGGGAGGGGCTGTGCAATATATATATATATAATATTTGCAACAACCACAAATTTTCATAGTAAGACTGCATTGTGTGTCATATTTATGTTTTTATTTTGCATTTTGATTTTGGTTCATATGATCCTTAAATATATAATTTAGTAAAAAGCAGCAAACGATTACAGTGCTGACTTTTTCAGTAAAAGTGTACTCTAGTGGCTCGTTTCCAAAAGGGTAGAGCTAAAGCAGAACCTTGATTGGCCGGCTAGAATCGTAATTTTTGCTCGATACAAGGGGCTTCCCTTCACTCGTTCAGCTCTGCTGTCTGTGAGTTTAATTACATTGGCTCACTGACATCGGAGAGTGCAAACACAAAAAATATAATTGTACTTCATACAGTGTATTTATACACTACATTTTTAGAGACAACATTTGTTTCTCAATATGCGTTCTTTTCTGTTCTTGTGATACATCACTGCCCAAAACTCTGCTGATTTATTAAATAGTGTTATTTTGTCATGAAGTGTAGTTTTAAGAGTTTTTCCAGGTGAGAATGTGGATGTTTAAAACTCAAATCTGCGATTTATTTATAAAGACAGCGCCTATTTGATATGCTGATTTTGTAGCTCTAGGCGATCGCCAAGCACTCAATACTCATGTTTTCATTTAGAGCAGCCTCAAGCTCAGCTCGTCCATCCAATATTTGCTGCTGGCTCAGACGTCTCTGTAGCGATTAAACATGAGATACAATTCTTTTTGGGTGATATTATATTTAACAGGCATTCATGGTCTTATTCATTTCTTATTATTTGTACCTGGTCATATAGTTTGGATTAATCACAAATATATTTATTTTGAACTTGACCGAATTCCAACTTGACCCTTACCAAATCGTACCATACCTCTCAGTAGAAACGAGCTATATGAGTATAATAGGACACTAAGTGCTTTGGTACGGTTTCCGGTCCCCATTTCTTAGCCGTGACTTGTGGCAAGCGTACAGTAGCACAAATAAAAGCTACCATTCCTTCCTCTGTACTACTCGTTATAATGCAAATGAACATGACTTAGCATAGTGCTGGGTGGTATACCACCCAGCTAATACCCAATATCAGTGTTTATTTTTATTATGATATGAATTAGATATGGTATGTCATTTAAACTACATTAGGGAACAGTTTTGACCAGTTTAGCGTCTTTTTTCATAGAATGTACATACTAACAAGTCTAGTGACTTTCAATTATGGACACACAAGCATGGTGTGATAAATAATAGTGACCAAATAAAAGTGTGAAATTTTCCACAATATTTGGCTATTGTGACTCTTGTGACTCTCTCAATCAGATAATTCTTGCAATCCATGAAAAAATAAATACCATTGTATACAGTAAAACCGGCATAAATTAGAAAAATACTGTGATATAATTTCTCTAAAAAAAAAAAAAAAGAAGAAGAAAAAAAAAAAAAAAAAAAAAGAATAGTGATTTACTGATATTAAGACATTGATCCAAGCCTTTTTCAAGTACTGTCTGAAATTAACAACAAGAACCACAAAAAAACAACAAAAATATTGTTTTCCACATATTACACACATTGCAGATTCTTTACAAACAATAGGCCTATATCTGACTTTAAAAAGTAAGCAATAAAAAGAAGATTTTTTTTCAATAAGAATCAGACAGTCCCAACTTCTTCCATAAAGAACTTGAAGAAATGACAGCAGACTCATTACTTTGTAAAGCTGTTTTAGACGACATCATAGTTCATAATTAGCCGAATCTCAACACTCAGCTCATTAGTGAGATCTGATATTGTCAGAGTTTCGTTTGACTTGACTGCTCAAGTGACGAGCCGCACAGCGCCGACACGCACCAACTCCCATCGACCAATTACCGTCTGACAATTAAAGAGAGAGAGAGATAGACTGAAAGAGCATCAAAGAGATAGGCTAATGCTGGCTGGCAAAACTCAAGAAAAGACCCCATTACTGCCTTTGAAAGGACTGCACAGAATGAAAAGAGACCCACATTAGAGGCCTTGTCAAATAATGACATTTTTAAGCACAAAAACAGACATGAACCCTCATAGCAAGAGAGAGAGACTGTCCCAATCTACCAATTGAGGGACAGATCAAATGCTCTGGAGCAAAGCTGTCGCTCACGAGTGAAGGTTCAATAGAGACTGTCCATCTCAATTGTTACAGAGGACATCAAATCTTAGAAATCATGCAGTGACAGCCGGGCTCGACTATATCAAATATTTAACTTGAAATTGCATCCGTTCTTACCTACAATAAGCTTTGTGATATTAACTTCAGAAATGTAGTGTAAAATGTTCACATTTTTTCTAACTTTTCTTGATAATCCACTTTAGACATTCTACTAACTATGAATAACTTTACAAATACATGGCAACTAATTCTGATTCATTTGCAACTACGTATCTACTAATTCTCAGAGTAGACTATTAAGTTTAGGATTAGCAGAATAAGTTTATATACTAGCAAAGTATCTTATAGGCAGTATGTTGTGTTGACCCATCAAAACACTGTTTGAAGATATTAAGAGTGTCTACTAATGACTCTAATAATTGCTAATTGAAATGCAATTGAAAAGTTACTTACTGTTGAATGCAGAATGTTTGATGTGGACTATCGAAATAAAGTCTGACCTCAATTTACTATGGAAGCATATGTGTGGCAAAATTCAATTTGCAATGCAATATTCAAAATGACAATGCAATATTTAAAATGCCAAT
>JAUCNO010000626.1:11529940-11567640 GCA_032353835.1 Enteromius viviparus | reverse complement strand
GGTTTGGGGTCAATCAACCCAGAGGTTATGTTTTACCAAATGGTAAGTTAACCAAGCTTTCTGGAATACCCCCCTGATGTCACAAACTATTTTACTAACGTCCTTACAAAGTTTCTGTGCGTTGATCGTGATAAAATCATTGCGGTTTATGGAGGGTCAGACAGCTCTCAAATTCCAAACATATCTTAATTTGGGTTCCAAAGATGAACAAAGGCCTTACAGGTTTGAAACAATGACTTGTGAGTAATTCATGTCATTATTTAGTCTTTTTCAATGCAATTGAACTGGGACAGAGCACGATGTGTGTTTGCAGATGTCGCTATTTTAATGTTGTGTCATAAATGTCTTTTTATTGTTTTAATTTTTCTGTTGCAAATAAACATTAACACATTTAAAAAAAAAAAAAAAAAACACTTTAAAATATGTATAAAACTTTTGTTTTATATATATAATTTGTTTTTTTTTTTGTTTTTTTTAAATGCACACACATGCACAAGGATAGGATGATCACTATGATTTGGAAAATGACCGTTACTTCACAATATGAGTACTGTTACATACCTATTTAAAATATTTAAAACACTTTAACTATATTATATCTACAATGTATTTATTATATTTATTAATAACCATATTTACACTAATGTTTAAAAGTCTAGAGTCAGTACGATTTTTTAGAAGGTTTTTGAAATAATTAAAAAGATAACTAAGGCTGTATCACAAATACAGTAAAAATATACCAATTAACAACCATTTTCTCTTAATACATTTTAAAACGCCATTTGTTCCTATGATGCAAAAGTTACATTTTCAGCAGCCATTATATCAGTCTTCAGTGTCACATGCTCCTACAGAAATCATTGTAATATGCTGATTTGGTCCTCAAGAAACCTTTATAAATGATCATAAATGCTAGTCTAAATGCATTTATTCCAAATTCAACATTTACTGTAGCTCCTGCAACTATTCACAGTGCATCTCACAAGTACACATCATAGAAAGGTGGCTGCAACAATCTAGGCCTTCAACTAGTCAGACTTAAAACATAAAAGGGTGACACATTTCAGTGCAGTGTGCACATTGTGCACCTGGCTTAAGATTTCATGCTGTGAACATCCTAGTATGTCAGGTTGACACTTAATGCCCTTATTCAGTAACCTACATTGAGTTAGAGTTTCCATTCATCTACAAATAAAACATGTACTGTGGAAATGTCTAGATCTATCTATAAATTTAGAGAGCAAAAAAAAAAACTCCCTGAGTTTAGACAAATTAATTATTTATATATATATATATAATATATATAAATATATATATTTAATGATTTAGTCTTACATGATCATTTTCCACCCTCTCTTTGACCTTAGTTCACAAAAGATGACAGTTCCGTAACTTATTAAACATGTACGCTTTTTTTTCCTTCAATGGAAAACAAAAATAAAAAATAAATTTAGTAAATCACTGCATTCACTGGCACTGCTACATAAAAATCAGTGAAAATGTACCTATGAATTTGTCAGATTAGATTAACAGACTCTTTTGGAACCTATTAAAGGTTTACTCCATTCCAAAATCAAAATCTGACCAGAAAGCGTCACTGACACCGAACAGTGTGCGTAGTTTGTGCCAAGTACTCTCCAAAATGGTGCTACGGTGACAGGGAGAGACACAGGCTAAAGGGGAGACAAATTGACAAAAGTCATTTTTATTTAAAATAATCATGCGCATCTCGTCAGTAAAAAGCCAGTTTTTTGGTTTGCAGTAAATCTCCATCACCTGTTTTCACATGAAGCTGCAGTTAATACACCCATAGATAGATAGACCCATAGATCATTGGCAAGCTACACAATAGCGGGTTCAGTAACACAAATTAATTACCCATGACACTGAATGTGATATTGCATAGCATGTCAGTGATCTATGGCTCTGTGTATTAAATGCATTTGAAAACAGGTGGAGGGGATTTACCGCTAATCAAAGAACCGGCTTTCGATTATATGATTATACAGTGCAATATGTTGTCCAGCCCTAGTTTGGAATGACAACATTTTTATTTTGGTGGATTTGGAGCATTTTACTGTAACATCAAGACCAAAAAAAAATGTAATTCTCTCAAAACTGTCATCATTTTTCTGAAGCTCTGGTCCCTTCATTATGGCTGCAGAAGAAACATGAGTAATACATTCCTCAAAACTAAAACTTAATTATATACTGTAACTATTATTCTGCCCATTTTCAATGAGCAGATGTTTAGATATGCATAATGTCATTAAATATTGGTAAGGGATATTAAACAGATAAGATCTGTCACTCGCTCTAGTGTCTAACGTTTCAGGACAATGATTGACTAATAAGAGAATCGGTGTTTGTCATTGTGAGGGGTACTTCAAGAGCACTGTGTGTATCCCACCAAATCCAAATAAGCCATTAAACAGACAATGTTTATATCTTTCCACATGACTGACAAAGCACATTTACACCTCACACGATCAATAGAACACATGCATATGCAAACACACTGAAACTGCTCCACATCAAGCCACTGTTTTAGCATATATAACAAGCTGACCTTGAAAACACTGCAGATCCACAGAGCGTGTAGAGTTTACAAGCAATAACACTGACTGACTTAACACAACTTAATAAACCTACACGGGTACAGATGCAGAGAGAAACGACATGTTTCTTAAGAACAGACTGCCCTCTAGTGGCTTTGTAAAAAGTAGTTTTTTAAACTATGGAGTTTCTTGGATTATATACACATTAATAATACCTTGAAATTTTGCTTATATTGTACATAATATATTGTTCTTCCTCTATCAGTTAGACTTTTAAGCCAACATTTCCAGCCAAATACTTTTGCTATGCATTTACTAAATAATAATAATAATATTAATACAAAAGAAAACACCCACCTAATATTAAGTCCTGTAGACTGGCCAATGTTTTCCCAAGCCTGCAGCTCATGCTTCAGTTTCTAGAAGATCCACAATGATGGATTAAAACCATACAAAAACAATAGAAAACACTACCATTACACCCATTTTGAGGGTAAAATATCAAGCATCAAGTATCATTTAAAATCATATTTTGCAAATACTGCACATTAAAAATGCATGACAAATTCTTCTTTATTCAAGAATGCATGCAATATTTTCAGACAGGAATTATACTAAAAGTTCAATGTCAAGCTGGTCCCTGCATGCGTGTTTACCTCTTTCTCCAACTCTACTTTCAGTTTCTCCTCCAACACTCTCTCCATTCTCTCCAGCTTCCTCCTCAGCCCCTCAGTCTCTTCTTTCAGCAGACTGTTGTTCTCTTTTGTCTCTCTGAGATGGAAATTGAGAGATAGTAGTAGTTAAAAACAATTTACATATGCATACATCACACAAAAAAGTTTATTGATGACAATATTGATACCTTAAGAAAGTATTTTGCTCCCGCAGACGTTTAACTTCCCGCTCCAGTTCAGGCAGTCTAGCTACCTCAGATTTCATGTTTTTCACAATCACAGAGTCTTGCTCCTGAAGAGCTAAACGCCTCTCCAACTCCTGCAAATGAACAGCACACATAAGAGGGAGCAAGGCACATAAGATCATTTTTTGATTGCATTGTTTTTCCCCCCACTGATTTGGTACTAAATAGCAGTATTTCTGACATCCCTCAGTACTCCACACATCATAGAAATAGAAGTATAATACCTTAATCTTGAGTTCCCCCTCTGTGCTGGTGGAATGAGATGACTGCAGATTTTGGTACCTCTGATTGACATCCTGGAATTTCCTATAACCATCAGATATTTACATTTATTTACATTTACATTTATTCATTTAGCAGACGCTTTTATCCAAAGCGACGTACAAGTGGAAACAGATATGCATTTATTAGAGAATATGAGGGAAACAGTATACATTTATGCATGTGTGAATTCATACTTGCGCTGCACATCCAGTTGTTCTTGCAGGGCTTGGATCTCCAGGTTCTGGGTGGAGAATCTGGACTCCTGAATCTGAATCTGTTGATTGAGCCTTCGTGTCTCATCTTTCAGCTCACTTATCATCTGCAACATAAAAATGATTTACTTCAATTAAATAGTTGGAAAAGTAATTGTAAAAAAAAAAAAAAAAGAAATTCAAAACTACTATGCGTGTGTTTGTGTGTATATATATATATATATATATATTTTTTTTTGTGTGTGTGTGTATACATTTTATTACACTTAAATATTAAAATATTTATATATAATAAAATTTATGACTGTAAATATATACAGTCTAAATATGTTGTAGGTGTCTTTACGTATACATAAATATACACAGTGCACACATATATTATGTAAACAAAAACTTATTTCAGAACACAATTAATTTCAATACAGTAGTTTTATTCTGTGTGAATTTCCCTATAAAATATGAAATATGACTGCTTGTTTTACTAGATGTTTTGTTGTCCAAATAAATGCTCACAAGAATTGTACTTGTAAGAAGCAAACCATGGCCCTGCTCTAATCCCATGTTTCAATAGAAAAAAATAAAGTGTCACATTTTAATAGTTCATCAAACCACTTCATGGGAAGATTTTTTTATCTTTCTACAAACAATAATACAAAAGATAGGTAAACACACCTGGTCTGCCTCAGCAAGTTTGCTGTCTTTTTCATTTGCTTTCTTGTGAAGTTCCTCGAAGTTACGCTTTAATGCCTTGTTGTTTTCCAGTTGTTCATTAAGAGCTTGATTTGCTTTCTCTTCTCTTTCTTCCAGACGTTTGATCTTCAACAGTAACTCCCTGTTACGGTCGATTTCCCTCTGCAAATGTAATCAGACAGACACATATACAGGTTTTCTGACGCAAAGACTGGACAATCACGTCCTAATGGATTTGGTCTACAAAGCTTCTTACACCTGTTTTATACAGCCATTCTTTTTTTATTGATGAATATAGAAAATGGGAGTAAGGGGACAGTAAAAGAAAATCCAGGGAGCCCATTATATCCAGCACTATGCCATCTATCACTCACCTGTAAGTCTCTGGAGCTGCTGTTTGCCTCTTTCTCCAGCTCTATACGTGCCCGTTTGTGACTGAGCTCCATCTGTTGTTTCTCTTGAGTGAGCTGCAGCAGGCTAGTGTGAGAACGGACACGCTCAGCAGCTTCCTCCAGCTACCACACACAACAACAAAATTCAATAATGTGCTCCACACTTACAATATTAAAGGAATAGGTTACACAAGAAATTAAAGGTTTGTCATCCTCAGGACATTTAAGATGTAGATTAATTTGTTTCTTTATTAGAACAGATTTGGGGAAATGTAGCATTACATCACTTGCTCACCAATCAGAACACTAGTATTTTAGTCAGAAGCAAAGGTTTAACATTTTTACATTTTAATTACTTTTGTAATGAATTTTTCACTTCACAAGATGTTAACTGATGGACTGAAGTTGTGAGGTTTACTTGTGAATAACTGCGTCTCTGTTTTCATTAGCTGTTGGGACAATCTGATAGTACCCATTCACTGCATTGGTGAAGTAATAGATTTCTCTAAATCTGTTCCGAACTCATCTACAACTTAAGATGGCCTGAGAGTGAGTAGATGTTTAGCCAATTTCCTTTAAGAGGCATGCTGCATATTATGAGATATTCAGATATTTCCATAAAAATCAGGTCTAAAATATGAAGGGAGTCTGTTGCTTGCCTCCACTCTTTTAGTATAGAGATTCTGAAGGCCACTTCTTCCAAAAGCTGGCTCGGTCTGTAGTAAGGAGCGATCTGGACATGATATCAAACTCTTGAAAGATTTTAGCGTTGAAAAGATTGTGGTGTCATCCTCCATATCTTCCATATTGACAATGTCTTGGTAGCCTCCTCTGTGGAGTTGGAAAAGAATGCATATATATATAAAAGTGTAAAAAGCCATTAATAAACCTCCTCACTACCCCCAAGAAGCCTCCAGCGCAAACCAAAAACTAAACAATACACATAAAATATGGTAGTAAGCTTGTATCTGTATTTGGATGAGATTAACATTTAAGCAATTTATTAAAGAAATACTAAAAATTGTAAGGCTCAAATAATGTATCCTTATTAAGACAATATATACTAAAAAATATATCCTTCTCTAGTATGTTCCCACAGGTAAACAAGGTTTTTTTTTTTTATTTTGCTAAAAGTTAAACAAGGTGGTCTGATGTAGAAAAGAAAGTGTGTGTGTGTGTGTGTGTATCATTACACTTGACACACACACTTTCGATTGGAATTATATGACAAAACCACCATGGTACTAAAGGTTTGCTCTGTTCATGCATCATGACTTTTTACAACAAGTTACAACACAGAACTTTAAGGAGTACTATGACTTTATCTGAGTTTAAGGTCTAAAGCATAGCATTTCCCTTTACAGACTCGAGAACTCATTAAAACAGATTAAACTAACTATTTTACAATTCTTATTAATGAGGTAGACATTAAAAGAGACATATATACAGTTAACTTAAATCACACACGCTAACAGTTCCGTGCGTTACGTTTAGCTAGCAAGTGTTCAGCTAACTTTACCTCACTAAATTCGTCAATAAAGCGATTTTACTCACAGGCTGAAACGCAGACCGCATAAAAATACAATAACTTCCTTTCGGAGTGATATTTCTAGAACAGAAAATCCGTAACTCACTCTTCTCAGCAATCTCTCTCTTGGCGCTCGTGTTTCTAGTGGTTTGGACAGTTTTGTTGTTATTGGTTGAGAGGCCGTTTCTTCGTGTGAAGCAACGAGCGCCCAAGAGCGCTGGTTCACTCAACAACACAACAGCGACACCCTTGTGGTTGGGCGGAATAAATTATCTTATGCCGCTTACTTAGGAATTTGCACTAACACGAACTACAAAAACCTTCAAGCGGCAAGATCCAACATATTTTTTACTTGTTTATTGAACAGGCGCATAAAATTAATAACACACAAGCACTAATGTTATTGAGCATGTGGAGACAGGTCGTTCTGACGTAACTCACGCGCTCCAATACACTTCCGACAACACGGAAGGTGTGACGTTGCACTGCTGAATGGAAGAAGCGGAGCTGTAAGCTGCAGCACTGATACAAACTTCACACTAACAGTACAGTGATTTACAAAGTTTGCCAAATTTACAATGGCCAGTTCTAGCGCGGACCCGACAACACTGTGCCTGTTTGATGTGGACGGGACTTTAACAGCAGCTCGTCAGGTGAGAGAACTAAGGCGGAAGGGTTAGCTAGTCTTATAACTAGTATGATAAGTTACTATAAATTACAGAAAGAGAGCTATAAATAAGGGCAGTAATGATTAATTGTGAGTCGACAACTGCCTTTAAAAACAAAACTGAGGCGGGGTGTAAGTTAAACGAACTGAATCTGTATAGCATTTTGTGATCTGATTGCAGTACGTTACTGCCTGAATATAAATGTGTTTATATACCTCAAATATGTATTGTAGCCTAAATGCAGTTTTGGTGTCACAATACAAAATAATTTCGTCTTTTTTCTTAGCATATCCTAAATGATGTCATGGTTGTCTAATAAAGATGACTTTCATTTTCCACGCTGCTTGTGGGGTGAAGATTGATTTGTATAAACACTGTAGGTCAAATATAGTTATGGACATCCTGGTGAATAACACATTTTATAGTGCAAGATCATTTAAATTAGCTCCAACCCTTTTGACTCCAAGTTTTTTTGACTCCATTGTCCACAGTAAGACAGCAATGACTGGTTTTTCTTGATTTGCTACATACGAATTGTATATATAAAAATATTTTTACATGTGATTTCTGCCTTTTATTTCTTGATATAACTAAAATGTGTATATTTGTTATAAATTCCACTAAGCAAAATGGAAACATCCTACTATATAACAGCTAGTGAAATAAATATAAATAAGTGAATTATGATAAATGACATATTTTTTTGCTTGTTGAAGCCATTTTGATTCCCCATTTTGAAAGTGCTGCTGAAAGCCCCTTATGTAAATGGCATATAAAATAAAAGATTGTAAGGTTTTATTTCAAGCCAAAAAAATAAGTACCCCTGTTTCAAAAGTGGATGTATATAAGATTGTGATTAGTTGTTACACTACTCAATTTAAGTGAATGTTTTCCCAGAGTACGTTTACTAATTGAAAGCAAGTTTCTCTATAGAGGAAACTTTAAATCACTGTTACAGAACAGCTATTTAATATTTCAGTAGATAAGGAAAAAATAAAACATGTAACACACTTAGACACTACAGCAGGGGATGTTGTTAAACTATTAAATGTTGTTAAACTTAAATAATTATGAAGCACAACGCATTTCATGAAACCCCACAAAAAATAAGAGTATATATATGCATAGTAAAAAATAAAAGAAGAAGAAACTGAACTGTAAAGAAGAACTGGCGTTATTGTTTTGTGCTTGGATTAAAGTAGTTACCCCTGTGTATGTTTTTGTCTCTAGAAAGCCACTTCTGACATGCATCAGTTCTTGAGTAAACTCCGACAGCAAGTAAGAGTTGGGGTGGTCGGAGGATCAGACCTGGACAAAATTAAAGAACAGCTGGGTGATGATGGTGTGTATAACAATTACAAAACTCTGTTTAAATGCATGCACAAAACATTCAGGGCCGGTTTCCCGGATATCAATTAGATTAAGCCAGGACTAGACCTTTGCTAGTTTAAGACATTTAAGAATTTTTTAGAAACATGTCTTACAAAAATGCATTATCTGTGAGCATTTTAAGACCAAACAATGACAGTTATGTATTTTAAAATATCTCAGTGCATGCCTTTTTTCCAGTTTAGACAGCTCTTAACATTTATATTAATCTAGGACTAGTCTTAAACCCTGTTCGGGAAACTGCCCCTCAGTGTATTTCTAGTGTTCATGAGTACAAATAATTTTCCTATTCTTTCCAGTTATTAATAGAGTGGATTATGTGTTTGCTGAGAACGGTTTGGTGGCATACAGGTTTGGGCAGCTGCATTCTATCCAGGTAATTTTAATTCTTATTTTATAAGCTTGCATAGTCATCCGTTTCAATATTTTGTTTAATGTCTTTTTTTTTTTTATCAGAATATTCAGGCACACTTGGGAGAGGAGGTTTTACAGGATTTTATTAATTTCTGCCTTAATTACCTTTCAAAGATAAAACTGCCCAAGAAAAGGTAAGGATATCATCATGTGACATCTGTTGTTGCTTGTGGAAAACATATTGCTTTAAGTTGGTCAATATTGATTGTGATTGTAGTTTATTTTACATTCTATTTAGAAAATAATAGATTTGCTTGAGCAGCAAATGACCATATAAATAATTTCTAAAGAACCATGTGACACTGAAGACTAACGTAATGATTATGAAAATTCACGGAAATAAATTAAATTTTTAAATATATTAAAATAGAAAAGTGTTTTTAAAATTGTAATAACAATTTACTGTATTTCAGTTTTTTGATCAAATAAAATTGCAATGACCCCTAACTTTTTGAATATATAAACACCATCTTTTTTCCTTGCAACTATAGTAATGGCTCTATTTTGTCTCAGAGGTACATTTATTGAGTTCCGTAACGGAATGCTGAATGTCTCTCCCATTGGTCGAAGCTGCAGCCACGAAGAAAGATCTGAATTCTTTGAACTTGATAAGGTAATTTTCTATGTATTCATCAATACAAACACAAAATGTACATAAATGCTGGAAAATGGATGCAGTTATTTATGTTATATATGTATTGTTCTACAAAGTCTTTTGAAAGGATGTCATTAAAGGTTAAGTGACTTTTTTATTATTATGCAGAAGGAGAAAATCAGAGAAAAGTTTGTCTCTGTTTTAAGGGAAGAGTTTGCTGGGAAAGGACTAGCTTTCTCCATTGGTTTGTAACAATTTAAATACAGTAGTTATGCTTGTATGGTCAGTAATATGTCTGTGTAGTGCATATATAAATTACATACATTGTGTGTTTTTTCTGCAGGTGGGCAGATCAGCTTTGATGTATTTCCAGAGGGTTGGGATAAGCGATACTGTCTGGGAATTGTAGAGAAAGACTCATACAAGCACATCCATTTCTTTGGAGACAAAACTATGCCTGTGAGCCCATAATTGACTATTGAATCTTGTACAGTCTTGACTAGTAGTAGCAGCATACTACTCTATTCATGCATACATTTGCTGCTGCATTAATGTCTCAAGAGTTGCTTCAATTAAGCAATTTGTATTTTTTCACACAGGGAGGAAATGATTATGAAATCTTTGTAGACCCCAGAACAATCGGTCATGAGGTCAAGTCACCTGAGGACACACAGAGGATCTGCAAGGAGCTCTTCTTCAGCTCTAAATGAAGTACAGTCGAAGAATACGTATATGAACTGTGAAATTATGAATGGAAATCTCACTTGGCATGTCCAAGCCATTGTTGTCTACCCTAATTTGTACCCTCATGACAGGTAAACCAGTACGTAGTGTTGATTTTATATGTATAATGATATGATTTACAGGCTTAAGGAACTGACTGGTGCTAGTGTCACTATATCTGAACTTCTGTGCCTTTAATCATGTCGGTACTATAATAAAATTTGGTCCAAATGTAAAGACAGATATCATTCAGACAGGATGGGTTTCATCAGATGTTACTGTACATGTTGTGTTAGGGGTTGTTGTTATTGTTATTAAGAACAAGTGTATGCTGGACTTAACTCAAAATAATGGTGACGGTACTACAATTTAGGTCTAATTTTCATAAGTAGGATTTAAAAAGACATCAAGACAAGGGGCTTCATTAATTTGGAATTTATCTATTATCATAGAATTGATCAAATTAAATTGACTTAGGTTTGATCAACAAAACCAGTTTATGACCAGTTAAGTGAATGCAAACTCTGCATAATAAACAGGAAATATATTCTGATTGGATGATATTGCTGCACTGTGCCAGGTTATGTATATTTAACATATACAAGTTGAAAACTGTAAGAAAGAGTACTGTATATATTCTGAGCTAAACACATAAAAGGTGTAAAAACAGAGCTTCTTATTTTTATTAGCAAAACGTTTGAAAAAATAGATTTGCAATTCTCAGTGTTCATAATAACCTACTCGCATGCACATTTTAGACGGAATAAAAGTATTTACTTAACTAATATTTTCTGTTTTTGTTTGTTTAGTTAATTGTTTTTTGAAACAATAAATGAACATTTTGACTTGGAAAAAATTACATATTTTAAGATTTTTAAGTAGAAAAGGTTGCTACTTAAACTGTCCATTAAATAACCACAAATGTCGCTTTTCCAAAAATATATTTCATGGTTTGTACAATATTATTGTTTAAAAGGTATGACTGCATTTTTACCTGAAACACTTAATCTGTACAAGTGCTTTTTAAAGTCCATATCAAACATAAAATGATACAAAGCATATCACAATGTATGATGCACAAGACCATATAACCTGACCAAGCCGAATATGTGATTATGAATTCCAACCAAAACGACCATCTAATAGAAAATATAACAAAAACAGTTTGTCGCCATCCCAAGAGGAAGCGGAGTAGTCCAAAAGCCCTCTATTGCTGGTTAACGAATGGGCCGATATGGAAAGGACATGGCAGCAGGATGGAAGGCGTGTGGAGAGAGAGAAGGGTGTGCGGTGTGGGCCGTTAGCGGGCGATGTGGGGACATAGCTGGGTGTGTGGGGTGCGCCGACAGTACAGGGTGTGGGCTGTGGGGGGAGGGGAGGGCGGACTGGTGCGGGCTGTGGGGAGAAAGAGTGGCGGGCCGACCCGGGTGGATGTGTGGGTACATGTTGGGCTGGAAGGGTCCGCTGTGAGGTTGAGGCTGCACAACTGGACCAGACATCACAAGCTGTAACAAACTGCAAACAGAACAGACTGTTACTATACAATTCTCACAAATGACCAAAAACTGTAGATAATGTGGGTTTCTGTATGAGTGATGGGATGTTGAGAAGTACAGATATGGATAATCGACAGCATCATAAATCAGAAATTATGGTAACACTTTATCTACTGTCCTTGTTAAAAGTTACATGTACTTACTATTGTAATAACAATTAATTAGGCATAATTACACGCAAATTCTTGAATAAAATTATTTATTTTCTTTAGCTTCGTAAAATTATGGTTGAGCCACTAATGTCACATGGACCATTTTAATGATGTCCTTATGAAGTTAATGTCTATGGAGGGTTAGGGAGCTCTCAGAATTCATGAAAATTATCTTTATTTGTGTTGGGAAGAAGAATGAAGGTCTTTCGGGTTTGGAAAGACATGAGGGTGAGTGACAGAATTTTAATTTTTGGGTGAAATATCCCTTTAGAATGGTCACAAATCCTTTAATAATAATTTAATATTCAAATCTGCATTATCAGGTTTCACATTTCATCTAATCTTTGACTTACTTGTTGTGGGGAAGTCTGGAGCACAGAGTCCGTAGGTCCTCTGAGGGATAAAAGACACAACGACATCACTGAAATGTTGCTCTTTTCAATTTAACACCCAAACAAGATTAGGGCTGGAAGGGATACAGCAAAAATGGGCATGAGCACATCAATATAGCATTATTTTTCTCATACTGTACAATAACTATTACTGTGTTTGCATTATTTTAAGAGGTAGGTGTAGATGTTAATAAATAAATAAATAGGTAGAATGTTGTATTTATGGTTATCTTCCGTTTTTTGCTGTATCTTCACCAGCCACAATCCCCAAACAGGCCATAATCAATTAAGCATCACTTACCTCTAGCACACAGAAGAGCTCCTGTTGCCATGGCGACCTGAAGAGCTTGAGCCAGCCTATCCAGTGCCAGCTGGATATGATTGGCAGCAGGGAAGGGCGTGAGTTTCTCGCACAGACGGCTGACTTCTTCTACTAGAGTGGCAACAGACTCCACAGGAAGCACAGCTAGTCGACCAATCAAATTCTGTTCTGTCAGGTGGACCTGCAAGAGTTACAATTAAAGCACATATATTCCAATACTAAATGGAAACCTTAAAGGCTCGAAAAGTTATAACACCTGCAGCATGAGAAAGACTTGAAGAACACTCAAGTGTAGTTTAGAGTACAGCTCTTCATATGCTGTGCCTTTTTCATTTTCTCCATGGCCATTGGTCAATGCTAACTTGCAGCCTCTCTGATAGGCTAGGGGAGCTTTCACACACCACCGAAGCAGACCCAAAAGAGGTGTCATCTCAAGGCAGCCTGGCAGGCTGGAGTTCAGGGGTGTGTTGATGAAGGTGAGGAGCAGCAGTCTGGGATCTTCTGTGATCCAACCAACCAGCATCTCCAAGAGTGCAGGGGGCGGAGTCAACTCATCTACAAACAGCAATATCAAACATATCATGTATGAATTTGTATTCGTTTATATACATTACTACTTAAAGTATTTATACAAAATAGTGTAATATTTTACATTAAGGAATTATCCACTGTATATACTCATAATAGACAGGCTTTTATTTGTGGCAAGTTGTTTTGTGACGAGTAAGCTGGTACCTGAGGAGAAGTCATAGAGAGCGGTTACTGCAGTAATGAGCTGACAGCAAAAGCGAGGGCTGGCTGAACAGATGTTTTGGAGGGTGGAGATGGCACATGGCACCAGTGTGCAGTAATCATCCATCAGCACCTGAGCCAAACGCACACACCACGCAGAGTGTGTACGCTACACAAAAACATTTTGAAAGCTGTCAGGTTTCATCCAATTTTAACTTCTCTTGCATACAAAAGCATATATTAATTACAGTATAACAGATACTACCATGACATAAAAATACAATGCTCAATTTAAATAATATTTCAAAGTATAAAGAAATGTTTGCATTTGTGTAATGATTTTTTTGTTATGAGTTATTGTTAATTAACTACTATTAAATATAATTAACTTAAAGCTGAAAAATCATTAATTGAAAATCTAAATAAAAATGTAAAATGCTGCTTTTTAAAATAACAAAATTACTAAAACTAAAACCACAATAAAAAAAAATAAACAGAAATAAAAAAATAAAAAAACATATCATCATAAGAACAGAAGATAAATATTATATTGTAATAGCACTAAATAATACTAACACTGTTCTTAATAGTTTTTATGAAACACTGCCAAAAACATATTTGGATCAGGTTTGATTTTTTGCATTTTGGCACCCATAACAAGCATTTTGATCGGAAAGGGTAGCGAATACAAAAAAAAAAAAAAAATGCATACAAATATTTCGTACTCATTCTTCAAGGACCTTCATAATAAGCATTCTGATCCAGTTATCTATTAAATTCAGTTCACATAAATTTGCATTAAAACAGGTAACTCAAGGTAATTATAACACAAAATGAAAAAGTAAAACACACCTGTAGCCAGGTGGCTGCACACTCTAGTATGGGCACCCGACACACGGCTATGGCCATTGAAACAAGCTTCCCAAGCATGGCCATGCGGCTCTCATCAGCCTTGTTGCCTTGAAGACTGAAAAGGGCGGAGAAAATGATCTGTCGGATTGCATCTTTGCTCTGTTCCTGGAAGTAACTGCACATGATCTCCAGCAGCTGCAATTCCTGAACGCAGCTCATCCTCTGGTTCAAATACAACACAAAGGGCAAATCAGCATATGAGAATGACTTCTGAAGCCCCACGTGACACTGAGGACTGGAGTAATGATGCTGCGAATTCAGCTTTGCAGGAATAAATTCCATTTTAAAATATATCACAGTAGAAAGAACTTCAGACGATGGGATGTGGAGTTTACCACCGCACAGATTTTTATTTTAGTCAAACCAGAATTGACACTCCTGTTCCTCACCTTAGGCTGGATGTTTCTGTCTTTAGGGACGTGAAAGATGAACTCCTCCACCAGCTCCACCGTGCTCTTCTCTAGTCCAGGCGTGGGGCCTGTGGAGCTCTGTAGAGCGCTCCCCAGTGAGATGTCCAGATGATACAGAAACTCTTTAGCCGCGCTCAGCGGATCTCGCCGCAGCAATGCATGCCGGATATCACTCATCTCTGCTCTGAAGGAGACACAACAACATCAAACACAAGAAAGTGAGAAATATAAAAGACAGTAATCAGTCATTAAAATAAAAAGAACCAAAATATTTCACTATATGTATAGTTTCTGAACATGCATCATGGTAATACTAGGGTCTTTTTGGACATGCATTATGGTAACACCACAGATTCTGGAGATTTACCATGTTGTTGAGATAATACTAGAGTATTGTTATTACTAGTGTATCCCGTGGCCTTACTGTACTATCACTGTATTGATAACGCACTATTTTGTTGGAAGGCGTGTCATATCCAAAATAGAGAAGCTTTGAATATAATTTATTGGTAAAAAAAAAATACATAATTAAATCACTTCTTATTGAATTATGAGTACTTTAATCGAAAACTGTCAAACTGTTCACACAAACAAGCCACAAAAAGCGCTTATTCTCTATGGTGACACACATTGTCTGAAGCGGTGCAGTAACGTTAAACACAACGCGGTTGCTTCATCACCGGTTTCGTTAAATGTTTCCACGGTTCACACTACATACATATTCTTACTTACAACACCCTTACCTGGTTAAATAATTCGACTCGTCACACTAGCTTCTCTCAACCTGCAAACGTATATCGCTCATAACTGACAATGTGAAAGTTGTTCATCATAAAATATCTACGGAACCCCATAAAGGACAGTGCGTACTCGTTGCGTGAAGAAAAGCGCGGCTGATCAGCGCCTCCTGCGTACTGGAGATAATGTACTGCTATTTATTTTAACTTTTTTATTTCCTACATATTTTCTTCACTTTCAATTTAGCTAAAGTGGATCAAAAAGGTTAATTAAAGTTGTCTTAAAATAAGAACGCGTTTTGTTTTTCATGAAAGGTTTTTGATCCACTGCAAATGTTTACTAATATAGTCAATCGACACTAGGAGGCACTATTTTATTCCTAATTATAAGTATTTTGTATTCGGGTGTAGCGCCACCCCATCGGCTCTCTAACGGGACAGCAGCAGACTCTCTTCAGATTCAGTTTGAGTCTCATTCAGCTTTCAACTTCACATCCAGAGCACACCAGCATCCACCAACATGACCATCAACACACTCAGTCAGGATGGAGTGCAGCGACAGCAAATGCCCTGTTTGACTAAGGCAAGTCCCTAAAATCGATTTCCATTTAGCTCTAACAATAATAAATCTACTGTATAACAGTACCGTCGTTTTTGCAAACCAAGCAGAGCTGAATAAACCCGCAGTTGTTGCCTTTAAGACACAGTATTTGAACTTTATTGAAAGGAACATTAATGAAAACGTGGTAAAGACTAAACCAAAGTTTCTTTATCCTACAGTAAATGTTATGATTTTGCTGCTTATATAACTGATTTATATAACTGGAGTCATTAAAAAATAAATAATCCAAAGAATCATCCCACTCTTCCTGTTATGCTTGTGTATTATGCTTTTGCTGCTTTTTTAACGTTAAATCACCTTATTAATTCATACATTTTATATATAAGAATGCATGAATTGCTGCAAAATTTAAGTAATAAAGATAATATTTGTTTAGGGGTGCATCCTGTTTGTTTGTTTTTTGTTTATAGAGAAACTTGTACCTTTTTATAGTATTTATCTTTATGCATTATTCACAATTTTTGCTTTTTAGTTCACTAAAATAGTTGTGAATATTTAAAAGTGCTAATATTTCACACGTGCCCACATACAGATGGAGCGCATGATCATATCCATGCAGGACCCTGATATGGGCATCAAGTTGCGCAACCAGCGACTGCTTATTACAGTCATACCACACGCAATGACTGGTGAGTCTCTTTCTTTCTCTCTATGACTGCATCAAACTCCAAGCTTCGCTTGATAATCCCAAACGGACAGGACGGTGCCGTGTATTTTCCAGCCTCTGACATGTTATGGCACGAATAGAGAGACCGCTGAGGCACGGCTCGAATAGTTTCCGACTATTACTGTAGAAATAGTCTGCATTTAACAGCAAAATATCCATGCGTATCTCAGAAAGTCTCGAGCGTGTATGAGGACAGTGAATCGATAGAAGCTTGCGCAGTGAAATTAGACTCCTGTGTGTGCTTTCAGTCTCTGTGCTCATTTTTCTTGCTATTAATTAGTCTAACAGTGCATGTTTTGTGCCTGCATTGGTCTCTCAGAGGACACCGGGCTACGTGTGAATAAACAAATGACTTTCTTCAGCAATTTAAGGATAAATACAAGTCAAAGTCACTTAAAGGAATTGTTCACCCAAAAATTGCAATCTTTAGGTGAACCCACGGGCTTTGCAAGATGTAGATGAGTTAGTTTCTTCATCAAGGAGGAATGTAGATCCTCTGAAGTGAATGGGTGCCGTCAGAAGGAGAGTCCAAATGGTTGATAAAAACACCATCTATGACTAATTCACTCAACTCTACTCCATCCAAAAACCTGTGTGTTTGTGATAGATGTCAGATCTGGATTAGATGCATTGGCAAGCAAGTTGTTTTGTCTGATACAGTGTGCTTATGTTGACAGTAATATCCTTTTTTTTGTACAGGTGTAGATATTGTTGAATGGCTGATTAAGAAGTTTTCTATCTCTGATGAAGGTAGGACATAATATAACCTATAAATATATTTCAATTCTTTGTCTTTAAAAATACAACATTGGACTTGTAAAACAATAAATTTTTTATTCATAAAATGTAACAAGCCATTATTTTTCTGTGTGCATGAAATTAATGCATTTAAAATTAATTTTCAAAAGTGCTCATAAACTGCCTTCTAGTTCCAGCATGACCTCAGATTTACTGTGTGCATGTAGGAGCCGGAGTGTGTAATTATTTCCATGCTCTCTGCTGTAGTGTATTTCTTGGAGTTTTCCAGTCACCTGTGTGTGGGTTATAGAAAGTGTTCTCCAGAGACGACATTATTCTCCATGTGCCGTCCATGAGGGACTTCAAAACACACACACACACACACAACCATAGGGAACAAAATTGCATATGAAAGTCGCTTTAAATCAAAGTCAGATTTGATGTAATGCAACCTGAGTTGAGTGCAAATTTTTAATAATAAATGCACAAATGTCACACTCTCAGAGAGCAGCCTGCATGGCTCAGAAAAGCCCTAATAAACAAGTAATGCTGCACACAGCTGTGTCTGGAATAAACAAGACTCCAGAGAGTTCCAGATCTGTGCACTGCAGTGAGGAAACACCTTGTGTAGGCAACCACTACATGAATATGTACGCACGATGATGTATTCACTATTTAATTTAAAGGGAAATCTGACATTATTTCTCATCCTCGTGTACTTCCAAAACTTTTTTTTTTTGCTGAACACAACAAAATTTATTTTCAATAATGCTGTTAACCAAACTGATGACGGTACCCATTGACTTTCATAGTATGGGAAAAAAAACTGTAGAGGCCAGAGGTTGCCTTTAACTTTTTGGTTTCCCTAATTCTTCAGATTATCTGTTGTTGTGTTCAACCTAACATAAATAACACAAAGAACACTGGATGTATGCAGTATGATGTATGAACTACAATTTCATGTTTAATATAATGTGCTACTTGACAATTTCTGTAATTATTTGTGAATACATTTACTAACAAATATGATCAAAAACAATTCAACAACAGGTTTTATTTTTTTATTATTTACTTGATTTTCTATCTTTTTTTGTACTTGTGTAATTGTATATTATGCATATGAATATTTATCTCATCTATATTTAGAGGCATTGCATGTTGGACAACTCTTTGTAAAGTATGGATACATTTACCCTTTGAAAGAGCCAAGAAACCTTATTCTAAAAGCTGACGATTCACCATATCGCTTTCAGGTATTTCTATATGCACACACTTATACACTATTTATATAAAAGCCCATGCCTTATCAGCAGTTTCTAAATCAACCCATCTGAATTCATTTCTGTCTTTATCAGACTCCGTATTACTGGATGTCGACACGCTGGCCTTCTTCAGAACTGGACTATGGTGAGATCTAACTTCCCATGGTTCAAAATGCTGTGCCAATTTGCCAAACCAAAATACATTTGTTTCAATACATAAGGAGATGTTTTGCAGCATTATACATGGATTTATGTATATGTTTTAGCAATCTACTTGGCAAAGAAGAATATACGAAAACAAGGAGAGCTCATTGAGTATGAAAAGGTATGTAGGTCACATGCCAGACACACCATAGAGAAACAAGACTGTGCACCGTAGACACAAAGCCATCTGTTGTTCATTTCTCAATCTCTGTCTTTGTTAGGAGTGCTATAATGCTTTACATAAACGTATCAATCACACCTGGGACTTTGTTGTGATGCAGGCTAGAGAGCAGCTCAGGTAACTATCCTTTTCCATTACTAAATGTGCACACACACACACACACACACACACGCTCCCTTCGGCCTATTACATCTAGCCCTCTATTGTCTACATTATGAAAGTAGCATATATAAATAATTGGAAAAGCATTTTCTAGCACAAAATTGACCTCATTACTTAAATGACTTTTTTAGTCTTTTTAGTTACATTTTTTTTTTTATAAATATAAATCATATAAAACATTAGTAAAACTTTTTTCATTAAGTAAATGCTGAAAATCCCACCAATAGGTACAACCATATATATATATATATATATTTTTTTTAAATAAATATTTGGAGTTAAATATGTCTATATATTTTCATATACTCTAACTGGTTTAAACAAATTTTATTCATGTGTTTTATAGTTAATTGAAAATAATCCACTGATAAATTCATAATAAAAGCTAACTAAAATGAAAAAAAAATATTTTTTTTTTATTTTAAATATTTTATTTCAGTTAGTTGCAAGGGATAACTTCATCTTTTACCTTTATGTACTGAAAAACTAGTTATTAAAATTATGTTATTATATTTATTAAAATACGATTAATAAAAGTCTATACACATATTAAAAAATAAGCTAATTAAATGACAAAACATAACAAACTTGCTAATACGTTCATTTAAATTAAAACAAAAATGGAAAATATAATTCATAAAACAACAACAACAAAAAAATGGCTTGAAAACAGCAGAATCCTCTGTATTAGACTGCAATTTATGCATTAGCATGTAAATAATTTATATTACTCTAAATGTTTTAAACTCAAGTTTTATGCACTACTAAATATTGATCATATTTTGGTTGGTTGAAAAAAAATCAATATTAAATATTTTTCTGAGGGTGGTTCTTTACGTATGTGCATTACCCTTATTATGTTCATTTACTGGTGTTAAGGGCCTCAAAACAGCGTCGAAAAGCAGATCGTATCGTGCTGGAGTGTCAGGAACAAGCTTTCTGGCTAGTCAACAGACCTCCTGTAAGTCCCGAACACTACAAACTCAAAACAAACTATGGCGATGCTTACTGTACACTATGTTCGTTAGAGTACTGCCGTCAGGATTGTCGTATTTGTCAGTAAAAAAAAATATTAAACATACTGCGTATCACCTTTTAGAAATGTGATATAGAAATTCAAAGCATGTCAAATGCATTAGTGTATGAAGCTTAAGCAGCAACAACATCTGTGCCCATCTGGCACATGCCTTCATGTCTGTATCCAGACTCTGCTTATGAAATATTCAGCCAGTCAGTTAAAAGCATCGCAAAGCAGAGGAAAAAGGGGGAAGGGGACAGAGAGAGAGGAGAACAGGAGAAAAGGAGGGCAGATAGTGGCAGATGAAAAGGAGAAATAGAGTGGAACACAGTGGTGCCTTTAAAACACACACACACACACACACACACACACACACACGAGTGCAAAGGATATGCATTGCTTCACATGAGCTTAAGTGTCTTGATGGGTGAAATAATAGTATAGTGAACCGGAAGGAATGTGTTTCTGTGTGTGTGTGTGTGTGTGTGTGTGTGTGTGTGGTATATCTCTAATGGTTCAATCTTTTGAGGCTGAGCGCTTAAGAGGATATTCTATTACTAAGTGACTATGTGTGTTTTAGTGTATGTGTGGCTCTTTGTGTGTGTGTGTTACTCCTGCACTCCTGCATAAGACCATTTTAATGAAGAATCCAGTTGATCATTTAATCTGCCGTGGATTTAGAGACCATTTCATTCCTATATTGTCGCTGTGTGTGTGTGTGTGTGTGTGTGTGTGTGTTCTGCTTCTGTGAAATTGTAGTAAATCCACCTGCCAGACATTACTGGGATTTAGGTTAGTTTAAAAGGCTGTAAAAACACTATATTTTTCAAAAATATTTTTAACACATTCTATAGACAATAATCTATAATATATATCAATAGTAAATATATTTTATGATGAACATGCTTTGAATTTTGAGTAAAAATATATTTTAATCGTAAAAAAGTAAAATATATATTTGAGTAATTTCTGGTAAAAAGCATCCAAATGTCAAAGTTGTGTATTTTTTCTATGATTGTAAAAAACAAGTCACTGAAAAAAAATGATACAACAATGACACATTAAACCAAACATGGAGTTTTCAAGCAGAAAGACTGAAATAGTGTTGTCTTGTAAAATGTATTCCAGTATAATCTTAGAAAACGTTACAGTGTAGACTGACGTTTATGGATTCAGCGTGGCATATTGTTTTCATGTTACCATACTATAAAACAGGATGTGATATCACAGAAAGGAGGACCTCTTAAAGTCTAGCAAGTAGCAGGGTTAGTTTAGGTTTAAATGAAAATGTTTATTTATAATTAAAAAAAGGAAATTAAAGATTCAAATTTTATCCAGATATTAAAATATATTATCTTTTATTTTTTTACTTTGTTACACCAATTTACATTTTAGAGTGAAAGCTTTTGTAAAATGAGATGCAATTCAAAAGATACTGTACCAACATGAAGACATGTATCACATTTCTAAAGGCTTGGCCCATGCATATGATCATAAACATCCTTAAATCTCTTTATGACCATATCTGCAGCCTGGAATGCTGGACAGTGTAGATCATGGACCGGAGAGAAGAACCATGAACACACGAGTGCAGCTGGTCAGTGAACTGACCACCACAACAACACACACACACACACATACATCATGTTTCAAAAATAAACAAACATTCATAGCTGATTCTCTCATGTTCAAGCGTCATCTACAGCTTTTTCTCTTTATTTCTGTTTTTATCATGCATCCTTGTTCAAGTAAGTAATCTCTAAAACACTGCCTCATTTCCTGCTGTCATTTCATTCCATTGCAAGATCAGAAAGTTTAGTTTAATAGCAATTAAACTTTGTTATGATGACATTTTGTCGTAAATTTCAGAAAAGAATGCAGAATTCTACAAAAAAGAGGTAAGCTGTCTGAATGCCAGGTGTTTGTCCTATTAATAAATATATTTAATAATAATAATAAAAAGTTAAAGCTATGTGATTCCAATATCTGTAATGATAATATTTCTTTCTAAAAAGTTTAATTAGCTGACTATAATCTTTACTTATGCAGCACATACTGTACTGTGAAATATAACCACATTTACTTACAGTAATACTTGTTTTTATGGTAAACAACTTTAGATTGAACATAACAGGAAAAGCCTGGCGAGGAATCGTATAAAGTCCTCCATTTGTCTCGAGAGGTACTGTCTGTGTGTCTGTGTGTTTGTGTGTGTGTGTGTGTGTGTGTGTGTGTGTACTCCCTCTGCCTCTAGGCTAGAGCTAATGGACTGTCCTAAAAGTATCTTTTAAAAAGAACTCTTACCAAAACCCTTTGTGATAGCCTTATGTGTGTGTGTGTGTGTTTGTGTGTGTGTGTGTGTGTGTGTTTGTGTGCAGTTATGTTAAGTACTGTGAGCAGTACCAGCCCCATGACCCCATAATGCAAGGATGTCTTCCCAGCAACCCCTGGATCACAGATGATATCATGTTTTGGAACATGAATTCTGAAGCGTGAGTCACATAATAATAACCGTTTGAAATGAAAGTACACTGTTGTTCTGTCTGAAGGTCAGTAATTGTTCTGTATGTCTGTGTTTTGCTGAAATAGAGTGGCTGTGCCGACTAAACTGCGTGTGGAGTGCTGGAGCTTTAGCTTCATGGAGCTACTCAACGACCCAATGGGGAGAAAAGAGTTTCTCACGTATTTGGAGAAAGAATTCAGCGGTAACACATGCACAGATATCATTGAAGATACAAGTACAACACTACAAACAGCACTGTGTTGGGATTATGGTGTAGATGTAGTCAATTATAACACAGATACAGTATATAGTATACGAAGTACTGAATTAATGTAGACAATTAATTTGTTTAATAGATGTTTTAATAATAGATTGCGCCATCTCTTTGGGCTGTATATAATAACACCCAGCAATGCCATCTAACAACTGTTTACAGTTAATATTTGACTTATTATATAATAGCCACTTTTTATTTGATTAAAAATACAGTTAAATGATTAATATTGTGATATATTTTAACTGTAACGATCGGTCCGTGAAGTGATGCGAAGACGAGGAAACTCCAAATGAAAACATTTAATAAACAAAACTTAATACAACAAAACAGAAAGGCTGACGAGGCAGCGACGACAACATAAAATATACAACACGGGAAACACACAAACTGTGTCTATTTACTTTACTTTAACACTGAATAACTGGAACTCAAAAACAATGGGCTTTAAATACACAGAAACTAATGAACAAAAGTGTGGGGAAGCTGGAGAAACACAGGTGGACAAAATCAACTAATCAGAACATAATCACAGGGAAAAACCAAATAAGGACAAGACTGGACTAAACCAAAAGTAAAAAGACGGGGGAGACCGAAACAGACAGACATGAAACATGACATTAATTTAAAATCACTGTTTTTTATTTGGATATATTTTAAAATGCAATACATTTCTCTGATGCAAAGCTACGTTTTCAGGGTTTTTATTCCTCTCTCCAGTGTGACATCTTATATCTAAATATCTTTCATTTATTAAAAAAAAAAAAGGTAAAGGCAAACTAGCATAGTGAGATTTTAGTTATTTTCTATTTTAGTTTCATTACATTAGCAGCTTTGGAGTGTTAATTATAATAAATGTTGGACTGTTCATCTTTGACTGGTGGTGAATAATTCATTTAAAAAATGTTATAAAATCAGCTGCATAGCAGACACTTAAAAAGGATTTGGTTGGTTGTATATTAGCCACATTAAATTAATATCAGATGGTCTCTAATGCTAAATAATAATCTACATGTATAAATAGAATTTACATCAAAGAATACCAAAAAATCCTGGCATCACTGTGGTATACTTTGCAATATATTTTTGTAGTCAATCCCTCTTTATATAAACATCTTTCATTTGAACCTAGTTCTGAGGAGCGTCCCAAAACTGTCGTTCCCTTCTGTACTTTTGGAGCTTTAATAGATTCCATTTTTATCCTGCTGCACACTCTGTATAAATGAATAATGTAAGATGTTTTCATGTTCCTCTCTCCCCCGTTCTCTCTTTCATCTGTTTCTTCATCATCTTCTTTTGTCCTCTTTTTTCTGTGTTTCTCTCTTGTTCCCCTTCTTGGTTTTTCTCGTGTTATCAGCGGAGAACTTGTGTTTCTGGCAGGCCTGTGAAGATGTTCGTCATGGCGAGACTGCAAAAATTCCAGAGAAAGTGGATGAGGTTTACAAGTATGACCTTAATATTTTATACACGCAACAATGTTAAAGACATTTACTGTATAAGATTAAAAAATATTTATATTTTAAACAATGCTGTTCTTTTGAACTTTTTATTCACCAAAAATGTATTCACCCTGTTATGCTATCACAAACAATAGGTAAATATATGCTATATATACTGAATGAGTATTTACTGTACTGTACAGTGTGCCGTATGACGGTCTTTCAGCACCTCTAGTTTGTGATTGGTTTTGTTATAATCTATCAGGCAGTTCCTGGCTCCTGGTGCAAGTCGCTGGGTGAATATTGACAGCAAGACCATGGAAAAGACCCTGGAAGGACTCAAGCGCCCTCACCGGTTTGTCTTGGATGATGCTCAAATGCACATTTACTTCCTCATGAAAAAGGTATAAGCTCTTTGCTCAAGTGCAACGTGCAAAAATATGGTAGTTTTTTGGGGGGTCGATAATATTAGTCCAAGGTTACATTTATTTGGTCAAAAATACAGTAAGTACAATAGTATTGTGAAATGTTATTGCAATTTAAAATAACTCTAATTTTGTATTTTTACATATATTTAAAGTAATTTATTCCAGTGATGTCACAGCTGAATATTCAGCATCGTTACTGCAGTCTTAATTGTCACATGGTCCTTCATGCTAATATGTTGTTTAGTTGTTCAGCTTAATACTTTTGGGGAAACCGTGATAAAATTTCAGGATTCTTAAATAAAACAGCGTTTAGTTCAAATTTGTGATCAAATTAGCATTCAAAATAAAAGTCTTCTTGTTTACATAATATATATTTGTGTGCTTTGTTTATTTATTATGTATATATAAAAAAGCACACAGTATATGTTTTGAAAATATTTATTTGTATACATTTGATATAATTATGTTTAATATTAATATAAATATATAATAAATAAATAAACATGTTTTAAAATATATAAATGTACATGTACATAAATGTCTTAAATATATAAAGTACATGCATGTGTTTGTATTTATATACACATAATAAATGTATTATTATATAAATAAATAATTATTAATAAAAAAACACACTCATATATTATGGAAACAAAAACCGGATGCGATTAATCACAATTAATAGTTTAAAAGCACTAGTTAAAATACAATCATTTAGTTATGTAAAAAATCATATTCTGTCACTTTTGATCAGTTTAATGCATCCTTACTGAATAAAACCATTTGAATCAAATCATAAGGACCCCAAAGGTTTTAAATTAACATTGGTCATTAAATATGGATGTTCAAAAAAAGGATTTCTTCTTGCCAATTTTCAATAAATGTCTTTTGTGCTTCTTTGTAGGATTCATATCCTCGCTATCTCAAATCTGAACTCTACAAGAACTTACTAGCCAGAGCTATAGTACCACAAGAGACCAAGAAAAGGTACAAGACGCGTACAACCTATATTGCTCGGCCTGCAGAGGAAAAATTGTCTTACCAGTGTTTTCCTGTGTATGTCCAGTGTTTTCCCGTTCATGCGTCGTCAGCGTCACTCCAGCCCCTCGCCTGCCCTCGCCACCCAAACTGCAGAGGATGATGGGAAGCCAAAGAACTCTAACTCTGTCAAAAGCAATTCTGGAACAGCGTCCCGGCTTTAAACATGCACACAACATTTACTGCCTTTTGCTCTACAAAACAGATGTTTTAGAATATAACTAAAAGTCATTATTTAATTCACGTTCCTCTATATGAAATGTAGAAATACAGCTTTTCATGCATTTCAAAGATACTATTTATGATGTAGCAATAATGCAATAAAACAACAGATGCATTATCAGCATTATCACATTTTTCAGTGTTTTGTGTAATTTTTTCGTACGTTTGCGAATTTATTTGATATTAAGTTTTTCCTTTCTGCTGTAAATGTACTGTCACAGTTTAGTTTTTTAGCATAATATATTAGCAACACATATTATAATATTGCTACATTGAACACTTAAATGGAGTACATCTGTAGTAAATCTGTGTGGTAAATTATTGTTTGATGTCTATCTTTCTGGTAAATAATCCTTATAAAATAAAATTGTCAGTAGCAATGGTCACAGGTGCAAAGGGCTAACATAACAACCCGTTAGCTTTAATGTTAATCATTCTTAAAAAAAAAAAAAAAGCAAATAGCCAGTTTTAAATAATCATGTAATTATTTATTTCTCCATTTATTGGCATATACTGTAGATTACAGATCTTAAAAAAAGGGGGGATAGGAATCAAGCTCAAATAAAAAAGGACTAAAAACAACAAAGAAACTTTAACATTAAACATAATCTCTGTGACTGCACTGCCTCATTCTCAACCCCAAACGCAATGCATATTTGTGCAATTTACAACTCCTACCAATGAACACAAAGAAAGGATTGTCATGACAAGCAATATTAAATCAACACTAAATCGCACAAGAAAGAAGAAAAGCTTTTAGGATGCACAGATTTACAAATGAAACTATTATATCTAAGTTTCTTTTCAGTATCAATTCAATACAAAATCAATATAAAACATTGTAAAACATCTGTATAATATTCCAACCCTAATGAACACTTTACCTCCTCTGGGAAAAAGAGATGATTCACCTTAAATGGAAAACAGTGACACTAATTTACATACATGTGATCTTTAAAGGATAGCTGCTATGTAAATGTAAATCTTAAGAACGTCCACAGATGCCTTTTCAAGTTTAAACTGGCCTGAGGGTTCAGAAAGTACAATATTATGCATATCTATGTAAAGCCTTGACCAATACAGAAGTTCATCTTAAATACATCAGGTCATCATACATCAGATACCCATTACAAACACACACCTTTAACCTATTAACACCAGACACAGCAGTCATACAAGCAGAATTTCACATACTGGCTCGAACAAACACAGTTCTTCCTCTCGGAAACTTAAGAGCAACCTCTCAGAAACAATTCCAAGGCTTTTAGGGAGGAAGAAGGGAGGTAATTTCTTGTACATTCCTGACAGTGGTATAAATATTTTTAAACAATTTTGGCTATTAAACGAGGGACTATTGCACCTGTACTCCGGTGTAAGCAAACAAAAGCTCAGAGACACAGACCACAGTCCTCTCTGGTAGTGAAACTGCCCAACATGACGCATAAGTAGGTCCAGACAGGATCTGCTATTTTTTTCCTGTGCTGATTTTGAAAGAAAATCTCCGGAATTATGTGAAGGATTGAATTATAGTTAAATGTGTTATTTAGAAAAACCCAGTTCTGTGGATGCACATTCATCTTGGTGTAGTTTCATAAAAATCAACTAAAAAAAAGTGCTGAATAATTCTAGAAATCAGTAGTTTTTCTCAAAAGAGAAAAAAAAGACATTTGTCCACAAAGAGCTTGACAAATGCAGTGTGATTGATAAACTGATTGTTTAAACTCACAAAAGTGCTTCATGTACAGTAGTAAGGTCCAATGACATTCACTAATTTGTCTGTTGTTCTCTGAGAAATCACTCATTTGACAAGTTAAAAGTTTTAAAGTATCCTGCTTAAAGGAATGGTTTATTCAAAAATAAAAAGTATGGCATTATTTAATCAAAAAGATTGTTTTGCCCACCATGAAACACAAAAGGAGAAGCTTTTGTTCGTCCAAAAAGCACCATAAACATAGTCTGCATGACTAATGCCCCATATTCCAAGCCTTCTGGAGTCATACAATAGCTTTGTGTGAGAAACAGACCGAAATAAGTTGTTAGTCATTGATAATCTTCACTTGATTGAGGTGATTTGTATGAATTGTCAAAAATCTCCTTTTGTGTTCCATTGATTTTGTAAAAAATAACATTTTGGGGTAAACTATTCCTTTAAGTGGTTACTAATCATTTTAGATAAAGCTTGACGTGTTTCTTAAAGCTGAGTTTGTAAAATGGTTTGTGCATATATCAATTGCAGTGTATTTAGGTGACAGTGTAAAGCTCTACTTTCTCATTTTTACATCTACTGTAGCTACAGATTTTGTTGGTCCAGCCCCAGGGGGGAACGTGTTTTTCGCGGGGTGGTAAGAGGAAGACAACGCTCGTAGCCACCATGACATGCCATATAGAATGAGTGTAGTAGTAGTTGCTGTCGGTCTGAGCGAAGACGTACACACACACTCCGATCAGTGCAGACACGATGCCAGGAAGCAGGAACAACACCCAGCGGCGCCACATCGGAGGGTAGCATTGACGCCGTTTCACTCCTCTATAAACCTGTCAGGTAACACATGTCAACAGGATGGGAAATAATTCAATACATAAATGTCTTGTCAAGTCTATTTCATTTTGAAGATAATTAAAAAAAATCTACAACTCAAAGCACATCATTTTATTTTATTTATTTATCATTTATTTATTTAGAAAAGGAATTGAAAATCCAGAAAAAAACGGTAATATTGTGAAATATTATTTCAATTTAAAATAATTAATTTAATTAATAATTAATAAATAATTTATTCCTGTGATACAAAGCCTCATTCTTCCAGTCTTCAGTGTCACATGATCCTTTCAAAAATCATTCTAATATGCAGATTTTTTATTATTTATTATATTTTAGGATTCTTTGATCATTAGAAGCATTTATTTAAAATGGATAATAATGTTCAGAACTTCTGTTACAGTAGTTTACTGTTTCACTACTGTTCAAAAGTTTGGGATCAGGACATTTTTATTCTTTCTTCTTTGAATTAAATAAATACTTTTATTAACAAAGGATCTATTAAATGAACAAAAAAGTCACAGCATAGATTTACATTTTGGAAATGTTTTGTATTTGGTAAAAAATTATGTTGTTCCAAAAAAGATATTTGTCTGCACAACTGTTTACAACATTGATAAATCTAGTAATAAATCAGCATATTAGAATGATTTCTGAAAGGATCATGTGACGCTGAAGACTGGAGTAATGATGCTTTGTATCACAGTAATAAATTAGATTTTAAAATATATATTCACACAGAAAACTCTTATTTTAAATTAAAATAATATTTCACAATATTACCGTTTTTTTCTGGATTTTTTATCTAATAAATGCAGCCTTGATGAGCAGAAGAAACTAAAATATTTGTTATATCTACATTGATCAGCTTTGCCAGCTCAGGAATAAATTACATTTTAAAATATATTCAAATTTTACTGTTTAATTATATTTCACAATATTACAGTTTTTACTGTGTTTTTGAGCAAATATCTGCAGTCTTGCTGAGCATAAGAGACTTCTTTTGGAAACGGTAGAACGGTAGTGTATAAAGCAAAGCAATTCTTTTCTTCTTTAACTTGACTGATAATATGCAGCAATGTCTCAGGTTACAAAGAGGTTTTTTCTCCTACTTTCATAAAACAGCTTCCTACTACTTCTATGTCTTTGAAAGAATACCTTTTAAGTAGTTGTGGGACTTTTGGAGATGTTAAATCTTGTCTGTCACGGGGTGAAATAGTGTGTGTGAGTGTGTGTCAAACAGAAACCTGAGAGCTCTCAGTGCCTGTGTGTCAGCTGTCCCTCCTGCCGTGAGGACTCTGGGTGTATGTGGAGGACTGTATGATGTGGACAGGTGGTCATCTGGGGTTTTTTGCATGGGGGGGTTTACCATAGAAATGCCCCCAACAAAAGCCTAGTGTGTCTCTGGCTTACACACCTGCTCTCACACACACTCCTCGTAATTCAACCTCGCTCCTCATGTATTCCACATTATACCTCTTCTTTGAATTCATTTACTTCTGTATATCCTCACACATCAGACACAATCAAACTCCTGCATCACTATGTATTTTTCTGTTGTGCTTCTTCACTTCCTCAAAGCACCTTTGTCTTTTGACCTCTTCGTAAGGCAATGACCTTTAGGGTCAGAGATTGGGTTGCCCAACTTTTTAACCTATCAAGCATTGGGATTAGAAGTGTGTGTGTTTGTACAAGACAGGAAAAGATGAGTGTGCAACAGTTGTTTAAGCCAGTTGAAGTGGGAACCGTGTGCAACTGTCAATGGCAGCTGTGCTGACAATATAAAACAGGCGTAAGTGTGCCGGCAGGGTCACACAATAGCCAACTGTGCCACACTGATCTGTTCTTTTACTTTAAATGTTGTTAAATGAGATTATCCCAGTTGTGCCAGAAACACATGGACTGCTGTGAACTGCTTTCAAAAGATTATTGCATTAACCATATAGCAATATAGTGGAGCCATTTGCTAACGCTTTACAATTTTGTCATTTTGTTAACATTACTTAATGTGTTAACTAACATGAACAAACAATGAATAATACTTTTATTAATCTTTTTTAATGATCAAACATAACAGTAATTCATTGTTGTTTATGTTGGGTCACAGTAAATGAACTAATGTTAACAAACTACTTTTTGTAATTTTTTGGATTAGTAAATGCTGAAATTAACATTAATTATGTTATTGTTATCTAGTGTAGTTAACTGATTAACCTTTCACTGCGTATTTTGATTTATATTATTTGTTTAATATTATAGTCAGTGTTGGGGGTAACGCATTACAAGTAATGCGAGTTACGTAATAATATTACTTTTTCCAAGTAACTAGTAAAGTAACGCATTACTTTTTAATTTTAGAGTAATATAACTGAGTTACTTTTTCAAAAAAGTAACGCCAGTTACTTTTTCTTATTTATTCACTGACAAGTCTGCTGACTCCTGAGATGTTGGGATAAATCAGAAATACAGAGCATTGTGTGCAGTGTGTGAATACAGTGTAGTTCTAGACTAAATGTGAACGTGCATTAATTCATCTCACTCTGAAAAAACAGATTTAGAATTCATCAAAATTAATTAAAATAACCTCAGAATATGACGCAAACCTGCAATAATTAAATTACACGAATGTGTCTAATCTCATTTTAATGTCTTTGCTGCTGACCTTTGATGATCCAGTTCAACCATATTTATAAGCTGAAATGACTTACAAACAAACTATTGTAATTCACTGTTGTTGTTTTTTTTATTGCTGAATAGTATCAAACTTTCTCCTGTATTCTACTTTAAGTGAATTTACGTTTTCTTCAGCCCAAGGTTTATTTGTGACACTTTTTGGTGGGCTTTTATATTTGCTATAAATAGCCTTATATTAAAAACAAAAACTCAAGCTCTGCCCATATTTAAAAAGTAACGCAAAAGTAATATAACGAATTACTTTTCATAAAAAGTAACTAAGTAACGTAATTAGTTACTTTTTTAGGAAGTAACGCAATATTGTAATGTGTTACTTTTAAAAGTAACTTTCCCCAACACTGTTTAAAGAAAAGCACATTTATAACTATAATGCATTTTAAAAAAGGCTTTCTAAAAAGTGGCTTTAGTGGTCATTGTTCATTTTAATCATGTCATTGACTTACACTGCAAACATTTCATTTGTGAAACGAAAAAAATAGTTTAAGTCATGATTACAAACAGGACTTTCACCTACAGAATCACAGGTGTGTAAATATGCATACTTTACTGTAAACTTTAAAGTACATTTTACTCTAACGGTTGTGTTTCACTGAATGCTCTACTTGACTTTTCTGTTTAATTATTTGTGAAACTAGTCATTTCTAAATGAAATTGTTGGAGTTTTTTTTTTTACTTGACTGACCCCCTTCAGCTTAACCTTCATAACACGGTGCTCTTTGTATTCTTTGCTCATTTTTGTCCACTATGTTAAATCTGTTAAACGGTCACTGATGACGTTCACTCGCTGTCATTTTATGTTTGTACCACAAACAAAATCTCTGTCCAATTCTTTGTGCAATTATGTTCAAGCTTCACCATTAAACTCCCTTAATACCATCTGCAGCTAAAGCACATGGAAACCTGATCTAACACCATTCAGTATAAAACTGCAGTCAGTGGCTCAAACAATCACTATAGTAAAAAACAGTCATGTAAATATGTAGTGTCTTCAAGACGCCTTTAGGTGGCAGGCATAAATACCACTGAAACTGATTTCTCAGACAACCTAGTAACTGTTTGCTTTGGAGAAGTTCATCATCCAGATATGTTTAATCTAAAGAAGTGTTGCTAAAGAAAGCAGGCCGGTTTTATTCATGGTGCAGTGTTCTTTGTGGCATACAAATAATTTTACTGATACCTGAGATTAAAAGAAAGAATGGTGTGTTTGTCAGAACTGCATTTAGTATTTTGATGTGACGCACTTTCAGCAGAAAATTACTGTGATTTAGTTTTTCCACATCAGAAAAGCAGAACTTGAGCTCGTCTTGTAATCCGATAGTGAGGATCTCAGATAACCTGTTAGATTCCTGTTTAATAATAAGCTGGTAAATGTGCCCATTCATCTTGTAATTTTTCCTGCATGACAAGCTGTGAACAGGTAACATCGTGATTCATCCTTTGCCAAACATTTTAGTCATGAAAAGACATATATGAACTATAATAAAATAATAAAATAATAATAATAAATAAATAATGTTAAGTTCTCAGAAATAAAGGTACAAAAGCTGTCAAAAATAGTTTATATGGGTAAAATAAAATATAGGTAAAATGTAATATAAAGGCACCAAAATGAATCCTCTGGGTACAAACATGTACCTTTTGGAAAGATTTTGTACCTTTATTTTCTTAATGAAAAAATCACAATATGATCATTTAAACAAAAGTAGCATTAATACTAATATATAGACGCACATACAGCGTTGAATACAAAACGCCATCATGATGACGCTAAAATAACGACAAAACATGTACTGAATGTTAAGTTGCAATTCTGGGAATGTAAATGTTGCCTTTTTTCACTCCATAACTTGTTCTTTTTCACTTCCAAAAAAAAACTGTGAGTCTCACTGTAAGAGGATTTTACAGTAAAATTAGACACATTTATGCAAAACTTACTATGAGGCTGTTATAACTGTGCCGTTAGGGTCTTTTATTTCCTAAAAATGTTTACAGTGCAGCATTCTTGTGTTATACTGGAAAAGAAAAAGATTACCTAGTTTACAGAGCCAGCAGGTGAGTATCCAGAGGGCCACCAGGTATGGAGTTTCCACATGATGCCATTTCCAGGTGACGATGGGTAAAGTAGTGAGTGTGTTAGAGGAGGAACTGTTGGTAGAGGTATCCTCAGGGGCTGATGACTTTAAAGAATAGTTAAAGTCTACTTCTAAGGCTCCAGCCTTGGATGAAGAACTGATCACGATTAATAAAGCTAGAAGTGCAAACTGCTGTAGAAACGCCATCGCTGTACGTTATACGATTTCACTTTCCGCTTGTGCCTACTTGCATTTATAAACCGTTAGTGATGCTGTAATTCGGCAGTCAAGTGTCTATCTCCTGGCTCTGTCCGTCTGAGATTGACATTCATATGCTGTACATTCCTTCTCTTATTCGTCCCTCCTCTTGTAAAACAGAGATTCACTTTGGAGGCAGACTGTGACCCCTCCCTGTTGTCTCTCACAGGTGTGCACTCATTTGTGTGGGACTCATCTGAAGGATTCGTTCGACGAGTTTCTTTATTGAAGTGGGAGGGTTTGAACACCTTGGGCCAAGAGTAACAGAGACCCATACATACGGTTAAGACAGATAATCAGACCTTTGTTTTTCAAACATCAGTGTCACGAAAGCTCTGACTGTTCACACGAGCCCCGGCTGAAGTTGTGTAACTAGCTGCTGTTACACTCATCATATTTAATCATATTTAAAAATTCACTGCCAGCCTTTTTTACCCATTCACTTTGCTAGTAAGAAAATATAACTTATGAATTATCTTTTGTCTTATTTAAGGTCTAAGCACTGTGACATCGGTTCATGGCTCAGGCTAAAAATATAGATTACCTCAAGTTTATGATGTGCGGTTTCTGTTTGAGTTAAAAAAACAAACAAACACTGTCCTCCTTCGTCACACCGGATAACGTCCATGAGCCCCCATAACCCCCATAGATCTGTGTTTATATGACTGAGAGTCATACACACTGTTCCTGAATTAGTTTTCTGACCTATTTTTACAGTGAATCCTATGATAAGGCAGATTCCAGACAAATACAGACTCATAGATTAACACATTGATCTGTTTAGGATTGACTGGTAATGTGTCTGAGAAGAGCAGTATCCTTTACCCCGTAGTTCCTGCTATTGCATTACATCTTGATAGCAGCATATTTTTTTATATAAATGCTATCACAAAGAAAAATTCCCATCCAAAGCGTTAAGTGCCAGTAAGATCTTTGTCTTTAAATGACCTGCTTCATAATCAAACAAAACATTAAAGCTATTTATTCAATTTAATTATTTGTAATGTAAATATTTTGTATAAATCCTTTATATATTACATATTTCATTTTAATATATAGAAATAGAATAGGATGTAATATTGTTCTTTTTTTTTCCCAAAACCATGTGTACCGAAGAGAACTGATTCATTTTTAAAGAGCTAACCCGAGGAGAAAAACACTATCTAGTCTGTTTTTCTTATAATTTATTATGCTTAAATAACAACATATACATGGCATATGTGAAAATCATCACAGCCTGCTGTTTTTCCTTTTTACATACATAGCAATAAATTAAAAGTGTGTAAATAACCAGAACTAGTCAGCATTTTCATTGTTTAACATGCATGTGTCTATGAAACATAAATAAATACACAAAACAAATAAAGAGATAATGTTTGTTTTAAAAAAATCCTGTAAAAATGCTAAATGTTGATTATGAAAATGTCCGTTTTTTGCATTTTGCAAAACAGTTTTTTTAGTAAATAACAACATTAGTGCTTTCTGCATTGAGGAGGCGATTACAAAAACTGTAGGGGCTACTAGCTCATAAACGGGCAAGCAAAAAATTCCATTTGGTCATCAGACGCAGAGAGGCTTTGTGCTGGCTTCGTGGTGTTGATCAAAGATGGAGAGCCCAGTACAGGCAGAACCGCTCCCCAGCCCCACCTTTAGACTCTTAAATAACAACATATACACGGCATATGTGAAAATCAACACAGCCCACACACATAGCAATAAATGAAAAGTATGTAAATAACCAGAACTAGTCAGCATTTTCATTATTTAGCATGCATGTGTCTATGAAACATTGCAAGGTTAATATATAGCAATGTCATCCTTCACCCTCAAAATGAAACTCACAGAGGCCTTCCAGGAGTTTATGGGTTGCAAAAGTTGTGGTTTTGCTATGATATGGAGGTAGAAAACATTTACAGGATCAATAACGCGTAAGGGGTGTGTAACATGCTGTTCCATGCTGGTTCGGAGTTCATACATTTGGCTTTAATTACGTTCTTGGAACGAAGGCGTAAAATGTTTTAAAGCATAACAACGTAATCACTTTTGTCCTGTACATTTAAACTTAATTTGTGACGTCCTCCCCTTGTTTTGTTCGCTTCAGATGGTTTATTTTCAAAACAACCTTGTTAGTATACATCATCAAACAAGACACAGACAGTGTGGTCTGTAGCATTTTTTGGGTTCTCTTTAAAACAGTGCGACTTGAATAAAAATGCATGTCAAACCCCAAAGAGATATTAAGCTGAAATGCACATGTTTATTTTTTGCAAGATTCTGGGACTCCTTTGACACCCTCCATCACTTTTTCTTCTTCTTTTTTTTTAAGTTCCTGCTAAGGGCCCTGACTTTGGAAAGGTAACAGTAAAGCAGCACACATGAGCTTTAAGCTGTCTGTCGTTTTCAGACATGTGTCCTGAGCGTATGTCATTGAAGGTGGAGACATTCTGTACTGTTTGGACTTTACAAGGCCGGCAGTGTCACAGGAACAAAGGTTTGGCCATTAACAATCCTCCTGAGTGGCTTGCTATTATTTACTGTTGCCAGTGAAGGACTTCTCAGCTAGCAGGAAAGTACTTTTACAGCTAATCAAGAAGAAGGTCAGAACACCATGAACCTGTTCTGACCTGTATTTACATGCGAGCACACCCGTTATATGTATTTTAACCGTCCAGTAAATCAGTAGTGCGATCAAACATCAGCGTGCTGCTATAAACACTAACTCAACATTGATTTTCTCCTCTCAAAAATCAAATCTGGATGCGGCGATGTTTGTCGCTTCAGTGTTAGAAAACAATGCCTTGACAGGAATATAAAAGATTGACTCACTGGGATGAGTAGCGTGTCACTTTCACAGAAATGTCCCTCCCTGTGTGCTCTCAGAAAATCCATGAGTGTACAAATCCTGTATTTTAAAGATGTAACATGCACTGACCTGTTTTTTGTTCTTTTGCCTGTTTCTTTTAGGAATGTGGGCATATAAACGACACATTGGGGGAAAATGGTGCTATATAAATAATTACAAAGTAACGTTTTGAATTAAGCAGGTTGAATTCGAAAGGCTAGAATGATGCATCTTTGAATATATTTTCAGAAACAGTTTTAGTGTAAATGATATTTTTTTTAAATTACGATTTTCTGTTATGTTTCTCCTAAAAACCCTAAGAAAGAAATGTATGTTATATGTTATAAAAATCTCTTACTTTTTAATCACAAGTCACAACATATGAATTGTATGCAAACACCTGAAATGCACTTGAGCATTGCTAAAACTGACAAATGTCATTTACTTCTCTCAGAGAATGTTTTGGGGATGAGAAAATATTCTTAAAGTTACAATTTGCAGATGAAAAGGTAGGTTTGTGACGTGTGTGTGAAGTTTACACAATACAGCATGTTGTGGCAATAGTTTTACAGTAGAGATATGGGTAGGCAATTTGTTACATGAAAGCTGACCTAAATTATATACACCTGGTCAAAAATACAATGAAAATGAAAAAATACAGAAATAAACAAAACAAAGAAAGAGATAATCTTTGTTTTAAAAAAATTCCTGTAAAAATGCAAAATGCTGATTTTGAAAATGTCTGTTTTTTGCATTTTGCAAAACAGAGAATAGGAAGATGGAGGAAAAGACAATTCACACAAAGCTGGTTTTGGTTTACAAGTGCAAGAACACAAGATTTCAGACCTAGCAAGGAAGGCAAGTTTTTTTAGTAAATAACAACATTAGTGCTTTGTGCATTGAGGAGGCGATTACAAAAACTGTAGGGGCTACTAGCTCATAAACGGGCAAGCAAAAAATTCCATTTGGTCA
>JAUCNO010000626.1:11504532-11529840 GCA_032353835.1 Enteromius viviparus | reverse complement strand
TGAAAGGATCATGTGACACTGAAGACTGGAGTAATGATGCTTTGTGTCACAGGAATAAATTACATTTTAAAATATATATTCACACAAAAAACAGTTATGAAAATGAAATAATATTTCACAATATAACAGTTTTGTCTGCATTTATAATCTAATGAATGCAGCCTTGATGAGCAGAAGAAACAACTTTAAAAAACCATTAAATATCTTACTGTTCTAAAACTTTTGAACGGTAGTGTGTATATCATAACAATTTTACTGACCTCTTACTGAAAAGTAGCGTATTTACACATTAAATAATGTATTAAATTCCTATCATTAGTTTGTCACAATAATAAAAACGGTCTACATTTCGGAGGAATGGAAAAGTCAGACTCACCCAGGAAGTGACCATAATGACCAAAGCAAACAGGACAGGACCTAAAAGGTTCCATAATCCCCTGCGGTCCAACTGCATCGCCATAGAAATGACGAGAGTGCCAGCCATAAACAATAGCTGCAATGTAAGAACAATATAATCTATTAAAACTAACATGCAACACACACTTGAAGTAAATAAAAACTCATTGAAGTGTTTAGCATATACATGTAAAGGGGTTGGATTTTTAATCAACGTTTTATTATTCTTTCACAAAAACATTTCCATTGTAGCATGTAAATGTTCCCAGTCTACAAAGACAATCTACTGAAGCCAATCTGCAGAAACCGACTGAAATCTGACATCAGAAGCAGGAGAACATTAACAATAGACGGCCCACATTCTGCTCATAATAAGAAACACTTAATAGTTCCAGGGCGTTTACTGAAGTCTAATATTTCATTCTAAAGATGAACGTAAACGAAAATTGACAAAGCAAATTCACAACTTTAATGCAAGACTCCTTGACTAAGGGGGGTATTTTTAATATTTAATATTAAGAGGTTATGTTTATTGAACAGTTAACAACTTATTCTTCTAATCTATGTACATAATAACATGATCATAAAGTTAAACGTAATACCTGCGAATGAAAATTTTTTACTGGCATGTGATTTGTATTGTTTCAAAGTAACACCATCACAACATTTCCTTTAAAGAACAGGTAGGTCTAGTTAAACATAGCGTGCTATTTAAGGCCCATTCCACAATTGTTCCATTGCATTTTTCAAGGTGACAAAGACATTTGACACTTTCATGAATGCATGTGTCAGCACAAAGGCACCATTTAATGTCAACATGGAGCAGTTTCAGTTTCACTCCACTGTTGTCTGCTGGAAGGTTGTAATGAAAAATTTCACACTTGATCAAAAATAGAAATTAGAAATGCTGGTTAACCCCCTTCCACCAATGACAAGGCTCCGACACATCTACTATGACTTCATGAGAGATGTGCACATTGTTAACAATAATAAAAGTTTCAATTAAAAATATACATAATAATATATTACTTACATATTTTACTGGATCCTGGAGCCGTGCCATGCACACAATGGTCACCCACACTGACACAACAGAACCCAAGAAATCACAGAACTGGAGAGTGTCATAGTCCATAATGCACATCACAGTCACTCCAGGCTGGTCACAAGCATGATAAAACTGCAAAAGACATAACCATTATGACTAAAAAATATGCTATATATATGTATTATGTAGGCATGTATGAATGGATGGATGGATGGATGGATGGATGGATGGATGTATCCATGTATGGATGTAGGTATGGATGGATGGATGGATGTAGGTATGTATGTATGGATGGATGGATGGATGGATGTAGGTACGTATGAATGGATTGGTGGATGGATGGATGCACGGATGGATGTAGTTATGAATGAATGGATGTAGGTATGTATGTATGGATGTAGGTATGGATGGATGGATGTAAGTACGTATGAATGGATTGGTGGATGGATGGATGTATGGATGGATGTAGGTATGTATGAATGGATGAATGGAGGTATGTATGAATGGATGGATGGATGGATGGATGTAGGTATGTAGGTACGGATGGATGGATGGATGGATGAATGTATGGATGGATGTTTGGATGGATGTAGGTATGGATGGATGTAGGTATGTATGTATGGATGTATGGATGTTATGGATGTATGGATGTAGGTATGTATGGATGTATGTATGAATGGATGTATGTATGGATGTATGTATGTATGCATGGATGATGGATGGATGGATGTAGGTATGTATTTATATATGTATGTATGGATGTATGGATGTATGGATGTAGGTATGTATGGATGTATGTATGAATGGATGTATGTATGGATGTAGGTATGTATGGATGTATGTATGTATGCATGGATGATGAATGGATGGATGTAGGTATGTATTTATATATGTATGGATGTATGTATAAATGGATGTATGTATGGATGTAGGTATGTATGGATGGATGTATGTATGGATGTATGCATGGATGTATGCATGGATGATGGATGGATGGATGGATGGATGTAGGTATGTATGTATGTATGTATGTATGTATGGATGGATGTATGGATGGATGGATGTAGGCATGTATGGATGTATGTATGGATGTAGGTATGTATGGATGGATGGATGGATGGATGGATGGATGAATGGATTGATGGATTGATTGATAGATAGATAGGATACCAAGAGTCAAGTCAGACTGGTAGTTCTAAATGAAATCAGATACTGAGTCCCCCAAATAGCCAAAATAGCATGATCGAAACACCCCGCAAATATTAGACTGTGAGAATGGGAGTTAAATCAGGCTCCTCCTATCGAAGCATTGAATCATCGACTAATCGGGGTCACCCCTAACAGATAGACAGATAGATACACACCGTGGAGAAAAACATGGTAAAGAAGTAGATTGCGGCCTCGACGTGGTAGCCTCTGTAAAGTCCTACGATGATGGGTGGGATGAAGAAAAAGTTACTGAGGGTGAGGAGCAGAGCAGCAGCCATCTGCCGTGAGTATGATTGTGCAGTTGTTCCATCTGTACAGCCCCATCCCTGCCAACCTGTCCCGAGCAAATAGTAACAAACTCAGTAGGTTTAATCAATGGTTTATGGCTAGTTGTTTGCTTGTGTGTTTGTTTACCTGCTTTGCACACACATGCACCATAGAGGTAGCTGTGGGTGCGTAGCAGTCTGCACTCTCCATATGGTCCACAGTCATCAATGCACGCACTCACACTCACAGACGCACTCACTAAAGCGGATGCATTCCTGCAGTCGACACTGGAAGGACAACACAGGAGCATAAATAGTGCTCAGAAGGAGCTTTAATATCTGTAGTCAGGTCTGTCTTACTGTGTGTGCTTGTGCTGCACTGAATGTGCTTAACTGACCTGTCATTGCACACGGTCTGGAGGCTGAGGTACCACACTGCTGTGTCTGGAAACGGAATCCTCAACAGTGCCTGTGATTCGTTCCTGCTCACGCTCAGAGAATAGCCCTGCATAAGCCCTACACGCACACATATACACAGAGAGCTTCAAATGTGACATGCAGGAGAATAATAAACATGCATTGCACAAATGTTAATGTGTCTAACCTGTAGCACAAGTCTGACTGTGGTTGACGTGAAGTACAGGAGCAGAAGGTGTGAGACATGCTTTGACATGAGCAAATCCACCAACCGGAGAACTCTATGCCACAAACACAAGAATAACAAATGGTAAATCTATATTACAACATAATATGAATAAAAATACACTGATGCAAATTCAATACACCTAATGTACTGTATTATAAAGTTCCTAGGATAACTGGGACACAATTCATTATTGATTTCACAGTGGTTGCATTGAATGTGCTGTGCTCAAACAAAACAAGCCATAAGAGGCTGTGATTATATGTTATATATATACACAGTACATATGTGTGTGTGTGTGTGTTTTTTAAATAAATTTGAAAAATGTGTTATATATATATATTGTGTGTGTGTGTGTGTGCATGTGTGGAATAAATACACACACACACACACACAATTACATAACTGATACTTTTAAACAAAATTATAAATATTAAATATAAAAAACGTAGCAATTCGATACACTGCTAAAAAGTAAGAGCAAAGATATTTATAATGTTTAAAGTATTCTTTCAAAAAAAACAAAACTCGGGTGTGTGTTCACGGTGTGTGTGTGAGTGGTTGATCACTTGTCACTGTTGTGTGTGTGCACTTGGATGGGTTAAATGCAGAGCACAAGTTCCTAGTATGGGAAACCATACCTGGCCACATGTCATGTCCTATATGTCCGATTTATACTACTTCAAATGGGCTCTCTTTCCAACTCCCCCAGAGTTAATAAGTTGAGTTTCACCATTTTAAAATTTATTTAGCCGATCTCTGGGTCCTCTGAATCCTATTAGACCAGTAGTATCCTGTACAAAAATGACCAAAGGGTTTTGATATTCTTTGATGATATTGTGTTTTTCAATGCTTATATGAATAAGACCTATACACTCATTCCGGCATAATAATTAAGAAAGTTTGCTGCCGTAAGATGGCACAGTAATATCACGCAGCGCCTAAAAACACCCAGACCCTCTCTTGTACAGGGAGCTTGTCTTGCATGCTGGGGACTATTTTCCACAGGTGCTGCGTGATATCATTGCGACTGCTGTGGCCATGTTATGGCAGCAAACTTCCTTAATTATTACGCCAGAATGGGAGTATAGTTCCTAATCAAATTGGCCTAGAAAATCGCAACTTTTCATTTTGTGCCAGTCTTAGTACACTATATAATAACAGAAGAGTCAGGTTCAAAATTAGAAAAATATTTAAACTCTTTGGATGCATTTTTGAACGTTATGGTACTGGTCTAATTGGATTCAGTGATCTATGCTAAGCTATGCTAAAAGTGCTATTGCCAGACCCAGAGATCGGTTGAATAGATTCCAAAATGGTAAAACTCAACTTATTAACTTATTAAATGAGCCCATTTGCAAGTATATCTATATCTATATCTATATCTATATACACACATTTCAAGTTTTCTATTCATCCAAGAATCCTGAAAAAATATATTCCACTAATACTCCACTAGTTTTCACTAAAATATTAAATCGGCCCACCAGTTTTCAAAATTGAACAATGAGATATGTTTGAGCACCAAATCACCGTATTTGAATGATTACTAAAATTAAAGACTGCAAAATAAATTGAGTTTTGCCATAAACATAAATTCACATAAATTCACATAAATTAATTATATTTAAAATACATCCAAATAGAAAACGTATAATAAATCGTAATAATATTTCACGTTTTTTTCTTTATATTTTATTAAATAAATGCTGCCTTTGGTGAGCGCAAAAGACTTACTTCAAAATCATTTAAAAATCTTACTTAGAATGTAATATTATATTATATTATATTATATTATATTATATTATATTATATTATATTATATTATATTATATTATATTATTATATTCTTACAGTGTTCAAGTTGAGCTGTACAACAAATGTGCCGCCACTGTCACCAGGAGAGTGCTCAAGGGTGAGCACAGTGGGAAGGTCTGAGGTCACGGTTAGGTTGCTGCTGGAAACGATGAAGCGTAGTGATAGCACATCCTGATCTTCTCTGAACACTGAAGGGTTTCTCATGCACACTGGCTCAGAGCTGTTAGCACGGGCGCCCGGTTGGTCTCTCATGGAAACGGATGTGTTACTGAGGCCACCTGAGCTGTTGCTTTGGGGAGCAATGATGGTACGAATGAAGGCTGAGGTGTTGAAATCTGAAGAGACGCTCAGAGGTTTACATCCCACTGTTTGTATGAATAGAGATGAGAGAAAGACATTTAAGAATCAAGCAATAACGGGTAAAAAAAAAATATATATATTAAATCAAAAATAACCTGTGACATTGGCAGAGATGCTGAAAGGTATGGTGGCGTTTGGTTGACTAGTCTCGACCGTAACCAGCAGCCAGCTGTTCCACGGGGGAATGAGGACCGAAGTGGAGCAGATCTCTAACCCTGAACAGTTCTGTTTCACCTCTGAGCCCTGCGTCAAAGTGCTAGAGCCTACAGTGATTGACAGCCCACAATCATTTCCCACCTTTACAGAACAGTTCAAGATGTAAACATCCAACCTGGAAGAGAACTCTGGAACAAAGACCCTAAACAGAAAAGGTAAAAAGGGGAATTTTTTTTACACATATATAAGCAGTCAAACATTTCTGAACAGTAAGATTTTTAATGCTTTTTGTAAAGACGTCTCTTCTGTTGACCAAGCTGAATTTATTTGATTCAAAGTACAGCAAAAACATTACAATTTAAAAACATTTTTGCTATTTAAAATATTACAAATTAAATTTATTTGTGTCATTTCAAAGCTGAATTTTTAGCATCATTACTTTAGTCACATGATTCTTCAGAAATCATTCTAATATTCGGATTTGCTCCTCAAAAAAAGTATTATTATTATTATGTTGTAAACAGCAGAATATTTTCAGGTTACTTTATTGAACAGAGAGTAAAAAAAAACAGCATTTATCTGAAAAAGCAATATTTTGTAGCATGTCTTTATCATTACTAATTAATTTAATTTAAATTAATTTAAAGCAACCTTGCTAAATACAACTATTAATTTCTATACGTTTTCCCCAAATAAATTATACTGACTAATGTTTTTAAATGTTATAGTGCATAATGTTACCCAAAGCTTTTGATTTCAGATAAATGCTGACTTTTTAATCTTTCTGTGCATTTAAGAACGGTGAAAATAAATTTACACAGCTGTTTTGAATATTGAAAATAATAATGTAAAAATGTTTCTTAAACAGCAAATCAGCATATAAGAGTGAATTCTGAAGAACCATGTGACACTGTAGACTGGAGCAATGATGCTGAAAATGTAGCTTTGATCACCGGAATCAAACACATTTTAAAATATATTCAAATAGTTATGTTAAATAGTAAGAATATTTCACAATATTACTGCTCTTGCTGTATTATCAGTCAAATAAAAGCAGGCTTCGTCAGCAGAATACAATTATAAAAAAAACAACTTTAGTTATATATATATATAAACAACATATTCTATTTAATACAATTGCATGAACACAGATCATACTTAAACAGAGCTGGAGTTGTAGTTAGTGTTTGATTGAGTGGAATGTTGTACTGCAGGATTGGCAGGTCAGCAGCTCTCCTTAAAAACATCTGTGCCTGAAATAGGTATGAGCATGACGGTAGTCCCTAAAACAGAAAGCAACAATCAATCACACGTCTACTTCTACTGTTCTACTATCCTTTGCATCCCAGAAATAAATGACATTTTATATATATATATATATATTAAAATTGAAAATTTGTTATTTTAAATTGCAATAAAATTTCACAATATTACAGTTTTTTGTCATTTTTAATTAAATACAATCTAATGTATTGATCTAGAAAGTTTGTAAATGAAGTCACATTTATAATCCTATATGCATATATGCACACACCTGCTGCTCTATCTTCCCTTCATCCTTGGGCAGGTGAGCAGCAAGGAACCAGTCTCCAGGTTTGGGATGGGTCACATTAAACAGTGTCACATTGCCGTTCTGTCCACTGGGAATGGTCAGAGTCAAATTGTGAGCAAGAGACACTGATGTGGAGTTTGGAAAGACTGTTTCTATGGGGTTAATAACCGGGGGCGCTCCTGCCCTAAAGTGCCTGTGGATTATCATAAGATGGACAAACGTCACTGTCAAGTGAAGCAATTAAAAAATCATATTATTAGTTTTCCATTTAGTTGCTTTTAAAATAACAGTCCTTCTTTCAGGATGAATCTCTGGTGCAACTTAGGGTTAAATGCACCATGAAAGGGTTTTGTTAAACAATTTTCCTTAAATTGTTGGTGCATTTTAGTTATTATGGTATACTTTTTAGAAGTATAACATAAACAATTTAATTTTTTGATAGTTTGGATGTTTCCAAGCATTTTTAAGCAGGTCTCCTGGTACTGATGCAGTACACAATAATCTTGGGTTTCTCAATTGAAGAGTTCTCATGAGAATTCATCTTCTGTATACCGTCTCCAAGAAGTGATCTCTAAGAAAAACCTCCTAGGAGATCATTTTTAGATGCATCCGCACATAATGAAATATAATTAACAAAACCTGTGAACACCAAATGGGTTACCACAGTAACATAATTTCTGAATACCATAGCAACTACAGCTATTATCACAACTCTAAACCCCTGTAAATCTCTTTCAAAGAGGTTACATCACATTTAATTTTATCACAGCGTTGCATAATAACAAGTTCTCAATTAAACGTACCCAAACTTTTACCTAGAAGAATTATTTTTGGATGGAAACAATGTTACCAAGGCAAAGCTTTTAAAAGATCATTTCAATACTGAAAACACTTCAGAACCATGAATTATTCAAACACGCCTGCTTACTGTCCTAATTTGAGCATACATACACAGTGATGTTTTGGTTGCCACAGTTCAGGCCGGATCCCCGTGAGACGGTGAGCAGCCACCGCACGAGCACCGCGTCTTCCGGTACCCTGAAGTGATGGAGCCGAACATTACCGAACCAGCTGTATTTGGACAACCTCTGAGGCGTTTTAGAGTAGAACCCGTTCAAGTAAGTGAGATCTGGGGACGGAGCATGACGTCATGATGGCGTCAGATGTAAACAACCACAATAAGCGAGATGTTGTAAAGAATTATTTATATATTCAAACTAACTACAAAACAGATTTGCGTCTGATTACCCAATCGACTAATACTATCTACGAAAATACATGCATATTTTTGTTACATTGGGTTAAGAGCGAAAAATTGATGAATACCGCAAACATATATAAATAAATATACATAGGCTATATATATATATATATCTGATAGGCTATATAAACGCTTCCAAAACCTCACCGTCAGCAAAACAGACAGCGATAACATACAGTAGAAGGCACGGTGCAAAATACTTTTCCATAATGCTGTCTAGACCTCTGTCAGCCCATTGTAGTGTTCTTCAATCGTGTGAGGACTGCTGTAACACGTTACTTCCTGGTTCCGAACAGAAATACTGGACGTCGGTCTCATGCGTATGCATAACTTCCTCTTCGCCGCCTGTGAGGGACTGCCTCATAAATATTACTTAAGGTTCCTGTCGTTCTTCCACAAGGCCAATCGCGTGCTAGTTCTTGTTCATTAATATTCATCGATTCCTAAGGCCCTTCGTAATATTCATTAATTATGTTTGGAATGGTTGCCAAGCAACGTCATCAGCAGCTGATTGATATTGACCTTAGTGGGATTCAATTCACACAAAAATAAGTCAATTTTATTTATTTACTTTTTGATCATTCAAAAGTGTTTGAAAAAAAAACAATAAACAAATAAAAAATATCGATTTTTATCATTATTATTATTACTATTATATGTACTGCAACTATTATCCACCACAATTATAGTTATAGTAAGCAGCTGTTTTGGGGTAATGCATTACAATTAAGGGGTGTTACGTAATAATATTACTTTTTCCAATTCTTTCCAATTCATCAAAATGAATTAATATCAACTCAGAATATGACACAAAACTGCACTAATTAAATTACACAAATGTATCCAGTTCAACCAGACTTACAAGCAAAAAATAACTATTGTGCTTTATTGTTTTTTTTTTATTGCTGAAGAGTATTGAACTTTCCTCTGTACTCTACATTACAGATGTACAATTTACTTTTTCTTCTGCCTAAGGTTTATTGGTGACACTTTTTGGTGTGCTTTTACATTTGCTATAAATAGAACTTCTTATATTAAAAACAAACACTCAAGCTCTGCCCATATTTAAAAAGTATCGCAAAGTACTATAACGCATTACTTTCCTTAAAAAGTAAGTAACGTAATTACATTTTTTAAGGGGTAAGGCAATAGTGTAATGTATTACTTTTAAAAGTAACTTTCCCCAACACTGGTAAGCAGTGAGAATTCATGAAAAACAGCAACAGTGTCATCTGCTGGATAAGACCTCATACTGTTTTGATGAAAGAACAAGAGAAAATTGCCAGTGTATAGGCTGTATAAAATGTCATTGCGCTTGCTCTCGCTACACATTTTTCGCTACATTTCTCAGGAGTTGTCTTGTGCACTTGTGCAATGTGAGATATCTGATAATTGTTTTTGTGTATTTTGTATTTCATCGGAGTACTCCTAAACCTAATCTTGTTCATAAACCACATGATCTTCTTACGTAATGAAATATATATCAGTATATATCACATTTTTCCATTTATATTTTTGAATTATTAAACCATATCACTTTTTTCAATAACAGAAGGACAGTTCTGGTAATGTGAAATGTCCACCTGTGGCTGATGGATGGTTAAGCCATTACATGCTGTCTGACCAACCTGAAGCTGCAGTTAAGTGTTCTTGTTCTCTGACATATGTTAGTCCAGATGCTATGCTCTCCGCTGCTGGTCATTAGCTCTTCTATTGCCCTACGTCCAGCTCATATTCACTCATGCTGAGCACACACACACACACACACACTTTCTCTTGATCTTCCTTTAGTTAATGTTATACACACACACATGCTGCTACTATACAGTATATTCCTCCTGCCACATCATAGACTATACCTGGAACTGTACAAAACATTTTAAATGTGGCATATTTATTTTTGGACAGTTTGACATAATTCATAAATGTGCTTTTATATACTTAGCCTATTGTCCCACAATTTGTAAAATAAAAGAGAATAGTTTCTTATGAACTTAAAAAAGTTATACTTTAGAATTTGAGACTAGTAAATACATTTATATTTATTTTCTTTGTAGGTTAAAAAGTAAAAAAAAAAAAATATATATATATATATATATATATATATATATAATTTTTTTATTTGTTTGTTTTTGTTTAGTTTTTGCCATAAACCCTACTTTTAAGACCACAGTTGTCACTTTTGAGTCCAGTGAAAAGTAAAGGGTTTACTTTGAAATACATCCAAAAACTACTATTTACAACCCACATCGGTCTAATTTATAACTTTTACATGCCTTTCTGACAATTATACACTGTGACAACTTGCCCCGGTATGTCCTAGATCCTAAATCTAATTTATACAACACTTTACTGTTGTACTGTTGCGTCTTTGTGCACTTACCAAACTTTCGATTTGTTATCGAACTATTTCAGATAGTTTATAAGGTCAAAGGTACCTCAGATAGATCAAAGGAGCATAAGGGGCGTCATTTAGCTTGCTTGTCTTTTTAATGGGGTTTTATAAAGGGGCTCATTCAAAAGTCAAAACGGCGTAAGATGCAATTTCACGCCTTTTTAGGTTTATCCTTAAGTGGTCAGCAGTACACGATAACAGCTGTGAGTCAGCCGCGCTGCGGTACACGGACACTTGAGCGTCCCTCGGCAAACGAAGCGGCCGCCGCGCGCGCCAGTTTCCGTTCGTCTCTCCGGTTGCTGGGAGCCCAGCCGAACTCACGCTCTGTTTGAGCAGAACACAATTACAGGCGCGCGCCTAAATATTTGCTCAGAAAACAGACTCCCCACAAGCGATGGGTATAAATGAGCAAACCGCTAATTATCCATAACGCGAAACGGACAGCACGACTTCACGAGCGACATCCATCGAGCGTTACACGGTAAGAGATTCACGTTTTAACACGTTATAGTACTAAACGTTAAAAACGTTTTTTTTTCTGTTAGCTAAGTCGTCACATTTAATACAAGTTCTACAATGTTTATAGCCTTTACAGAAAACAACAACAATAATACAATTAAAATAATTACAATTAATTTAATTAACATGTATAATCTTTTAAACGTAATAAAATTATTACAAACAATTATAAAAATATTTTTCCTTCACTCTTTCTTTGTTATATTTAAATCAATATTTAACCTTACAAGATTTATTGTAAAGCTGCATTTTATTTACTGAAAATATTATAATAATATATTTTACATACATATTTGGACACACACACACACACACACACAAAAAAAAGTCTGAATCAACCACAGTATTATTGAGATCTAGCTCTTTCTGTTTCACCAGTCTGGAGTATATTTATGCATATAATTTTCTTCATAGGATGGCAGCAAGTGTTATCAGAACACTGAGTAACCTGGGTTTGGCGAAACCCTTCCCTCCCTGCTTCTTTCCAGCTGAGGATGAAGAGGAGACTGAAGAGGAATATGAAGAGGAGCTGAGAGAGGACAGTTTGGAGGAGGACGAGGATGCAGTAGCCAGTGAGTCTCAAGAAGAAGAGCCATGGAGTATCGATTCGTCCCCCAATAACGCCGAGATGACCAATCAGCTGCTGCGGTTTGCTGAACTCATCAGCAGCGATGTCCAGCGTTACTTCGGCCGAAGCCAAGACCCTGATGCCTGTGACATCTACGCAGAGAGACCGTGTCCAAAAGTCGGGGGCCGTCAGCGATACTACGCTGACTTCATCAAAGTAGCATCATCAGGGCAGACGGAGGAGCCTGAGTCGCTCGGGCCCCTTGCAGAGCTCTTTCAAGACGCACAAAGGAAAGGACGGGGTTTACCAATGAACCAACGCCGCCTGCCAATCAGCTTCTGGACAGAGCCCTTTGCACATCAGCTCGAAGTGTTGGGTGATGAAACACAAGAGAACATGCTCAGTATGATGAACACATCAGAGGGCTCCAGTAACATCAACGCCTCACTGAGCATGTTCAGTAACACGAGCGTTTGCGCCATGACCAGCTCCAGTATCTCAGGGACGCTCAGTAGCTCGAGCACACCAGACTTCAGTGATTTACTTGCTCACTGGGCCATGGACAGAGAGAATCCCAACGAATTTAACTGTGACTACCCACTTTCATAATCAATCAGCCTGTCTTCTGCAAAATATCATGCTATTAATTTGTCTAAAATGTCGGAATTGTTTTTCAGAAAAATATCTGCACAAGACATTGAGTGCATTTTATCGTGATCAATTCTCAGTTTTTATTTGTTTTTCTTTTTTTGTTATTTTATTAATTAATTTTTGAGTGGATTTTTGGCAGTGCATTCAGTATTCATGTTTTTTTCTCTTCTTCTTTTTTATCATTCCTACGTTCAGTTTGTTTGAAGTGTTGTTTCAAGTTTGTTTTCGTGTATAAAAAGATAATTATTTTGCTAATAAAATGTGTGCGCCTAAGTGTTATTAAAACACATCGTGTGTGATCAATATTGCATCTTACTCCTCACACAGAGATGATTACAAGGCAGAAATGATGTATAGTTCGGTCATAATCACTAAGTAAATTGCAACAATTAAACACAATGTGACCCAAATAAAAATTGCTCACCTTCACTTAGGGCTATTATTATCAGATAAAACAAAAATCATATAGGGAAAAACTTTTTTTGTACATATTTTACATATAGAGTTCATTATTACACACGCATGTGCGCAAACACACACACACACACACACACACACACTATATATGTTTAAAAAAAAAAAATAAATAATGAGCTAAAACTCCTGTACTTACATAGTAACTAGATGTGTATGTGCGTAACAACAGTGTAAGTACACACCGGTACATAATAACTACAGCTGCAATATTTCTGTAACTACACACATGTAACAACCCACTGAATGGTATGTGTACAAATGTGTAACAGGACATTGGTTACAACACTTTTTGGTAATGAAAGTACAAATGTGTATCAGGACTAAAAAGCACTTTTTGGTAAATAATTTGTCAACAAGTCAACAATTCCAATGGATTTACCATGTAACAGTCACTCTGATGTTACACAGCAGCAGGCAGTAAGTTAGGCTTTACATTTAAATGATAGTGGTGCACCAACTCCAGATCCAACTCCTCCCACTTTACATGTCCCTAAACCTACCCATCTCCACCCCCTGGATCACACCTGTTCCAATAACTTTTATACTGTTGTTGCAAAATGTGGTAATATAATTCCTGTCACTCGAGTACTTGGTGAAGTGAATAAAGTGTTGTTACCAATGTCCTGTTACACATTTGTACTTACACACACCATTCTGAGGGTTGTTACTGTACATGTGTGTAGTTGTACTTTCAACATGTACTTTCACTGGTTACAAACTACATATAACAATAGTTACTATGTAAGTACATATGTATTAGGGTCACAATATAAAGTGGGCCCAAAAAAAGTATAAAATATATTACTATATATATATATGGATTATAAAAACTACAATAAATAAAAATCACAAAAATTCTAAACTTTAACCAAAATGAAACTGAATACAGAAATCTAAGCATAAACTACAATATACAAAACTACAGTTATACTTAAAATAAAACTGCCTGCCTGTTTACACAGAATCAGGTTATCCAGACAGAAGTAACACTCACTTTTATGTTCATTATAGACTTTGAAACATTGACAAAAAATGGAATCGGAGGCACTTGGTAAACTGGTTTCAACACATTTCCTGGTAATAGTGATTTGAATCTGCCCTGTCATACTATGTACATGCACAAAACAAACCAAACTACATGTTTGTATTTAGGCCGTTAAATCGAATAACTTACAGGTACAGGGAAGTTTTGTGCATGGCCCTCTCTATAATTTTATAATTTGTTTAGGCTGCATGTGTGCAGACCATCCTTTCAGTTCTCTCAGTGCTTACGTGTCTGAGCAGGACAAACTCACTAGTGGCACATGGACAAAAAAGCCAGATATGAACATGTGGTTTGGTCATGGCTCATTCACACACACACACACACACACACTAGACTTGTTTTTTCACAGATATCTACTGGACATCTACTGGACACAGTATATTGTTTAATACTAAGTGATGTGAATTTGCCAAGTTATTATATTTGCCTGTAATCTGATGTTAATTTTCCAGTCTCCAACGGCTCACTCTCAGAGCTTGTGTGAAGTGGTAAGTAAGACCAGTAGATTTGCACCACGCAGACTTTTCAATGATTCGTCAGAGCCAGTGTTCTCTTATCAGCAGCACAAGACCACACAGCAGCGTGTTACAGCTCATTCCTCTTCCTCTGTAGGGCCCTGAACTGATCGATCATGAGGCTTTTACACATCCTGGGCTTCACCTTCTTGCTCTGCGGCCTGTGTGTGAGGGCACAGGAGGAAACAGCTGAGGACAAAGTAGAGGAAAAAGTTGAGGACAGCTCTGAAGAAGACACAGAACCAGATAAACCAGAGAAGACCGAAGAAATTACAGAAGAGAAAGACGTTTTGGTGCTTCACAGCGTCAACTTTGATAGGGCTCTCAGTGAAAACAAATACCTGCTTGTGGAATTTTGTAAGTATTCTACGACTTTCCTTTGAAATCAATTATATGACTATAATTATTTATGCTTACAAATGGTCATAGTTTGGCTAAATAATGCAAGAAAACAATACATTACAATATCTTTTTGCAATGTGTTTTTAATGTGATTTCAATTATAATTTAAACTATTTTATATTCAGCTGCAAGCATTTTAATTGTTCTATCAAAAGCAGCACAAGTTCAAAGATTATTAGCATTTGCTGGACACATCATCCATTAGGAGTGCACCTGTTATTTCTCCCACGCTTGCAAGGAGGGCCAGTTATGCAAATGTTACAATTGTGTATTATGCTATTGTCATTGCAGTAAAATGTTAGAACAAAGGTGAAATATACTGACATTGTTAATGTCAACATTTATGCAAATTCATTTTGAAACTGAACTGCATAACTTATAGTTATAGAGTAATAGAATAAACATTTGTAATATTTATTTTCAAAGTAAAGTTAGGGATCACTAAGGTTTTTAATGAAATATTATTCTAAATCTTTTAATATATTTTCAAATGTAATTCATTCCTGTGACAGCAGCCATTACTGTAGTTTTTTTTTTGTCATCAGTAAAATAATATTCTGAATTCTCTCAACATTTCTTAGTGTTTTTCGGGATCAGTTGAATAGAAAGTTCAAAAGCATTTTATATGTGTCTCAGAACCTGTGTCTGGTGTGAAACTTGCTCTTGTCTTTTAAAACACAAAAAGATGCTCCATGGTGTGGTCACTGTCGCAATTTGGAGCCCATTTATGCAGAAGTGGCTGGATTACTGAAAAATGAGTCATCTGAAGTACGACTGGCCAAAGTGGATGCAGACGAAGAGAAAGACCTTGCCTCAGAGTTCAACGTGGCCAATTTTCCCACTCTTAAATTCTTCAAAGACGGCAAAAGGCAAAATGCCACAGATTTTTCTGGTAATGCATTTATTTGTTTGGTGCATTCGTATGCATGATGTTATATACTGTGTGTTCTATAAACACATTATTATGTGATTTGAACAGGAAAGCGAACAGTAAAAGGATTCACGAGGTGGCTGGAGAGGCACACAGGGCCCAGCGCTACTGTACTCAATGATGTGAAGAGCACAGAGGATCTGCTGGATGCACATGATGTGGTTGTGGTTGGATTCTTCCAGGTAAATTACCAATTGTTTGCATAAAGTAACTGAAATTTTTAAGATATGACATTGCCTTATAGCTTAAGTGTTCTTGTAAAACAGTATTTAAAAGTTAAAGTATTTATTTAAAATTATATTATTATTTAAATTCTAAATTTAAATTAAAAAAGTTTGTCTTTATCCTAGGACTTGGAAGGAGATAAGGCAAAGACATTTTATGATGTATCTTTAATGGCAGTGGACTTTGACTTCGGCATCACAAGCAACCCAGAGCTCTTCAAGAAGTATGATGTAAAAAGCGATTCATTGGTGCTTTTCAAGAAGGTAATTCCAGTACCCCTCGCACTACAATTATTTTGATTCACCGCACTGATGAGTACTTATTCCTTGTCTATTTACATCACAAATAGTTAACGAATGAAAGAAGTCTTACTGTTCTTTGTTTAAATTTGTGTTATTATTAGACTACTTCATACATTTTAAATATATATAGACAATGCCACAGTACATTTATATAGGTAAGATTTGCATCACTGTAAACAGTGGAAAGTTGACTTAACTTAAAATTTCAAGTGAATTTGCTGCACAGCTTTTTTGAGTTTACTCAACTTTGGACCAAGTTGTTCATTTAGCCCAAGTCAATGTGTAAAATCCAACACAGTCTCAAGACCAATTCGTACATATTAGTTCGAGGTGCCAAATTTGTGCTAAATCGTACTAATTCGTACGACCTCACTCGTATGATTTTGTACGATTTGTCTAAAACCTAGGTTTGTCTAGGTTTAGGGGCGGGTTAGGTGCAGGTCATTCGTACAAATTCATACGAATTGGCAACTCGTAAAATACATACGATTTAGAAAGAATCGTATGAAGTATGTACGAATTGAGATCAGGTTGGTAAATTAACGTTTTGTTTTTTTTTTGTTCAGCTAACACATAAATGGTTGAACATAGACTATAGGCCTCAAAACTAGACACACCTCAAGAACAGTGACAATCAACAAATGTTAAAAAGATGAGCTCTTTACATCACAGTACAGCAAATAACAAACAATAAAGATTTTAAAAAAAGTTTTTTTATGAAATTAGTAAACAGCAAAACAATAATCCTATAAAAGTAACTGCATCATTTAGTAAAGCTGCAGTGCATGCTGGGAACTCACAAAGCCTGAACATTTCAACAACGTTCCGACAACTGTGTTTTACTAGTTGGGACAACATTTGGGGTAATTTTGTTGGTCTGACAAGGGTGTGTTTTTTTTAGTATTTGAGAGTGAAAAGGTTTCATAAACTGGAAAATGCTGTACTTTTACAGTGAGGATGAATTGAGGACAATGCCTACAGTTTAGTTCAGTAATATAACTTGTAACTTAATATAACAGTAATATAATATGACTTGCTCAGAAAACTGGGTGTGTTCAGTCAGTTCAATCAACAGTCTTTGAGGACAGTCAGTGGAAGCCATAAGCTTTGTTTGCAGATATGTACGAAACATGATACTTACCTGAAAAACAATGCCACACAGTTATTCTGCTTTGTAAATGTGTGCTTCCGGACAGAAAGCCTGAGTTTGTTTTGGTTTGTGTAACCTGCCAGTTTACTTGATTGTTTTTGGCACCCCGGTTGGCAGAAAACACAGCATATTTACTATGTTCCCATTACAAACCCACATATTTCTTCTCTTATATTTCAGTTTGATGAAAAGAGGGCAGACATGCCACTCACTGAGGACAGCAAACTAGACAAAGGAGAGATAATTTCATTCATCCATGCCAACAGCATGAAACTTGTTATTCCATTTAATGAAGAGGTAACACTTCAAAACTCATTTCACCAATCGCTAAAATAATCAAAACTTAAAAATCTTAAAAATGAAATAATATAATTTAAAATAAAATAAGATGTATATGCTAATTAAATGAATTACAATATTGGTGATTAACATCTTTTAACGTCATATATTTTTTGCAGAATGCTGAGCAAATATTTATGTCTAAGGTGCGTAATCACATGATTCTATTCATTAACACAACTGTGGAATCCCAGAATGCATTGCTAGAAGATTACAGAGATGTTGCCAGTGAGTTCAAGGAAAAAGTGAGTGTTTTATAATTAAAGAAGTTCAATCAAGTCATGTAGAGAGCAGTTTCTAATCTCTGTGTGTGTGTATGATCAGGTGCTTTTCATCACATTAGATGTCACGTCTGACAAATCAGATCATGTGCTGAAGTATTTCAGCATCTCTGCAAATCATGCTCCTATTATTCGCCTGATCAACATTGACAAAGTGGTGACATATGCAATGGAAGGATCGACCATCAACAAAGACACGCTAAGAACATTTTGCCAAGGTGTTCTGGATGGTACCGTGAAGGTGTGTTACAGTAACCAATCATGTTCACGTGCAGTATATGCAGCTGTAAATGTATTTACAAATTAATTAATTTAAATATCACACTTTATTCTAGCCTTTTTTGAAGACTCAAGAAATTCCTGAGGACTGGGACAAGAATCCAGTTAAAGTCCTTGTAGGGAAGAACTTCAAAGAGGTGGCTTTTGATGAGACTAAGAACGTCTTTGTGGAGTTTTGTAAGTTAGCACTTTATATTTTCAAGTATAAATAAAAGTATTTAAATAGTAGCTTTAACATTTTTGTCCTTCCTTACAGATGCTCCATGGTGTGGTCACTGTCAGCAGCTGGTTCCTATATGGGATGAGTTGGGCGAAAAGTACAAAGACCATGAGAATATAATCATCGCAAAAATGGACGCCACAGAAAACGATGCGGAAGATGTCTCTATACAGGGATTTCCCACCATTAAATACTTTCCAGCTGGGCCTGAAAAGAAGGTTCACAAAAACACACACTCTTAAATACACTGATATTGAAAAATTATGTTAAATAGTAAAATAGTGTTGTTGTTGTTTTTTATTATTTTCAAATTTGAGAGTTGCTGTACATACTAAATAGTAAATATTTCGATTTGATCTCATACAAATATGTACCTCTGTGTAGTTTTTGTTCAAAACCGTTTTACGTACCTTACTGCACGTTTCGTCTCAGTTTCAAAGAGAAGTGGCACTAAAACACAGGTTCAATATATGAACCCTGGCACATTTTTATTTCCTTGATGTATGTATTTTTGCGGTTCAGAATTGAAATATCTGTGGACTGTTGCTAAAAGGTAATGCTCTACCATGTTGAAAATATACCCTCCAACAATCCCTAAAAAACTGTTTTCAAATATCGCAGCATAGTACTATTGTTTTGTAGTCATAACATGAAATTAAAGTAATTGTGCAAAAATTACACTTTATTAGTCGTAACTCTAAGCTCAAACTGTAAATATGTGTGAACAGGTATAAAAGGTGTCAGAGTTTTGCTGCCTCTAGTGTGCATTTCTTTTGGAAACTGCAGTGATATGTACTTGTTGGTACATATTTCCTATAGTATCTCTCTAAAAAATTCACCAAGATATGTTTCTGCCATGAGACCAAGTAGAAATATGAAGTGCTTACTTCATCTTTTTTAAATGTACAAAATATAAAATCTCTTTACAAACATTGTACATTTAATAATTTCGATGTGTCTGGAACAACATTGTGATTAGCCAATCAGATTTGAATAACCAGTTTATAGTTTTTGTGAAGTTTAAGCTTACAATCAGTGTTTGGTGCTTGTACATTAGTGTCAGTCATCTATCATTAAATATGATTTTAGGCTTTACTTATGGGTAAGGTTAGGTTTAGGTGTAGAGATATGGTCTAAAACTAAAATTTTGGATTAAAATGTTCCAGGGTCAACAAAATATGTTGACCCAGGAACACGTCGAACCCAGTAAAATCAGGACGTGCATTCTATCGCAGCTGTTTGATTGCTTGCATTGTCAAAATTCTTATTACCAATACAAATAAAATTGTATTTTGATAAATACAAATAAAATATTTTGTGCCGACAGATCGTTGATTACAATGGAAACAGAGATTTGGAGACCTTCACAAAGTTCCTGGATAATGGAGGAGTGTTTCCAGAAGAAGAGAGTAAAGATGATGATGATGATGACGATGATGAGGACCAAGAGGACGATGATGATGTTGATGATGAGGTCAGCCAAAAGCCAACAGATGGCTAGATTATTCAGCCTGTTATTAAGAGCAAAAAACTTTAATTTTTAAATTTGAGTAATGTAGTTGGTGTGTTTGTTTTTGCTTTTCAGGTGCCAGATGAACCAACAGAGGAGTCACCAAAATCTACCAATGAAACCAGCAAAGATGAGCTTTAAAAACAAGGCATAAATCAACCCATTTGTAATAAAAAGATCAGTGAGAGACTTGTGAAATGTGATTTGTCAGGTTAATGTCATTTCTTTCTGCACTGGACCATTTCAACAAACTATGATGAAACTGAATAAAACAACTTACCATGTTAAGGTTATTATTAATGGTCCTGGTCTTTAATTTACATCTGCAGTGTGAGATCAGTTACACACTTTCAGTATCAGTATTTCATTTCAAAAGGGTAAATGGATGAATCACAAAAATTGTCAAGAACAGGCCTAAATTGAAGTGCAAACAAAGCTGATTTTTATGACCACAATGTTTTTTGGAAACAATTAATCAATGCTTTAATTAATCAATTAATTTACATACAAATTTAATTACTGTAATGCCAAAAAATGTAAAGGTGTGTCTACATTATAATATGCATCATAATTGCATTACTGCATTTACAGCATATACACTATCACTGTATTACAATATATTTATTTCAGTTCTTACTTTAATAAAATTCGCTTCTGCGTTACATTTATTTGTTTATCTTTTGATTCTGGAGTAAACTGTAACCTGGCCATTTTTACAAGTTTTACCCTTATGATTTTTTTAGTGCTTTTGTTGATGCCATGGCCTTTATTTACACAGTAAACAAATAATGATGAATTCATTCATTAATGTCCTTTGGCCACATTTATGATACAACATCTATGTTTGTACTCTAAATATTTCATAAGCAACAAAGCTACAGCAAGATGTATTCTTCTCATATGCCACAATACAGTAGTTGAAGGAAAGAAACTCAAATGTTAATAACAATTGGATCAGATCATTCAGCCAAATCACAACGGAACACTTTTAACATGTCTGAGGTTTATTTTTACTCACCTCAAGGCATGTTCACTATGTAGCTGCATTCTTCTACATTGCAGTGGAATGCACCGATAGTAAAGATGAAGAGGTAAACAGGTAGAGTGAGTCTGGCATTGATGTCATAAGAAAACTTTTCTGTGAAGTATCAACACGCAGGTAAGAATAATTCAGCTATACACACCTGTTTAATCTAATATTGACATTATCTATAAAAAAAGCATTTTGAAGTAAGGTGAAACAAAGTATGGCATGCAGTGGCCTTTGTTACTACAACTTGTGTTTGATGAAATACCGTATGTATGATGGAACAGACATGATTTGGCAAAAAGGCAAATATTTACAACAAAGTTCATGTAAGGACGTACCTATTTTCCCCTCGTGCTCTTTTCATTCATGTCTTTCTTGTTCATGATTTTAGCTGGTAATGCAAACCTTTTATGGCAGAATAATTCAGAATGAAAACCATAAAAGACTGTCATGAGGCTACAATTAGTCATGTAGCCATAAACACGAGTATGAAGCACTTTTTGATAATCAATATGGATGTTTTATAATGTGGAATGAATTATTTTATATAGTGTCTTTCTGACCTTGTGGGTCATGGGTCTAAAGCAGATAGCTCTATGATCAGGTTACATTAATCAATTGTATTTTTATATTTTTCAATTAAATTAGATTTTATTTAAAAAAAAAAGCAATTAAAATGTATTCCCTAATTATGCTTTTTTCTTGTTATTTTCGTGCTGTACAACAGCTTAGATGGTTTAGTAATGCTACTGACGTAATCAGTTGACTTCTCTGAATGCTTCAGTGTGACATCTCAGATAACTTGAGTAGCTACCACTTTTTTTCTCATGATGCTTTAAATCAATGCTGGTTAGAAACAAAAGGATGTTTTATCTTACTACTTTTATTAAATTTAATCAGACTGTTTGCAATGTTTGAATCACCACCAACCTGACTATTCTTAGTATTTCTAGAAGGTATCGTACTTTTATTTTCTTCAAAAGCTCAATGAATTTAGTATACTATCTCATTATGTCCAGTAATAGATGGATATTCCCGCATTTACATCAGCAGAAGCAGGGTCCTTATCCCCACCTCCTGCTTTCAATGACTTAAATAAGCTTCCCGTTTATGAGGAAATAAATCCACCTTCACCTCCACCCAGTTATACCACCGCCATTGCGCAGCCTGCTTACAGGGACACAGGTAAGAGCTGCAGCTGCTGAGGGCATATCAATTGCATTTATATAAGAATGAAAAGTATAAAATAATGTATGTTTTTTTGTTTATGGGCAATCTTCAAGAGATTCCTCCAAGCACTAATAGAAGAAACGCAAACCCTTATCCTGTCCTCAATGTGCCCCCTCGAATTGAATTAGTCGAACACAGAGAACAGAGAGGTAAGTGCTATTAGGAATAACATTTGTTTTTTAATGTACTCACTCTCAGCCAGTCTGAGATGAAGACACCTTTGTTCTAGAACAGGTTAGGAGAATTTTAGCATTAAATCACTTGGTGTGCTCCGATACAGCTGATAAAGACATCACAATAATGCACAGGAAATCCCCACGACAAGTTAATGTAAACAAAGTAAAGCATTTTAACTTCAGATCATTGCTTCTGGCTAATATGCAATTCCATAATATCATTAATATCCTCATATCATCTAAATTTGCTTTTTCCAGTGAAAAAGTCATCTTGTCTGAATCAAAAGAGAAATATGCCCAGATCAAGCACTGTTTACAGGCAAAAACAATCCAGAACTGTTCTGAAAATTTTTTGTGGATTTTAATGTGAGAGGACAAAAGGGATTAATTGTTTTCCGAACACACAGCTTATCGCTTCATTAGGTGTTAACTGATGGACTGGAGTTGTGCGGATTATTGTGATTTTTTTTATCAGCTTTTTGGACTCTCGTTCTGACGGCACCCATTCAGTTCCATTGGTAAACAAGTAGTGCAATGCTAAAATTTCTCAAAAAGTGTTGAGATGATGAAACAAGTTAATCTGGGTGGCCTAGGGTGAGAAAAATTTAAGCACAATTGAATTTTTTAAAAATGGACTTATACTTAAACTCAAAACATTATTGTCTATAAGCACATGCATGCACTGTGCACAGTATGCACATTTTTCAGAATGTATTTTTTTTTTGTCTAAAAAACGTATACTCCATGAACCAGTGTTTTGGAAAAATTGGGGGGGGGGGTGCTCAGTGCTATACTGTGCACAATATGCATGTGTTCTGTGTTAATGGAACACTGATTGCTGACTTTTTCACTATTTAAGTATTCATGCAGCAGATAGTGCAGCCTGTAGCTCCTCAAGTGGTCGTGGTGCAGCCACAGCAGGTGTTGGTTGTTTTGGATGACACTCCGACAGCGACTGTATGCAAGTACTGCCATAAGAGCATCATCACTAATGTGAAATATAAATCTGGTTCTGCTGCATGGGGCATGTGCTGCTTATTAACTGTTCTTGGGTAAGAATTGCTGGCAAAATCGTGTTGTGAGTTAACAATAGAAAATACATATAAATACGCCAATTATTTCTTATTATGTTTCTGTCTTCATTACTTTGTTTTGCAGGCTTATTTGTGGATTTTGCCTTATCCCATTCTGTGTCAGGGGGTTTAAAGACGCCCATCACTCCTGTCCTTCCTGCCAAAAGCATTTAGGAATATACACCCGTAAATGACTTTATTTCCAAATGCCTACAAACGTTCAACATTATGATCAATAGTTGTATTTTAAAGTCCATAAACTGCCACAATGTATTAAAATAATTATACTTATGTCCTGTTTAAAGATTTGTTAAAATGCATCCACACTATTACACTGTATTTAATGTGATACATATATATTACTCACATTTTAATGTATTGTTTTCTTACTTAAAAAGGCTAAATATCTTTACATAAAAAATTCTTCATTATGAATGAAGCTGTATACGGTAACGCTCAAGCAATGGATACAGGAGTCTCACAGGAGTCATGTAACACAATTTTATTAAATTTTTCAAAAGTGTACAATAACAATGCATACCAACAATAAAAAGACCTATACACATTAGAGCTGTCAAATGTAACAGAAAAATTTAATTACGAAAATCTATTAAAATGACATGTTGAGCACTAAATTAAATAATTGTAAATGCATTACACAATGTTTACAATGATTATGAATGTTATATAATATTTCCCCTGCAGCATGTAAATATCATATGCATTTCTTCATCTACATATTGATATTAGAAATGCAATTCAAACATGCCTGCTTGGTCCTCCACATAGTCATTGGCAAAGTTAATAATATTTATAAGTGCATCTAAAATCAGAATATCAACAGTTGAATCAGTGGTACGTTCCTCGTGGTAGTTCTTAACAGGGAAGATGCCGTTCATAGGAACACCAAGCATTTCTCGTTTCCAGCAGCCAATTTGGCGTCTACTTGTATATGTCTATGGGTTTAACCGTCCAACTCCTTAGACACAGAGGAAAAACGGGGAAAAAGAAAAAACAGAAAAGTTGGAAGAGAGATAGGCAGTCAGACCAAATCTAAACAGGATTAGTACTGCAGGCACAATGGATGCATTAAAGATGGTGTTCAACGCTTTCATTTAGTTAATCGCATCCAAAATAAAAGTGTTTGTTTACATAATATACATTATGTTTACCGTGTATATTTATTATGTATAAATATATAGAAACTGTGACATTCTGCCCCTGTCTGTCTTGTCCCCCCATGTTATTTTGTATTTTGGTTTGGTCCTGTCTGTTTGGTTT
>JAUCNO010000626.1:11458892-11470957 GCA_032353835.1 Enteromius viviparus | reverse complement strand
TGAGCATATGTAGTGGTAGTTTCATGGCTCTAGCTCATTCCTAATTGGAGAAATCAGCAATGTTGCAACTGCCACACATTGCAACTGTCCCCACTCTCCCCTACATATTCATATGCATATTCATATGTTAAACATTCTGACTAATATTTATTTGACACTAACACAGTTCAACAAAAATGTTTTTTTCATAGTTTTGAGATATTTTATTGAGGTATTTAATACATTGTGTAAGACATGCTTGCGTGTAAAATGGTATTGTACAGTCTCTCATGCAAATGTGTTCTGCATCACAATTAAGATGATTTCTATTTTTTTACTGCTGTAAAATAGTGATACTTGTATCTCTATTGTAACACATAGAATACTTCACATAAGTTAGATGTACACTTTTAAGAAAGAAAAAGAATATGAAACTGTAAACATGATATTGGCAAAATAAATGGAACAGTGGTCAAATAAATATATAGTAAATAGATAACAAACAAAGTCACAAGAAATAAGTACAGTATTTGCCAGTATATTATCTATATATTAAACCATACAGAATATCAGACAAATATAACCCCTCATATTACTAATCTAGGCCTAAATCGTATTAAATATCTTATAGGAGTTCTTCTAAAATCACCTGATGCTGCTCAATGTCTTCAAACTTTGTAAGCAGCTCAGTGCGAACAATGGGAATTTTCCGGTATGAGAGGGACACACTAGGCCTATCAACAGACTGAAGTTTTAGTTTTTTGTTTTTGGAGAATGATTTTCGCCTCTTTGAGATAATGCTGAACTGCTCCATTTTGTTCTCCATAGCTTTGAAGGCTTCGTTATCAACCGCATGGTCAAAGGTTTGCTTGCATGATCCTTTGCACGCACGGATTTTAATGTCAATGTCCACCTTCACTCCAAAAAAATAAACAAAAACAAGTCTGAATCAGGACAAAAGTTACATTTCAACTTCAAGCAAATAATGAAATCCCTGACTCAAACTGTTTGGCAGAACGTCTGGTCTAATGTATTGATTGATATATGTGAGCCTGCATTTTCCTTCAAGCCACTAAAACAAACAAGTGGTTCTCAAACATTTTTAGGGGCTTGTAGTAAAGTTTTTTTAATTCATGATATTTAGGAGGGCTTTGAGGTTACAAAAACCAAAAACTCATGCACATGCATCAATTTTGCTTACCTCAATTCGACGGATTTTATTTATCTGATCCCAGATGAGCTGATGATACTTTTGTAAGTCTTTTGCAAGTTCCGCAGACCTCTTGTGCAGGGATGTGAAGTTTCTGTGAAGGTCTTCAACAAACTTAGCATATCTGACCTCCTGCACTGCACAGAGAAAATAACATGAAGCTCATCTACAAAGCATTTTGTTTCTATTAATGTAAAGTCATTTAAAAAGTAAATTATAAAGGTAAAATTATGTAAATTAGTGAGAAATCTAGTGAGACCCTCTGGGGAATATAAGGAAGGTGCTTCAGGTATCTTTTCATTTCAACACACAAAAAGAGAATTTATAAATAATAAGCCATAACGTTTCACATACTATATGTCTGGATGATAGCTTTTCTTTGTGATCCATAAAACGGCAAACTCTTTTGAATTACAGATGAAGTGGCTTCCTGGTTTTCTTGAATCCTTCCGCAAATATTTCTCAGACGTTTCCGAATGTCTTCATCTGCAAGATTAATAAGACCCTCCAGATGACACCCAGAGGGACATTTATCCTCCTACAAAGAAAAATACCACGAAAAAACTTCCAGTAAAACTTGATTCCAGCAACTGCGGAATTAGTTTAATGATTTATTTATTTTACATGTGCTAGAAAGAATCGTTATTTTTTTGTTATATAACATATAATTATATTTATCTATGTAATTTCTATTATTAATTTACTAGCAAGTTCATTTAAAACCACTTTTTGGAAGACAAGTGATCTGATTCTCCAAAATAACTCACCCTCTCCTCATCAGAGCACAAAGGGTATGTTGGCTGTGCTGGACACTGTCCAAATCTGGTGTAACCATAGTGATTATGCTGTCTGAGGCTGGATTTCAAGGCCGTACACACTGCAACAAACCACACACTTGCATTAATCTTGATAATAATGTTTATGCCTAATAGATGGCTAATAATGAAAACTGCATTCATGTTGAGAGGGTTATATATCATATAATTGTAAATGATAGTGGCAATGTTGTAGATTCATTGTTTATTCACAACCTTGATGTGAAATCATCTTATACACAGAAAACAATGTAATCAGCACTCAATATTTAAATGTAGCTTTAATAAAATAAAGTGGTTGCAATTAATTTATTTAAGCTACATTTAAATAAACACATTTTGTTGAAAGTTGATCAGCTAAATTTGTTGAGGGCTTGATTTCATACTGAATCTAGTGGATAAGCAAATGCCTTTTTTAATAAGTAAATGCCCTTTTTAATCATAAACCAGTGGTCAAAACGATGTTATGAAATTTAGGAAACACTATCAGAAAGAAAATGTGTGAAATTTGTACTTTTTTAAGCTATAATAGCTTGTCATTGTGATAATATATTTATTGTATAAACGTGCATATCTGTACGTCAGCCTATTTAAGGTGCAACAATGAACCTTTTGGGATTAAATAAGGTAAAACAAGTTGTTGTTCCTCCAATATGCATGATTTTGCACTTTTTTTCAAAGAAAAAGAAAGTAAAATTGTCCATTTAAGTTCATTTAAAAGTACATTGTGGTTATGAATTATCTGTAGCTTGTCTATTCCCAGAAAACTGTTCTGCATTGATACTTTGAAATAAAAACACACACTCCAAAATTTGAAGTGAACACATTTTTATTGGAAACATGAGGTAAGCTAGTTGTGTGAAAGCATACATGGCAACACGACTTCTTCACATTATGTCAAGCAGCTCATTCAAAACAATGGCTATTTTTCCTTTTCCCCATCCCCCTTTTTTTATGTTTCAGACAGGTCTGATCTTCATTCTCACTACTTTGAGGGAGTAATCAGCTGGTTTGAAAGGCAGCCACACGACACCGTTCTCAATCTCTGTGGCGCCAGTGTCGTACTGGCCTCCTTTATGGTAAATCCCATTAAGATTGGCCGACTGGCAGTTATTGTACCACCACCCTCCACCATACATCTCCGCACAGTTCTCCTCCCACTTATCGCTGTCTCTATCAAAGGTGCTAAACTTCATGCCGGCATGTGAAAGAAAGGATCCGAGGTTAGGCTGACCTTTAACTAACGCATCGCCTGCGTCACCCACGTAATCTGACACGGTCAGCAGAAAGCCTGTAGCCTCCGAGCCAACTCTAACGCTGTACTCGGCGTAGGCCTCATTCCCATCCCAGTCCTGCAGCTCCACTCTCAGAAGACTCTCTTTCTGAGTGAGAAGGTGTAGGAATTTGTTGCCGATCCAGGTTTCGCCCTTACCCTGCTGGTCTAACCGGCCGAAACCATTTCGATACTCCTTCCAAGTGCGATTGAAGTTAACAGACCCATCCTCCCTCTGCTGAACCAGAGTCCAGCCTCCCAACCCAGTGCCCTGGTCACAGTAAACCTCTACTATCTCCTCCGACCCAGCCGGCTTTATTTTGAACAGGCCACTCTGACCGCCATTTGCATGCTTCTGCAGGATTTCAGCGCAGTCTGAAAGAAGATTACACACCTGCCGATTAGAGCAAAACTGCATTCCTTCCAGAGATCCATACAATTAATTTTGGAACTAGTTACATGCATTTGTTTCTGGATGAGCAATTAAATGTGACATGTTATTGGAAATTACTTTGGATATTAGTTTATTACATCACATGTTTCCAAAAAGATCTAACAAACTTATCAAGAGAATTAATGGTTCACTTGTTAATGCTGCTTGAGTTAAGAGTTTCACTCAAGTGTACCTCCACCAACAATGCCAGCCTTGCGCTCATCACGCGATTTCAAGCTTCTTGCGTGGATGTCAGGTAGATCCTCTTCTACATCTCCGCGCATGAACGCCCCAAAGTCATCCCCAAAACCTGGATCGCCCGAGAGGGTGGTCTTTGAGTAACTCTTCGTTCCATCTGACAAGACGGTTTTCGTGGAAGATGATGATGAGGATGAAGATGAAGATGAGGACAACCTTTGCTTATCAGTTCCAAGACCCGTGAAGAAACCTCCTCCGAAGTCACCGAAGCCATCTGTGCCGTGACTGAGAGAAGTAAGGGATTTTTCACTCCCACCGGTCACGGATATTCTGACTCCATCACGGTTCAAATCTTTCCCTTCTTTGGCTGCCGTCAAAAACTCTGTATCTGAAATTCCCATTTTTTCTAAATCTTCACACCCAGGCCCGCTAGCCGTAACCTCAATCTTCTCTACGGGGCCGTCTTTGGTGTGTGTTACCACCTTGCGCACTGACTTGGTGCACTGCTTGACGGAGGAGGTGGAGGAGGAGGTATGTGATGTAGAGCCCGTACCTGATGTGGGGAACTTGCTAACAGTGGCGGCAGATTCAGCAGTGGAGCCCTCCGCCTCCAGAGTAAGCTGCATCTGACCCACATCTCCAAAGAGGAGCTGCTTCTGCTCGGCTTTGCCCGTTCCGCTCTTATATATTGAGGGTAACACCACGTCCTTCAATGGCCTGCTCTTCATGACTCCCAGAGAACTAACAGTCTCCACGCTCTGGACACGCAAAGTGTCCAGATGGTCCATTTGCTTGTCCAAAGCCACATAGCTCTCTCTGTCCACTGAGAACTCACTGTAGCTGGAGCAAGAGCCCTTGCATGTTCGTAGTTTGATGTCAATGTCGACCTGCGCCAAGAGATAATATTGGGAGAATGTGCTTTAAAAGTAAGTTGTCTCAAGAAATCGATGTAGTGAAATAATCCTTTAGAGTTTTACACTTAAATATTTTAACATTTCCCTTGTAGTTATTTTTTAAAATTCCATATATATAGACATAAAAATAATCATAAATTATATTAATGTTTTGCTCACCTCAAGTCGCTGCATTACAACAACTTGATCTTTGACCTGCGACTTCAGAGCGTCCAGTAACCGGAGTTGACGGTCAATTTTAATCTTGATTTCGGTAATCCTCTGTCTCAGCTGTTCGGCCAAGGAGGCATACCTGTTATCACTACCTGAGAGAAAAGAAAGAAGTATTTTCTATAGGGTCTTCTTAAAATACATCTGTTGTTTCCAAAATCACTTTAAAATTTCCAAAAATCAAAGATTGAATGGAGGCAAATTCTAACCAGCGCTAGAGGTCAGTCGCTCTCTTAGGTAAGTGTAAGTGGTCTTGGACACTTGATCAGCAGAGCGATACAGTTTCCGGCCCTCGTCCAGAAGACGACGAATCTTCTCGATCTTCTTGAGGATATCGTGGTCAGCTTTGTCCATAAGGCCTTGAATTCGGCAGCCGGATGGACATTTGCTTCCCTGAAGAATATTAATTAAATTGGCATTTGCTATCTTTAGCCAACTGGTCGGTGGGTATTATTACATATTCAGTGCTTAATGAAAACCTTGACGCAATATTTATGACTTAATAATGAAATGATAGTACGTACCCAGTCGTCATCTGTACACATAGGCCATTCTTTTGTCTTACAGGTGTCTTGTGCTTTGTAGCCGTGTTCTATAGGACGAGCACCTCTAGGGTTCACAACGGTGTTATTTGCTTCATCTGACTGAAAAAAACAATAAATAAATATTTAATTAGTGGTAATTGTTTATGAATTCAAATGGGTTCGAATAAAGATTGATTAAAGCGAATATATCGACTGTGTTTGTTAGTCATTAGTGAGATAGAAGACTCACCAAGGCAGAGGACACGACCACCAACAGGCAGAGGAGCGAATGTGAGAGCTTCATCTCTGGCCTCTCTGTGCAGAATACAGACTCTCACTTCTTGCACATCCCATTTGAACCCGTCTGATTGATCAACAGATTGACTCATCATGACTCATGGACACTGAGCTCCCAGCCCCCGCAGTCACAATACAGTGTTTGGATGGAGATGGAGAGAGAGACAGAGAGATACAAATTACACAACTTTCAACCGTTATCAGCTGGTTTACGGGAATGACAACCTTTGTACTTGTACAAGAACTGGAACTGTAGTATTTAGATTGGACTTTTCACTGATTTGACTTTCCGAAGGATATATAGGATATTTCAATGGATATATATATCAAATATTAGCGCAATATATTTTCATTGCTCATTTTTGTATTTTTGGAGAAAAAAAAGTTTAGGGATTAGAGAAAGGTTTTTTGTAACACTTTAGAATATGTGACACTTGTTAACTGTGAACTATATGAATTTTCTCTCAATAATTCTTAATTTGCTGCTATTATTAGTTAGTAAGGCAGTAGTTTAGTTTAGATATTGGGTAGGATTAGAGATGTAGAATAAGGTCATGTAGAATAAGGCATTAATATGTGCTTAATTTAGCTCTAATAAATTAGTATGCATGCTAATAAGCAACTAATAACCTAGGTGTTCTTGAGCAGCAAATCAGCTTATTAAAATGATTTGTGAAGGATCATGTGACACTAAAGACTAGAGAAATTCAGTAAATTTCTTTTTAAATATGTGAAAACAAAATACAGCTATTAAAAATGTAAAAAACTTTATAATACTGATTTTACTGTGTTTTTTGATTAAATAAATATAGCCTTGATGAGCATTAGAGACACCTTTCAAAAACATTATTAAGTAGGTGCTTATTATTTATTTTGCCCATGTGCATAGAGTTGAGAATAAATGATTGCTTACTCACAGATTCGACAGGATTCATTACAACGCATTTTTACAAACAAGGTGAAACATCAATAGAGTCTATGATTCGTAAATCATGAATCAACAATCAGCAAACATGATGCACAGGAAGGGGTGCAAGTTTGCGCCCATGAGGATCATTTCTAGGATTGTCCTTTTCAGTTACACAACAAGTGCTTGTTTTAGGTTGTTTGATGTGCACCTAGCTCCCATTGCACAATACAGATCACATCTCTTCTGGTAATGAAAGAAATCTCAGCACTGATGGTTTTGTCACTATGTTTTGTGCACATAACAAAATCAAAAGGAGATAAAGCAGATGTTATGATTCAAATTATGACTTTTAGATATAGCTATATTATTTAATACAACCAAGGCCTTAATTACTTTATAATGTGTCTCTTTGGGAAACTAATTGTCTAAATTTTCATATACCAATAGGTCCCAGATCCCCATTATAAATACCATTGCAAATATATCTCTAATAAAACCTTTAAATATGGATAATGTTGTAAATATTGAGGAAAACTACAACTTTTCATCTGTTAACATACCTACCACACCATACGTACATACATAGTAATCAAATAAATACATTTTATCTATGTATTTTTTATATTATGCATATTTTATATATTTTATATTATCAATAGAAAAATCCGTAGGTCTAGTGCATTAAATGCTGGGAGCAGGAGGAACCATGATAACAAGATTTTGTCCTACACGGTTGAGATTGTTTGTGGTACGAGGTTGTACTTTTTGGTCAAGTTTTGTAGTAGCCTAAGTGCACAACCGTTTGTAACGTTACAGACAAAGATAATAAACAAAAATCAGCTCAACGAGAAACGCGTTTATACAGCATGACGGATCTCGCGCGCATATCCGGGAGTTTGCGTCGGCTTACACTGAGAGTCTGTTCAACTTCGACTTTCTGCAGGAATAATGTTTTATACTCACACAGTTTCAGTGAAAATGCAACTACTGTCAGATATTTTACAAGAGACTCGCGTTACAGAAGCAGTAACAGACATTACGCGTCATCATCAGCAGCATATAAAACTGTTCGTATCGGATGCGCGTCAGGGTTTTGGGGCGATACCGCAACGTCAGGTATTTGAATAACATTTATTGACTTTATATGGTTTGGCATTGACTTATTACAAGGACGGACTTGAGAACTGAAAGGCTTTCTATGAGCAGTCCCTTGAATGACCACTAGATGTCAACAAAGCATAATTTCACGGCTTTTCACTTAGTTACTACATTCACTAAAACCCATCAAAATATAAACAATTTAATCTAGAACTTTCCTCCCAATTGCTCTTAAGTTATGCATGTTAATGAAAGATATTAAACTACTTTTGTCCTTTTCTTTTAATTGACCATGTTTTACCATTTTAACCTAAACATCTAATTATAAAACGCTTGGGGACGTATGCTAATGGAATATTCATTAACAGTAAATGCCACTTGATTTTATAATTAGTATTTTATTCAGTCATGCATATCTACAGTGTGGCGTGCTGTTTGATGCAAATGTGTACAAATAATAAACCTTGCGACATCTCTTCCATACAGTTCCTCAGCTCATATATGGTGGGAAATTGGATTTCCTTGTGTTTGATTATCTGTCTGAAATCACCATGTCACTGCTCTCAGCAGCCAAAGCTAAAGCACCTGTAAGATATTCCTCCATCCAGTTATTTATACCTAATATGACCCATAACACTGCTTTTGTGACAACAACAATAATAATAAATTATTGTAATTTTTTGTAATGATAAATAATTCAGGGTGATGCTTATTATAATATACACTTGGGCTGACTCTAAGAATGTTCTTTTTTTTTTCAGAATATGGGATATGCTCCTGATTTTGTCCTTTCTCTTTCTCCATTCATTAAGGATATCAGCAAAAAAGGTAGACCTTTGACTCTTTGATGCACATACAGTACATTTTATTGAGATTAAGTCATGTTTTTTTAAAGCTGTTTTCTGTTGTAATCTAACTTAATATAATGTAATATTAATTTTACTAGTGAATTTTTCATTGCAACATTTTATGGAGACACGTTTTATATTTTGCATTATTAGTATCATTTATAATGTTCATCTAAGCATTTTAGGTATATTTGGAAATCCTGCAATATAATATAATATAAAATAAACAAAAATGTTTAATTTTTAATCCCTTTCATATAAATATTATTAGATTTATTATTAGTTTTTCTTTCAGTATTATAATTAATACTGTTCATCTTCAGTCATTTCAGACACACTGCAGATGTTTTTGCTTTCATGCTCTGTCCCGCAGGTATTCGTGTCGTGAGTAACGCTGGAGGTGTCAATCCCCTTGCCTGTGGAGCAGCGCTACAGGAAATAGTTCAGAAGGCAGGACTTGACTTGAAGGTAGCTGTGGTGACTGGTGATGACCTGATGTCACAGGTAATTGAACTCAGTTTATGCTTATGTAATGCATGGGCATGTATTTGTCTCATGGGAGCAGACATTTTGGCATCTCAGTAACCACCTTCTCTATTGGACACTTCACTTAAAGGCATACTCCACCCCAAAAATTTTTTGTCATTAATCACTCCCATGTTCCAAACCCATAAAGCAGGTGTGCTCAATCCTGTTCCTGGAGATCTACCTTCCAGCAGAGTTTAGTTCCAACCCTGATCAAACAGCTGTCTGTAATTATCAAGTGCTCCTTCAAATCCTAATTAGTTGGTTCAGGTTGTTTCTGATCAGGGTTAGATCTCCAGGAACAGGATTGAGCACCCCTGCCATAAAGGCTTTGTTTGTCTTTGAAACACAATTTAAGGTATTTATAGATTAAAACCGGTAGGCTTGTGCAATAAATTACACTGTCAAGGTCCATCAAAAAGCATGAAATACATTGTAAGAAATCTCCATCTGCCATCAGTGGTTCAATATGAATTTGCGACAAGAATACATTTTGCATGCAAAGAAAATAAAAATAACAACTTTGCTCCTCTGTGTCTCTCCCATCACCGTAGCGCCATTTAGGAGAATATCCACTGAACACACTACATATGCTGTTTCAGTGTCAGCCAGGCCACAACCATTTTTGTTCAAATCAAAGCTGACAGAAGAGCGTACATAGTTTGTGTCCTGTGGATATTCTTCAAACTGGAGCTACACAGAGAAGACTTCACAGAATTATTATTTTTTTCTTTGCCTGCAAAAATGATTCTTGTTGCTTCATAACATTCAGATTGAACCACTCATGGCCGATGAAGTATTCTGACAATGTTATTTTTACTTTGCTGGACAATGACAGTGTAATATCTAGCTATACCCATAGTTTTCATCTAAAATATCTCAAATGTTCTTTCGCAAGAATTGGTTCTCTTACAGGTTTAAAACGACGTGGGGTAAGGTATTAATTACAAAATTCAATATCTTTTTAATACGGTGATTTTGCATGATGCCACAGCCATGCCACTAGGTGTCAATGTAATCCAAGATGAATAATGTATAATGTCCTAAAAATTAGTTCAGTTCTTTTAAACTTTCTATCAAAAATATGAAGAAAAAAAACAAGAAAAGTGTCCTAATTCCTAAACTAAGTATGAGTGATAGTAGTAGTGATTACTGCATAGCCTTAGGACTCAACAGAAATGTGCAGGCGGTGTTGAAATCTTCCCTGTGATCTTTTTGTTTGTTGTGTATCCTAGAAAGACTCTTTGACTGAACTCAGGATGACTGATTCAGAGGGAACGAAACCACTTCCAAAGACCGTCCACAGCATGAATGCGTATTTAGGGTATGAACTACAAGTTAATTACAGCGTGTCTTTGGTTCTGTCTGTTATTCATGCCTGGAGCCGGACTGGTGGTTTGAGCATATGAGATTCAGCTTTCTTGTGTCTGTTTGTCACAGCGCCCTCTCTATCAAACGGTGCCTGGACCTCGGGGCTGATATTGTAGTGACGGGACGTTGCGTGGACAGCGCTGTGGCTCTTGGGCCGCTGATGCATTCGGTATGGTTTGTCACGCAAGAACGCTTTTTCTCTTGTGCAACAGCTGTTGTGCCCCGTTCCTCCTCTGTGATGATGTGTTGGTAATTTTAGCCTCCTTCATCAGCACAAGGCAAAAACAGAAGCAAGTAACAAACCAGCAACGTGTCTCTTTAAAGAAAGAGCCAAGCTTATTTTAGCTTTGTTTTTACACTTTTTTTCAAAATTTGCATTTAAATTCAAACCAGCTACAGTACCTTTGTTTTCTTGCTTAGCCTCTGCTTCATACTGTATGAAACATGCAGCTGATTGGTAGATGATTGCCTGAAAACAACTGCATGTTGCTGCAGGATGTTCTGATAAACATTTGCACTCACTCATTAAAGTTTTTGATACTGTGTGTCAAGAGATATCCTGTTCAAATAAGAAAAAGTGGACATGTTGCCACAGTTGTTCAGGGTAGTAGTTTGTCTCAGTTAGTTGTGTTTCATCAGGTCTTTCCAGACAGACTAGATGATGATGATATTAGATCAGACTCATTGTTCAAACAGAAATCTGGATTATGGATATGGATTATTGTAATGTTGTAATGGATTATTACAATTAATTGCAAAATGAATGTTTGTAAATGTAAACTGATACACAACAGCAAAGGATAGAAAAAAAAAAATAATTTAACAGGTGAAAATACCAGCATTCTTACAAAACAAATCTCTTATGAATGTATAAATCATTTATATAATGTTCTTCAGTGTGAAAAAGTATTATAACATTTGCTTTTTTGGACAGTTTGCGTGGGACTGCAAAAGCTATGACATGTTGGCTGCTGGAAGGTACTGTATGCTCTGTGAGCTCTTGAAATGTATGCATACACACACTGGTGCAATGTTTTAGGCAAGTTTGTCTGCTGAGAACATAGATCAGCAGAGGCTGGACAAAGTCATGTGCACTATACTCTGAGGTGAACATAAGGGCAGAACGCCCCACATGATTCATTTGTTTTTGTTGCATAGTCCTTTCAGCGTAAGAATATTTGTGGTTGACCACATTTATGATGTTAGTCAAGTTCTGTTCCTCGTTTTTATTGCTGTGAAATTTAAATTTAATTGTTTTTTCTTTTGCAGCCTTGCTGGTCATTTGATTGAGTGTGGTGCACAAGCCACAGGAGGGATTTTCACAGACTGGCACACAGTACCTGACTGGTAAAACACTTAAAATCTGATATATTTATAACATATTTCACACACACACACACACACACACACACATGTCTGGTTTGCCATCTTCGTGGGGACTCTCCATAGGCGCAATGGTG
>JAUCNO010000626.1:11448658-11458792 GCA_032353835.1 Enteromius viviparus | reverse complement strand
GGGACAATTGGTCCCCACGGGGATATAAAAACCTGTCCACACACACACACACACACACACACACACACACACATACATGCATATATATATATATGTGTGTGCGTGTGACCCTGGACCACAAACCCAGTCTTAAGTCGCTGGGGATTATTTGTAGCAATATCCAAAAATACATAGCATGGGTCAAAATTATTGATTTTTTTTTATGCCAAAATGTTCCATTAAGATTTTTTGTAAAATTCCTACTGTAAACATATCAAAATGTCATTTTTGATTAGTAATATGCATTGATAAGATATTCAGTTGGACAACTTTAAAGGTGATTTGCTCAGTATTTTGTTTTTTTGCACCCGATTCCAGATTTTCAAATAGATCCTAACAAACCATGCATCAATAGAAAGCTTATTTATTAATCTCAGTTTTGTAAAATTTTACCTTATGACTGGTTTTGTGGTCCAGGGTCGCATATATTTATATGAATGTATGTGTATATATAACTGTTCTAGTAATATAATATAATATAATATAATAATAAAAGTTTCTTGAGCAGAAAATGATTTCTGAAGGATCATGTGACACTGAAGACTGAAGGAACAATGCTAAAATATTAAATTTTATATATGTGATATAAATAGTTTATGTATGTCTTTATATACACACACACACATATATATATATAAAAATAAATATAAATATAAAATATATTTATTTATATCACACATATAAAGTTGCAATTTTTTTTAGCATCACTACTTCAGTCTTCAGTGTCACATGATCCTTAAGAAATCATTTTCTGCTCAAGAAAACAGTTGTATTTTGGCCTAAATTGTGATGTTATTTTTCAGGGTTATTTGATTAATAGAAACTTCAAATGAACATATTTATTTAAAACAGTTTTTAGATGTATGTTTTACATGTATAGACAGTAATATGTTAGATAGATGCTTAAATTTAATATATTTTATTGTTTTTCTTCACGGTAATGCAAATTTATTATTGTGCTTATGTGCTAAATTATCATATAAATAATGAGCAAAAATCCTGAAAATAAACCTTTTTTCTATTTAAGCAACTGTTGAAATCTGTGTCATGTTTCAAACCAAAATCTTATTGACCAGAAACCATCTGATTAATTCGATTTTGGGGTGAAATATGACACTTGAGATGTCTAAGATTACTTCTTCTTTTATTATTATTATTATTATTATTTTAACTGTAACATTAACTTAAATGATTTCAAACATGTTCTCAACTTCATTCATTGTATTTTCAGGGATAACATGGGCTTCCCAGTGGTGGAATGTTCTGCTGATGGGTCATTTACACTGTCCAAACCTCCCAAAACTGGTGGGCTGGTTTCATTTGGTACAGTGGCAGAGCAGTTAGTGTATGAAATCGGAGACCCACAGCGTTACCTCCTGCCTGATGTCACATGTGACTTTTCCAATGTCACCATCACTGAGATACCAGGTCAGTAGACTTTTACTGGACTGTACATGCAGTGTCGTGTTGTTAGGTATAGTAATAGTAATGTATTCTCACAATTATGGAGATGTAACTTTAGGCAAGCCAGAGCTGGTTGATGACAGAACTAATCTCCAGTAGAAAGTCCCCATGCAGAGATCAGATGGTTGTTTGTTTATTATCTCTAAATGTCTAACTCAGAGACAAAGCCCATTGACTTTACACCAGTTGTCTAGACTGGCTACCTAAGAGCCGGTTCCAGCTATCTGCTATAATCTTTGCTACCTATTTCAAACTAATGTTACTTCGTCGAAAAACAAGTATTTGTCCCCTAAACTTTGATCTCATTGTCTGTATAATCAATAAGCTAACATATGTACAATGGCTTGAATTGATCTGAAGTAAAACTGTTGAACATAACTATTGCAAAGCTAATACATCATAAGTTCTCTGACTGGGCTTTATGTGTGCGTAGATGTGGATGGTGGAGCAGTTAAAGTAGATGGTGCCAAAGGATCACCTCCATCAGCTGACTACAAGGTTGGTCAACATTTCTGCTTTGGTTTGGGAAGTCAGTCATTTCAATTCAAGTTTAAGTGTTATTTTTAATGCATCAATCAAAAATGAATAAATCAGCTGCTTTTGAAAATGGTCTTCTCAAGGTTTGTGCTACATATATGGATGGGTTCAGGGCAACATCAGTTTGTCCTTGTGGTGGTCCGAGAGCTGTAGAAAAAGCCAGAAGAACAGCAGAAAGCATTATTAAAAGGTTTTTTTTCAAGTTATGCAATACAAGTTGGTATTAAGGTTAAATACGACAACTAAGATTAAATATCTTAAATAAAGGTTGTTAAATACAGCCTTGAAAGGTTTTGAAACCTCACTAGAGCTGATAATATTGCGCTGTATTGTGAAGTCACATCGTGAAGTACTGTATCTGTAGGACCCAGCGAATTTTCAAACAACTGGGTTTGGAGGACTATGCTGAAGTCAACATTCAAGTTCTGGGTGCTGAGGACACATATGGACCACACGCGGTCGATACAGTAGGCTGTCTGTTTCTGTTTGTGTTGAAAATTGTGAACTGTTTGTTTACAATTAGAATAAATAATCTGCAGCTTTTGAGGCTGTTGTTTGTTGTGCAGAGTCCTCGTGAGGCTGTGGTTTGGATGGCTGTCCATCACAAGCAGAAGAAAGCGCTGGAGTTTTTCTCCAGAGAGGTGGCATCAGCGGGAACAGGCATGGGTGAGCAAAAACCTCAACTCTGTTTTGTCCTACTCTGTTTCCGAACCACTTAAGTTAAGCTCCCCGTACATTTAAAGCCAAAGATCATATGAACAACTTAGGCCAATATGTAATTTCTTTCTTTCTTCAGCTCCAGGACTCACAGCTATTGTGGGAGGACGGCCAAGAATGTAAGTGTTAGTTAGCAGTATAAAAAAAAAATGTTTAGAACTTCACATAAAAGTTAACCACCAAATTATTCATGTCGGTCAAAGACGAAAAGGGGGTTTCAAGCATCGAAACAATCAAAGCTTTATTTTTTTCTTGGTACATAGAAATGTGTCCTTTTTTTTTTTTTCTGAGGAAAAAAAATTATTTTATCATAAATTTTTACCATTAATATCAGTGTAACAGTAAAAGAAAAAAAACAAATAAACATAGTACTGTAGGCATATATAGAACATTTATCTTTGATGATGACATTAAAAGTCTTTATTTAGGGAATATAGTGCAGCCCACAAAATCTAATTAATTGTACATATAAATCTTTACAGATCATTCCTGCTATACTTCAAACTACTAAGTTTTACCTATTTATCATCATCAAGTTTTTAATCATGTAAAATTTATTAAAACTTGATCTTATGATCACTTTTTATTTAATGTATTTTAATAAGTAAAGTTTAGAATAAGCATGTTGTTTAATATTTACAAAAAATATATCTTTTAAACTGAAGGATTTTATAAACTTTACTTGCTTTTAATATGTTTTCTATGCATTTGAAATCACTTTTGTAAATTTAATTTGATGCAAACATCTTTTGCCCATGAGTGTTGTTTAATATGTAGTTTCTCTTTCTAGATCACCAGTGCTCAAACCTTTCTTTTTCCTGCACCCCAAAGCCGATCTGGAGGTATTGTGTTTATTATTTTTTATGAGTACAATGCTAATACCATGTTTTATGAACATAGTAATACAGTGTCATAGCACATGGTGAAATCATGTAGGCTGGCTCACATTTCTTATTGAGATGAATGGACAAAAAGTGGCTTGATTATTCTGAATTCATGCTTTATCAAATTCTTTCACTGTGTACAACAAGACCTAAAAGTTCAGGTTAGTGAACTGGACAGAATATGGAAATGGATCAATTAAAGTATTCACATGGATCACTGAACGAATGAATGAGCCTTAATTGGTGATTTCAGGTGCACATTCATGTGAATGGGGAGCTTGTGGAGACACACAGAGAGACCGTATCAGACCCTTCATTAGCTGAAGGACATGACTCCTCCCTTCCCTCAGAGGAACACAGCCCAACACCCACAGGTACCCCGATGATTGCATGCGGACTACAAAATGTGAAGTGTAAAAATTAATACTTTTATTCAGCAAAGATGCATTCATTGAATTTATTAGAAGTCAAAGTAAATATACTGTATGTCTAATGTTATAAAAGAATGCTATTTCAAATAACTGCTGATGTTATTTAACTAATATTCACCAGAGCATCCTAAAAAAAGTATTATGGTTTCCAAGAAATTTAAAATTGGCAAAAACTCTTTTCAATTTGCAAATAATCATATTAGAGCATGTGATACTGCAAAAATTAGCCTTTTTTTTCGGTTACAGGAATTAATTACATTTAAAAACAAATTGTAATATTTCAGAATATTGCTGTTTTCACTATATTTTTTTTCTATCATATGAACACAGCGATGGTAAGCATAAGGAACTTGTTTCAAAATCACTAAACAGTATGTCACCTTAAGTTGAATCCTTGTGATGATAGCAAAATTAGGTTGGGCACAATGAGAAATGGAGGATAACCTGACTGTCAAGCTGCACAGTCACACACCACTCTAAAATGTTTGAATAAATGGCAATAAATCATCAAAAAGTTCCTTTGCAAATACATTAATTTACATTGCAGCCAGTGAATCTTACAGAAACGGCTTACTGAACTAAAGTTACTGTACTAAATTTAATTTTAGTGTAGTAACACTTTAATAAAGTGATTGGTTCTCACTATTAACTTGATTATTAGCATGCCTATAATTAAAATATTGACTCTTTATTAGCATTAGAAACACATATTCTACATGAGCTTATTCTACATCCCTAATTCTCTTCAGTGCTTATTCAAAACTACTAATTAGCAGCAAATTAGGAGTTTATTGTGGCAAAAGTTGTAATTTATGGTTTGAAAAATAGTGAGTATTAAACCTTAAAATAAAGTATGACATACATTTCTTAATTAAATAATAATTTGTTCAGTTAGAGTTAAAGGATAATATTGCATTTCTTTCCTTTCAAAGATGAGTTAATCTCTTTTTCTCCATGAACATATTTCATGCTTTGTACCCTTTCCAGTTCTCCTAAATTTTCCCCAGATTAGCACGTAATGTGATTTGATGAACGACAGACTTTTGTGTATCAAAACAATTTTTTCCACATGGAGACAGTCGTTCAGTGTTTGACATGACCTACTTCAAGGTGGAGGTGGATGAAATGTTTGAGCAACAAACTCAGCTGAAAGAACTGGGCTTAAGCCTTGTTTTATGGGCCAATGTGATTGTTCGACCAAGAGGTGGTTTTATAAGATCCCTTGCATTGGAATCCAAGGCTGCTTGTTTTCCCAGAGTCCTTTGCTTTAAGTTCTCTGAAAGGCAAAACCTTTGTAGTGTACTGGCAGTGTTTGCTCGAGCCTTTTTTATCTATCTGCCGCTTCTCAGTTGCACTAAACAAGTAGCTAAACCCTTTAAATAATCAGGGAGGTCCTTTCATGGGATCTAGTGTTTGAACGCACGCAAGCGCAGACTGTTACGCACACACTCGCATCCATTCACAAATACTCAAGGGCCATGCATGCAAACACAGGAGGTCTTAAATACAAATGAACACAATACAAAGCAACAAAGTCCCTGCACTCTTTCTTTTCACTCTGTTTCACTTTCCTTCCCTCTCAAATCTGCACAGACACAAACAGACAGGAGAACCTGGAGCCACGGTCATTAGAGCATCACAGAGGGCTGATTGTAAAAGAGGCTTCTAATGTTTCCGCAGCCCAAGGGCTTCTTCTGAAACTGAAAAACTGATTATATGCGATGTAGCTAATGATAAGCAGATAAAAATTGAAGGTGAGCTGTGTTGAATTTCAAATGGACAGAGCATCACTATTGTTATCGATAGTTCACCCCAAATTTACTCGCTGTCGTGTTCTGCTAAACTTTTCTTTTCCTGTGGGGCAAGAAAACACACATTTTTAAGAATGGCCATGCTGCAGCTCAAAAAAAGACATGAGACAATGAGGAACCTTTAACACACCCTAAGAACTGCATTACAACAAGCTGGCAACTCCCGAAACACACTAGTGTTATACTCTCATGTTATACTGTACATGTTAGACTTTTTAATCTTTTATGCTCACCAAGAATGCATTTATATGATAAAAAATGCATTAAAACATCAGTGTTGCAAAACATAATTTTAGTTTTACTTTTAATATATATATATATATATATAATTTATTCCCTTAATGCCAAAATTGAATACTCAGCAGCAATACTGAAAATAGCTGTGCTGCTTATTATGTTTGTTGAAACCAGATTTTTTTAAAGCATATAAAATTCAGAAGAGCAGCCTTTATTTACAATAAATTTTAATGTACTGTATCCTTGCATCATATATTTCCATTAAAGAAAATGCATATTTTTATTTGCTCATTCCAATTTAAACAATCAATTAGCTCAAACAGTCTGTGAGCTGACTGACAGCAAAATTGCCTTTGAATAGGTTCAGATGCTCGCCGTTAGTTCTACCTGCCAACTGCGAAATTTAATTACGCTGAGAACAAAATTGTCTCTTTCACAGAGTTGCCCTCCGGCCCGCATACCTTCAGACTGGAGGAGTTAGCATACACGCGCAGTGGAGACAAAGGGGACTCCTCAAACATCGGTAAGTCTCTCTCCCTGTGCTTCACACCACGCAGTGAATAATATTTCAACGATGAGACAATTTGCTTACTGCATGTCAGTGTCATACTAAAAAAAGACATTCGGGCAATAAATGCTGGGAAAGAACTGGGTCAGACCATGTTCTCCGACCAGAAACCACAAATCACAGTCCACTGTCTGCTGCCCAAAAGACAACATTCTCTTGTCATGTGGCAACCTGCCCTAGTGTTTACTTCACCTTATGTGATGAGTGGTTATGTGTTGTATACAGTATACTGTATGTGTTTTTCAAATTAAACTACTGAAATATCTATCTAGATCTATCTATTGTACAGCAGCTTCAGCTTCATGATATGAATCAAATATTAATTTTGCAGTGTATCAGTCTGTTGATCAATATATCATTAAATCTACATGTGCAACATCTGTTTTTAGGTGTTATTGCGAGACACCCGCTGTATTTCCCCTACCTGAAAAAGTGTTTAACTGCTGAAGTTGTGGAGCAGTATTTTCAACATTTGATCAGAAAGGATCAGGCTGATCTACCCTCCGTCAGACGGTAATAAAAAAAATTTATTTGCTAGTAGACAATGCCCAGTGGTGAAAGATATTGATTTAGTAACAAAAAAGTAAAAATGTTGAATCATGAAAACAAAAAATAATCATAAAATGCTTTCTCAGTAGCTTATTTAACTTAATTAACTTAATTAATTTAGCTTAATTAACCATTGCTAGATAAAGTCTTAAGCTGTAAGGAAGTTAAAGATCTGTAGCCTGTGCGGCTTTTTAAAGAGCTGCGTGTGTGTGTGTTTGAGGGAGAGAAAGAGTCCATGCATGCAAGCCTCTTTATGAGTTGGGGAGAACTCCTTTGGTGCCGCTAATGAGGACCACCTCATGCTGAGGACCGGCATGTCTAGGTGCCTGTCTGCGTGAGAGTGTGGTGTGAGCTAATGCACAGATGTGTGAAAACCGGGAGGTGATCTCAATTAAAATAATGTATTTCACATGTTTGCGGTGGCTTCCAGGTACGAACTGCCTGGCATTCATGGTCTGAACTTCGTTCTTCCAAACTCACTTGGAGGGGGAGGGGTGGCGTCCCTGCGCAGCGACCCTCAGGTAACACACACACACACACACATTGTACAGACTTGCAAAATGGATGTAAACCGATATTTAAACTTTTGAAGGACTAAAAAAAGTAGAGGGAAAAAAACATTCAGACTTGGTATGAGACTTAAAACTATTTACTACCTTAAAGAAAAGGGTCCAAAAATTCAATTATGTCCTTCTTTTGTGTGCCAAGTACAAAGTTTGCGGTCAGTTAGAAATTAATGCAATAAATGAATGCATCTGGTCTCTTTCCACATATAAAATTTAAAAAAAATTGTATGCAAATATTTTGTTTCCACAGAAATATAATATTGCATTATATGCAATATATTACAATTGGTTGTAATATAATACAGTAACGTGATATTTGAAAATATTGTTATAAAAAGTACAGAGTCGTCTTACAAAAACTTTTGAACAATAGCATTAACAAAATTATACAAATCCATCACAACATAGTGTTATGTCCTTTTTGTATTACTAAAAATGTGTTATTGTGTGTGTTTCTGCAGGGAAAAGCCTACGGGCAAATGCTTCTCGACTACAAACTTGAAGGCCTTCCTGATTTGAAATCACTGATCGATTAAAAAGGACAAGGGCTGAATGATGTCAGGTTGTGTGTTGAGACTTTTCAGACATGTAAAAAGTGGTTAATGTAATGTTTGAAAATTCCCAGATGGATTATATTATAAAGTTTGCGTGATGTAAACTTCCGTTTTACTTTGCATTTACTAACACTTCCCAAACTGTTCAAGCTATTTAAAGAATGTGAACATATAACAGTGCCTTTTATCCACTTTTACATTTTACTATGTAATTAATACTCGTATGAAGTATTAGTATTGTTAAAATTAGCATTTTACCAATGAAAACAAAATAAAGAGCTAATGGTAGCTGAATGACAGTTTTGGTGGGTCGTTGTGGGACATGCAAGCACTTTGATATGCATTGAGGACATTAGAGAACGACGTCCTTTGCTTAGTTGTGTTGAGTTGGCCACGTCTAACAGGCGACGGCAAAACAATAAACTCTTGAAGTCCAGAGGCACAGCGTCCTCTCATTACCTCTGACCCCTGTCGACACAGGAAGTCTGAGAGCAAAAGGTTTTGCCTCTTCTGATGGCCGTGTTTCTGTTTACTGTTGAGGATACGTGTGTGTATTCTAAGAGGAAGAATTAGCTTTAATGCTGCAGAATATATTTCCAAACTCGTGCATTTTTATCCACACATTCTTCCAGGCGGTTTACGGGAAATCGTGAAGTTTTGACCCGCATTAGCATGGGCTAACAGCATGACCTCAGCGGAGCAGAGTGATCAATGGCAAGTGGAAGGCGAGACATGTGAGGAGTTCATTTGTCAACGGCTTCCAGACAGATCCAGCAGTTCCTCATTGTGCGCATGCAGAGCTTCTTGGCTTCGTCTCAATGCAGCAGAGTGTCATTCCCAACAAACACATGCACGCTCACATAAACCGAAATCAGTCTCTCAAAACTCGCACATTTTTCACAAGTGCATTCAGCTGTCACATACAGACGGTGGGATGCTGGGGGACAAAACAGAGGAGAAAGATAAATGGCTTGTCATTTATCACCCGCTATCTTTCAGCGCTCCACTCCTGTTCAAACAAGCAACAGCCTCAAGAGAGAAGCGAATAATCACTAATCTCTCAACAGTCAGCTTTTGCCCTCACTGGGACACCTTTGTTAGCACTGTGACACTGATTTCTCCTCCTGTCCATCATTGCTGTCCCACTAAACTGGAGCTCAGGGGGAGGGCGGCTTTTTGGGGCAGCTTTAATCCTTTCTTTATCTCGGAGTTAAGACTGTTTTGCATCGTTTTGCTAACACTTTACCACTTAAAGATCTCCATGTGGGTTTTATAAACTTTGCATTAAGGACTGTATGGAGCTGGACTATTTACAAGACAATCAGTTGTTTTCATTCTATTGACAGACTTTTGGTTAAGACCATTAGTGCTATTGGTATTCATTAGTAGTGCTGCTGAGCTCGTGGTGAGTTCAACCCGTTTCTGTTTTGGAAATGTGATGGCTGCATTTCTGGGGCCTTTTAATAAAGTGCTGACATATGCACGTCCTGCAAACTGGTCTGTGGGTAAAAGGAGCTCTTGTTTGGTGCGGTCTGGGTGAATGTATTGAGGACTGTAATTATTGCCACATGGCACGAACCAGCTCTCAACTTCAGACCACCGTTAGCCAAACTTTCTGCTCTCACTTTTTCCACATTCATCTACACTGCATGTACATCAGAGAAAGTCCAGACACCCCTGGAGCTCTGAGACCTTCCGTTTAACTGGTTTATTTGTTCGTTTTCCAATAACCCTATGAATAAAATAAATCGATTTGAAGAACAAAGCATGAGCTTAG
>JAUCNO010000626.1:11432711-11446694 GCA_032353835.1 Enteromius viviparus | reverse complement strand
ATATATATAATTTTACTTATATATTTACTTATATATATATATATTTTTTTTTTAAGTAAATTTTTTTAAGTAAAATTAGTTATATATATATATATATATATATATATACATATAATGTTTTTTTGTTTGTTTTTTTTTACTACAAAATTTTTTATATCTTTGGCGTTAGCGAGGGAATTTTCTCTTTGGGTTTCTTGTCACATGACAACAAAATGGCTTCCTGCATTTTGTTTTTGCCTCCCCAATTTAATTTTGACGAACCAACGTTTCTAATATTATACATACATTTCTTATCATCATCACAAAGCTAACTTACCTATTTACTTAACAAATAAAATGTACAAACAAGTCCCTAAATTACCTTAATTGGGGAATATTTATATATATATATATATATATATATATATATATATATATATCTGTACGAATACAAAATAGTGCTAACGTTACTGAAAATGGATTAGGCTAAAGTTAGTATTAAAATGCTCTTTTGAAGTGCCAGAATGGGGTTTAGTGCTGGGTGTTCCCCTTTCCACCTCTCTCTAATTTCTTATCCAATCTGTAGCGACAACGTATTTTTCACGTCATTTGGCTGACCGTGAGCTTTTCGGAAAATCTGGGTCATTTTAGCGCAAAAAAAGGAAAAAAGGACTTCTTTCAGTGGGTTTGGAGAGATACGCGCCCAGAAAAACACAGCAGCACCGTCTCAGAAGCGAATGACAGATTGCTTTTCGTTTTTTGTTTAAACGCTCTGAATCTCATCTATTCCATCTCTTTCCCTCAACAGTTCTGTGAAAGTATAAAATCAGTGATCCGGGACCAGAGGAGTATCCTTCTGACCACTTTCATCGGAATGCTTTCCATGTTTTTCCTTGGAATAGCGCCGTCCACCGCACTTCCAACCTTTATCATTCCTTTTATCTTGTGGATGGCTGGATAACAGACACTTCAAGCCTGAACGCTTATAAACTATTTAACCTATCAAAAGATTGTATTTTTGGCTTTCTTACAGAATTGCTAACTTAATCTGTTTCATTGTTTTTACCTTCATGTAGCCTAAAAACATTTCACTTAGTCGCTATTTTTTTATGAAAACATACTCTACAGTTTTAGCAAGTAAATAAATATAAATTCAAAGGCCGTTTTATATTATTTTGCGTAATTATAGCACAAATGCAGGCTAGAATAGAATTGTATTTCATTTTTATTTTTTTCACTCCACAAGGTTCCACGAAGAACCAGTGCAACCTCGTTTTATAAAGAAGTGGAAAAACGTTTTTTATAGGTATTATTAAAAAGTCCTTCAGACTTCAGGAAAGTTTCTTCAGGGAAGCCGAAATGGTTCTTCTACATCCCTTTTTTATTTTTAAGAACATAAAAAAATTAATTAATAAAAAAATGTACATCTATATTTGTGTTTATATTGTCAGTTGTTTACCTAAAGAACAAATCATCAATTGTTTCAGTTATTAAAAATGTACAGTTTAACTATATATTCTTTACAATTAACTTTTTTTGAAGTAAAAACTGATGTTTGTTAGGCATAAGGGCTGATTTAATTCAACCAATGAGAATCTTGAGCAGTTCTATAACTAATAAAGTATTCAAGGAGTTGTAGATTGTTGCAACATTTGTTCATTATACAACAAGCATCACTTTCTTTGTTACATGAATAGAAAATGTTAGGTAATTTAATCCACATAGGGTGAGAAAGTCTTAGTGTAACTATGAATTGCTTGTTTCATTAGGCATGTGATGTACTTATTATGGAGTCTTTTCTGAAAATAGCTCTGGGTTTGTAATCCTCAAGCTCCTCCCCAGTCTCCCTCAAGTGGGATAAAAACTGCAGGTGTGAGACCATCCAGAAGCTCACCGCATCTCCAAGATGTTTCTTCTACAGTTCCTCTACAACTTCTTCTACATCTCTGTGGTCACAGACTTGGAAAAAAAGAAGAAGAAGAAAGTGGTCCCGTATGACACCTCCATCTACAAAAGAGGAGATCTGCTAGAGGTCCCTCGAACGCTCTTTACGCATTTCGGAATCTATCTGGGGAACAACCGCGTGGCTCACCTCATTCCTGACATCCAGCCGCTCTTGACCTCCGACGAGAAGGCCATTGAGAAAATGGTCACTAACAACAGGCTGATTTTGGGTGTGATAGCAAAACAAGCAAGTGTCCGGGTGGACTCCTTGGAGGACTTTGCGTATGGAGCGGACATTCTGGTCAACCACATGGACAAGGTGTGCAGTCGACCTCCGTTTGATGGTGAGGAGGTGGCTCGGAGAGCCGAGAAGCTCCTGGGCTCCGTGGTTTACAGTCTGCTGTGGTACAACTGCGAGCATTATGTCATGTACTGCAGATATGGCACCAGCATGAGCTTTCAGACCTGCCAGGTGAGATTTTTTTTAGCATAGAAAGGGAGCAAATCCCTGATTTACATTCAGAAATCTCAATAAGTAAATAAAGCCAATGCGGCTATTTTGTATCTAAACGTTTTCTTAAGCTCTTTGGTGCTTATATTATCAACTTTCTTTGATTGCTTGTGTTAGACAAAAACAGCTAAGAATGCATGTATTTGTTCATGCCAAAATGAATTTACATAATCAAGGAGTTGGGGAACTATGGAGTCTTTCAGTAGAATTCATTACGCATCTTCTTTGCTACTAAACGAGGATACTTTTTAAGCCATTGCATTGACTATTTATTTTGACATTAGGGCAAAAGTAATGTGCATTTTTAATGCTGACCAGTTATTGTTGGTTAACTAGGTTATGGATGTGAGGCAATATCACTAATTCCATTTCAAATGGGATTACACGCAAACAAATCAGGTTAAGAAATGTACTGCAATTGAGAAATAAACTGCTTTTATGTAAAGCTGGTGAATGAATGTTCAGGGCTGAAGTAGCTACAGTCTAGATGTCTAGAGAAAAAAAATGTCTATATCTGTTTTATATAGTACAGACTCAGCTCTATGAGTGACATGCATTAACTCAGTTCAAAAACAAGCCAAAGAAACAACTAGTAGCTCAATGTTTAAGTTAATTAATGTTTATTGGTTCATTTTATGGTTTGAAATAAATATTGGAAAAGTCACTGTGGCCGTCATGAGGAAAAGGACAGGCAGGACATCAGATGATCTGTTCATTGACCTTTGTGGTGTTTTATTCATTTATATTTTGATTCAGTTGCTCCAGTTGGTTTTGAGCAAGAATGTTAATCTGCAGATTCCAGGGAACAGGCTGTAATCTCTTTGAAACTCTTTCAATAAACACACACACACACACACACACATCTCGCTTTCGTTTTTCAGTCTGATGATATTGACATTGTGTGTGATAAAACTAACCACTTTCCATCTGTGGTCAAAACAGGATTTTGCCACAAAAATCTAAAATACAGGCTCATCAAAGTACAACTATTTTGTTTTTGTTTTGTTAGAGTGTCCAAATGATCTGCTTTCCATTAAATGTCAATTAACCATGGAAATCATGAAATCTGTGGTACGCTTTTGGAAAACACCAAAGAAACTTTACTGTCACCTAGTGTTAAGAGAGACTTGAGGTCCCCAACTGACCTTTCTTGTTTTTATCTTCAGAATTTTTTAGATTGATTCTTCACAATCCAAATGGAAAATTCTTAACTTTGTATTTCTTGTTTTCTCTTCAACAGTTCTGCAAAGGTGTGCGCAAGATTGTGTTCAGCAAAACAAGTTCTCTTTTAAGCTTTCTGTTTTGCTTGTTCATCATGTTTTATACGGGGTCTGTGTCCATCTTTGGAATTTTACCCACGCTCATCATCCCCTTCACTATTTGGATGGCATCCTGAAATAGACATTTTTTAGAATCTTTCTATTAAATCAAAACAACATCAACAAAAACAATGTTCATCAATGAGTTCAAATGAGTGCTTTTATTACACTGGGGCACCTATTAGGCCAATGTAAAAGAAAATTTAAAAAAAATAAATAAATAATATATATATATATATATATATATATATATATATATTAAAGGCATATAACCTAAAAATATATCTTTCTAGTATTATCATATTAAGGCTATATGAGATAATTTATTTTCTTACTGTTTGTTGTGAATATATCAATTTCAATCCATATCAGTATTAAAGAAATGTTATATTTAATGTTTTTGTCTGTATAAATGTATATGTGAAAGCTAATGATTATCATGTACTGTGCATGTATATTTATATAAAAATCCTTAAATAAAGGTTATATAAAGAATTATATGATAAAATGGGTTTTTATTCAGTCTAAAAATAAACAAATAAAAATGCCATATGACTTTTTTTTTTCTCTTCTCACTGGACAGTGCAAAATTGTCAGTTAAAAGTGAATTAAAATAAATATTTTTTTTTTCTCAGAAGTTTACATGCAAACGTAAAGCCCTTAAGCGGAAACGCTTAGGCAGATCATTGGTTGAAACTCGACTGTCAGTTAAATAGCGTTTGACGTACAAGTTAGTAAACAACATCGAACCGTCGATTATCGAGTGTCACACAAAGTCATCACCATATTTTACATTTCTTAATTCATTTACAGAATTGCCAAAAGGTAAGAGAAGCTGTTTAAATGCATTTATATCGGTTTGGAGATTAGTTTCAATGTATTTTGTTTTTCAGGCGAGTTGAGAGAAGCGTCCCACACATAGCTTAAGTTATAATATTAGTCTGTTATATTAAATATATGTGACTAAAAAAACTTTCTTGGGTCGATTTGCCAAGTTCGCGCTATTTTAAGTGGTCTGGCTGTTCTGTTGTCGTCGAATATGACGAACGTTTTTCATTCAAGTTCTAGACTAACGTTATCTGTCACGACTATCGACGTTTTATAAACTAGTGATTAATTTTAATAAGTTATTGTTATTTTTATTGATGAATATACATTAAATCATCATATAAGTCCGTTTATTCTGTTTCCTGACAGCTCAATAGTTATGATGCTAGTTAATTGTGTTTGCTAGCTGAGATGCGTCATTTTAAGTAACGTTAAGTTAAGTTAACTAAATGAAAGGCCTCGAGTGCGATACATTTAAGAGAGACCTGAAACAAAGGCTTTCTTTGGTTGCACTGTGTTTTCTGAAGTGGTTATGGACGAAGGCAGCACCAGTCAGCCGTCTGATAATAGCAAGATGGACAGCTCTAAAGAAGCTGCTCTTCTGGCCCTGATGGACAAGACAGGCTACAGCATGGTTCAGGAAAACGGACAGAGAAAATTTGGTGGTCCACCTCCAGGTAATTAAACTAGAAAATGTTAATGTCAATTTCATTGCATTAGTTAGATTCTTAATTTTATGTAGAATGTGTTTATATACACATGTTCATATGTAAAGTAAATAGGATTATGTATCGAAAAATAATACAATACAGTTCTTTTACATTTTTCATTTTGGCTGGCATGGCCAAGGAAAACAATGTCAAGTCGATAAGTCACCCAAAAGTAAAAAGTATGTCATCATTCACTGCCACAGGTTAAGGCATGAGAGTAAATGACTACAAAATGTACATTTTTTGGTGAACTTTGCCTGCAACCAGTAGCTAAATAGCTATTTAGGCAATATTTTAGTGTACTTATAGCGATAGATTAGCCTTTCTTAAATCTCTGAATCCAATGTCTGCAATGAGCTTTCTCGTCAAACTCCCCTTTCACAATCCAGTCAATTTAAGAATTTAATAGATAGAATAAAGCTTCAGCCCATTTTTTTCTCACATAATTCAATCAAATATCATACCATGGTAGTAAATTAACCTGCAAATGCCATTTTGTGTTGTATTTAAAATTTTAATTGCTCCACTCGTCATGATGCATTTAACTTAATTAGCCTGTATCATAATTTACCATAAAATGTGCAATAACATTACTGTAATAAAAAAATGTATTAACTTTAACTTTATTCTTTACATAGCAAGAGAGTGTTGTTCATGATAATTTACTAAAGTTGTGTCTCAGGTTGGGATGGTCCTCCTCCTCCAAGAGGCTGTGAGGTGTTTGTGGGTAAAATCCCAAGAGACATGTATGAAGATGAGCTGGTACCTGTTTTTGAGCGGGCCGGTCGCATTTATGAATTCCGTCTGATGATGGAGTTTAGCGGGGAGAACCGTGGCTACGCCTTCGTCATGTACACCACCCGAGAGGGATCCCAACGAGCTATCCAGCTCCTGGACAACTACGAAATCCGCCCTGGGAAGTTCATAGGGGTTTGTGTGAGTCTGGATAACTGTCGCCTTTTTATTGGCTCCATTCCAAAAGACAAGAAAAAGGAGGAGATCCAAGAAGAGATGATGAAAGTCAGTACATCACACAACTGCACACATTAGAAACTACACAGAACTAAAACAGCAGTAAATATATTGCGTGGCACCATCTAGTGAACTAAAAAAACACAAATTACATTAAAAATACAATACACAAACAATAATAAAACAGTCAGTTATGAGCTAATGTCTAACTGTTCTTATATTGCAATTCTAAATACAGGTGACTGAAGGGGTTGTGGATGTGATTGTGTACCCCAGTGCAGTGGACAGGATGAAGAATCGTGGCTTTGCCTTTGTGGAGTATGAATCTCACAAAGCAGCTGCCATGGCTCGCAGGAAACTCATACCAGGTGCAAAAGCATGATAGAAACACTGTCATAAAAATATTTGTGTTACCTTATATGCTATGCATTACTATTTCATTTGGTCAGATTTTAAAGGGGTATTTATCAAAGCATACTGAAAAAAGTGTAATTTGTTCCATATCAAGCAGCACAACGGTTTTCAACATCGAATTATGATAAGAAATGGCTATTGAGCAATAAATCATGTGTAATGGATGCTGAGCTTTGCCATCACAGGAATAAATACCATTTCAGAATCTATTCAGATAAAAAAAAATATTAAACATTAATATTTAAACATTATTATTTAACATTATAATAATATTACATGTAGCTATTACAGTATTTTACTATTCAGTCCATTCCCAATGGATAGTCTCGTCACATCACATCACAAGTTGCAAGGACTGGATTTAAGAACCACTGCACTATATTATAAAAGTAAAACAAGTGATCTTTGCTGGACAATCCATCGACAATTTCATGTCTGGACATGCTACCCGTTGTATACCTGGTGTTTTCTGAACTATTTTCAACTTAACATAACATTATCTTACCCGTTTTAATTCTAAACATAAAGCACATTTATAAAAATTACTTCATTTTTAAGGGACAATCTATGTGGGCCTGACCATGACACGTCAATGTTACACTTGTAAGAACTTTTCACTGTGTGTCAATGTTTCAGGAACATTTCAACTGTGGGGTCACACCATTCAGGTTGACTGGGCTGAACCAGAAAAGGAATTAGACGAGGAAACCATGCAGCGAGTGCGAGTCCTCTATGTTCGGAATCTCATGCTGAGCACCACAGAAGAGACGCTACGCTCTGAGTTTTCTCGTCTGAAGCCTGGCTCTGTGGAACGTGTTAAGAAGCTGACGGATTATGCCTTTATCCACTTCTATAATCGCGAGGATGCCCTAAACGCTCTAGAGTCCATGAGTGGGAAAGTTATTGATGGATCGTCCGTGGAGGTGACTCTTGCCAAGCCTGTCAGCAAAGATGGGAACAAAAGATCTGGGTCGCGTAGTAGCTATGGTGAATTGACACCTGCCGGAAATTACAGTGATCCCAACTTCTTCTTCCAGAGCAGAGATGATGTGACCATCAGCTTAGGAACTGGTACAATAAGTGATGGGTTAAATGCACGCCCTTTTAGCCTTCCGCCTCACTTGGGCAGCCCGTATGCAGTAGACTTAGACCACTGTGTGTATCCGTTCCTACCTGGATCCACTTTGGTCCCAGTCAGCCTGAACACCCTGAAGCCCAGCCAGTTGAGCTCAGCTGTATCATTGCTTGATTACTACTGCCACAAGAATGACTGGTCTCTGCCAGAGTATCATCTCTACTCTCTAGCTGGACAAGAGGGAAAAATGCTGCTCATCTACAAAGTATTCATCAGCAGCACCAGACGCAGCTTCATGCCTGATAAAACCTGCACTATACTGGAGGACGCCAAGGAGCTTGCTGCTCGGAATGCGCTCTGGAACCTGGGTTCGTTTATTTCAGTAGTTTTCATTTCTGTAAATAATTTAAAGGAATATTTGCGTGCATTGCTGTTAGTTATGTTACATGCATAAAGTATAACTCTAATTTCCTTAATCTTATAGCTTACAATGGATAAATGCCTGATCATAATATTCTACAGTTCTGTTTTGTCTAAATAAATCAAAATACTTGAAACACAGTGAATGTAGGTACCACAACAATATAAAATACAGTAAAGAATAGATATTTTAGGATTTGAATTTAACAGGATGTGTTTTTAAATTATTAGCCTAGTGAAAAAAAACAAAAACCGAGCATGGGCAATTATACTGATTATTATATTATGATCATTTATTGAGCCTGATTTTTTCTTAAATTAAATTAAAGGGATAATTTACCCACAAATTCTGTCATTAATTACTCACCCTTATGTTGTTGCAAACATGCAAGACCTCCATTCGTCTTCAGAACACAAATTAAGAGATTTTTGATGAAATCTGTTGTGAAGGCACAAAAAGCTATAAGGACATCCTATAAACAGTCCATGTGACATCAGTGGTCCAGCCATAGTTTGATGAAGCTATGAGCATGCTTCTTGTGCACAAAGAAAACAAAAATAATGACATTATTCAACTTTTGCTTCTCTCTCGGGTCAGCGGGCTCATGTGGACACACATACATTCCTAAAATGCACTCATAGCTTTATAACATTATGGTTGAACTTCTGATGTCACATGGACTGTTTTAACAATGTCCTCACTACGTTTCAGTGCCTTGATCTTGATCCGGGCTCTAGACTAACTTTTTGCACTGGTTGCACAAAGGCTCCATGACATGGCTTACATTGGGCATGAGCATGCTCGACCTCAATGTATCCAATAAGTAAGTATAGTCACCGGTCTTCCTCTCCGCAAGGTACGACCGTACACAATGATGCATTCCTTTATGGCGATATCTGTGTCTCCGTCGATCAGTAATGCCATGTACGTACTGTTCGCAGTTTGCACAGACGTCTTTTTTTTTCAATGTATCTGCGATGACTCCTATAAATTGGGCGCACGCGACATCATTGTTGTATGTCGGGTTTACGCCAAAAAAAAATCGTTGCTACCAACCTTTCCACAGAAAAACAAAACACCAAGTCCACAACACCAACTCTCTGATAGTGATTGGTTGAACACTGTTTTTCTGTGGCAAGGTTGGTTGCACTGATTGTTTTTTGTAGCATATCTCGGACCCTAGGCTGACCATAGAGATGCGTTTTTTTTCACAGCCGATTTATAGGGCAGGCAGCGAGCGTATTGTGAGGAAAGGTCAGCTGAATCTGACACTTTATGCTTCAGGCTTGAAATCGCTGATACAACTTTTAAGAGTTACGGAGTTTCGTCCCCCCCCCTCTAATGGCTGGTCACACCGGTGCAACTTATGATTTTTTTTAGGTCGCACTCTATAGCCCTGTTGATAGTTCCCTTGCTGTCGGATTGATTCAAAATATCTTATTGTCCAGTAGCAATATTTTGTGCAACACTACTTGAAATTAATATAAAATGAGCTTCATATGTCTTTTTTTAGACTTTTTGTGATTGTACTGTAAACCTTTTTTTTTCACAATGTGTGTTTGGATGTAACAGATTGCTCCATCAGCTCGTCTGTGAATGCTTCTCCTGCACCTTCTGGCTCTGGTTTCCTGTCCTTTGGATGTAGGTCTCTGCCTTACCCAGCATACCCCATGGCCTCCATCTCACCTCCCCTGCCCATCTCCTGCTCTTCTGCTCAAAGACTTTTCATCCCCAACCAGTCATCCTTCCTGTAGTCAAGCCTTCCAGTATCTGTGAACTTTCTTTACTTACAGTGTGTTTATTAATCGTTCATATGAATCGTTTTTTATTGTTTCACTGACTTATAGTTTAGCGCTGTTTTACTTGAATGTCCTGCAACAGTGGCAATTCTCCACTTACATACTATATAACATTCAAGCCACTGTTATTGTTTCTTTGCACAAAGCATTGTGTGTATTCTGTTTGGGTGTTTATTTCCCTTTTTAAGAAGTAAGTTATTTACTTGTGTTACACACACATTGTTTGAATAGAAAAAAAAGAAAGACATAAACTGTTATGCCATTAAAACTAAGAAAACAGATGCACGTTGCACGTTCAACTTTGTGTTACATCTCCCTGGCAGATTAAATATCATAAATCCATTTTGATTGTTTATTTTTTATGCATTAAAAAAGTATGTTTCAGAAATTCTACATCAATGCTCGGATATTATAATTACTTAGTCAAACATTATTTTGAGCTTGGCCTATAAGCCAGTCGTCCTTGACTTGTACAGACAGATCACAACATTTGCAAAAGCAAAGCTTTTCATCATGATCTCAACCTTCCTTCATCATGCTACTTGCTGCATGCAAGGTTATATTAGGCTTTTATTATTTAAAACCTTTTCATTGTGTAACACCTTTACTTAAAAATTAATTTTAAGTATAATTAAGTATAATTATTTTATGCCACAGATAATAATCAATTATGTTAATTACAGCATACCAAGTAAATATTCAAGCAGTATAAAATAATATATGTTAATCTCAAAGGGCTTTGAGAATGCAAAATTAATTTCTGACATCAAAAATTAATATGTGGCTGTTTGCATATTTTGTATGTATCTAATGACCTAGATAAAAAAAAAGACAATTGGTGCAGATTATATAAGTATCTCATAAAGTTAAACAATTTAGTAGTATAATTGTCAAGCTCTTGGCTTGACTCTGTGCTGTCCACTCCTAAGTTGTTTTTCAGTAATTGGATAGCCTCTGCTATGCGACAATTTTAGATCACCCTAGTCAGGAATTTTAAAGAAGTAGATTAAACTGGTTATGGAAATGCTGTCTGTTGTGCTTTACTGGGCCTTTCTCTCAGTCCTGCTGTACACAGAATGAGGCAAAACTTAGAAGGACCACTCCAGTGATTTTTGATGAAATTTTTATAGCAATGAGAGATAAAAAAAACTGTATGGAGAGAAAAACCCTAAATATAGGAGCTGTGAAATGTTTGTAAGTTGTTTTTAGTAAACCAAATGAGTTGTTTTATTCATGAAGTATAGCTATTAGTGTACTCTTTTTGTGTATTTCTAACTATTTACTATACAGGAAAGTGAAGAGAGACAAGATCTGGAAGCACAGACTCAACCTGATCATACAAGCCATAGAGTAAATTGTGGATTGAGTCGAGTGTGTATGGAATATTCAATTATAATTGGATTTTACTGTAGTTTTACAGAGAGTGTTGTACATATTCCCTTAACAAATCTATTTGACTCCTCAGACTGTTTTTATTGATGCCTATTAAGGGCCAGAGGGACTGGCATCTATGAAGTGCACCAAAGAAGCAGATGTCTGAAGAAGCTCAGGGGACGTCTTTGACTTCAAATCAGGCACGTGTCTGAAACTCCTCCAAAAAATTTTTCACTCCACTTGGGACAACATTGATTTATTAAAGCATTTTTATAATTTCCCTTTTAGGAAAGACGGAACAGAGTTTGTCTCACAAAAATAGCACACTGGTACATCATTACTTCTTATCGGATGGCCATCTTTCTCATCATCAAGTGTACAGGAACAGTGCAATAGGTGCTTTTTCCTCTTGGTACCAGGTACTGTTAAGTATTCTGAAGCTTCACACAAGTTGTGACTTAAATAGGCCAAGAGTACGGGCACTAAATCTGACAGTCATACCCCAGGTCTAAAATTTACTTTTTCACAGCTGTTGACATAGTTAATGAACCTGTCCAGGCTGGGTGCTGATGAAAGTGCTTTTAGCTCTTTTTTTTCATCTCGGACTATTAGACACTTCACTTTTTTGTCATTAAAGTGGCACGCATTTACGTCACATTTCCTTCATTTGATTCAAAGGAAGTACTCCAACTTTGAAAATCCTGAAGGGAACAGTGAAGAAGGGCTTTTTAACACGACATCTTCAGAAAGCCTGCAGTAACCTTGGAAACCACAACCAAAAGCTGTGTTGCTAGAGAAACAAACCATTTTAGGAAGGAAAGCTTTGCCCGCACTTGAGAGGTGATGTTTAGGATTAACTGACCATTTTATAAGACTTGTTTGGTCTACCAAAGATTTACAACAAATATATCCTATACAAACACATTTATCTTTAATAGCACATTATCATTTGAGCAAACATTCAATATTTCTTATGTATTGACTCTTGTGGTAAAATTCTTACACTTGTGTCCACTTTTCATCTGTTAGCTAATTTGGTGTTTGTCGAAGACTCATTGAAGTAAAACAATCCTAAGTGATGCAGATAGTACAAACCTCAATATGAGCATTCTAAAATTAATTATGTTTGTCCCAAAGGACATGATTACCTTTTAAAAATTAATATTTTTACCTTTTAAAAATTATATATTTTAGTGCATATTTTGGGACTGTAAAGAGATGTTTATTGCTATCACTAGGGGGCAGTGCAGCACTTTGTGGCTCAGCATTTTTCCAATTCCATTTCTGTTCAATAGGTTTTATACAGTTCTTTAATATGGATGTCTGTTCATTACATTTCCTCCTCTTTGGTACTTCGCATATATGATATTTTACTTTGTCATACAAATTTTATTCCAGTTATGTGATCAAGAATGCAAGGTGGGTATTGTTTAGTGAATGCATCTATGCTTCTTGTGGTTTCATCATAAAGTGAGTTGCAGAGGTAATGTGGTGGTGATACTGTTCCTACAAAACGATCTGTTCAGGTCCTTACCTGTACTATACTGTATAGTCAAGTAAATGCAAGAAGAAGGTGAATTTGCATTCACTTTATATTTCAGCTGCATCTTAGTGCTTAAGATGCCTTTTCTGGTTAGGAATGAAGCTATTTGTGAAATGAGTGTGCCCAAAGCAATGCGTCATTTTAAGAGCCAATTGCCAAGCGGTTTAAATTCAACGTACTGTAAATCTTATTAATAAAGTCGAGGGCCTCTCAGCGCTTGGTTATGTGTTATAGATACAGTCCAATAAAACAAGCACACACGAGCATGAACTCTTGTGCATGAAAAATGGATACGTTTGGCAGATGAGGTCAAGCAGCAGTCCCAAGGTACTGGGAGAATGGGTTTATGTGGCAGAGCCCATATGTCAGAAGGAAGACTAGAGGAAAAATTAAATAAATTCTCCTTTCTTTCAAGTAACCTCATAGAAGCTGTACACACGGGACACATTGTTACTTATGAGGGTATCATAAGATAGTGGGCCCCACAGGAAAAAATGATCCCAGCTTGGTTTTTCACAGCCTTAATATATCTAAGCCTGGATTGTGACTGATGGCATGCAGAGCAACTGATTTTTTTTTCTCTGTGTCAGTGAGCTCTTAAATGGATAAAAAGATCATTCATATTGTTCATACATTTAGACAGTGATTGTTTAAAATGAACATGTAGTAGTAGCCATTAAGCCATTTTTCCCCTTGACATGTCCTGATCGGGATTTCTAAATGGCCAAAAATTCTGAGTTTTGAGTTTTCCTATCGTATTCATGCTTGCTGAAGGTAACGATTGAAAAGTAGGTTGATCAATATTGTTTAGGCATTGTAGATAATTGACTGGCTGTGCCATGCAAGGAATGTGGGATCTGCAGAATACAATCAAAGTAATGTGTTACGTTCCAATACGTAATTATTTTCATTTGTAATATTGATGTGTAGATACAATCTGAGTGTTTTGGTTCTCTCTCTCTCTCTCTTTCTTGTCCACTCTACTGCAAAGCTTAATGAAGCTCAGCTGTTTCTAGGCATAGATATGTATACTGACTAGATAGGCCCTTTGACGCTGATGTCCATAGGAACGATGCGTCAACGCGGCCGCCATC
>JAUCNO010000626.1:11405438-11421331 GCA_032353835.1 Enteromius viviparus | reverse complement strand
TTCGACGGATGTCGATGACGTAGCATCCTCGAAATTCTGGCTTCCGAGGATCCTTCCTTGACATTGAGAAACACCCAATGACTTGCATTAAAAATCAACCTCAAACCTGGTATATAAAAAAGACCCATTTAAGGACATATTGCACCTGATTCCTTAACCTTGTCTATTTTCCTTTCTCAGTTGTTTTCTCCCCTTTCACATTTTCTGCTATCCAGGGCGTGTAATGTAGCACTGGATCCCTCCTCCTGCCTCGGTTCTGCTCTTCCACATTACTTTTTCACAGCTTGTCATTTCACATTGCTGGTCGCCATAACCTTCATAGTTCCTCTCAGTGTTCAGACTTGTCATCTCTCTCAAATTCTGTCTTTTTCTTCAAGCAATCTTTAACTTCGACCTGTATTTTGAGGATTGCTGTCTACTGTTGTTCAGTTTCTTTAGTCGCTGACTCTCTTTCTGTTGAATAGTAAAGTGGATCATGTTCCTGTAGCGTGTAAAGACTATCATCTCTGATGATCTCTTTTACCCTACAAATATCCCTTTGACATCCAATCTGCTTTCCCTGTTATTTCTTCTCACCTGTCTGTTGAACCACTTGAGAAGCATGCAGATGACTAACAGCTGATATCCTGTTTATTTTAGTCCTTTTAGTAGAGACTGTCCATCTAATGACTGTTAGAGTAACTGTAATGGCTCCAAATTAGATTTGATAAGAGCGATGATGGGGTTGAGCAAACTGCGAATTTACCTCTGACAGCTTATGATAGTTGAGAGCTCTGTGAAACCTGACAGAGATGAAATAATTAATGGGTATTACTGAAATGCTATTTAAGTGGTGCAGAGACAGAACATTTGAACAACAACATGTCATTTTTATTTAATTACCTTTGTGTTTCAGCCTTGTGTTTTTCTAAACTGTGTTGAAATGTGCTACTGGTGCGTCTGAAGTATATATTTGAGCTTTCATTCCTGTGGAGAAACAGCAGAAGGGAATATTTTCAGCAGATGCTGTGCAGTGATATTATGGTTAGTGGTTTCCACTATCAGTATTACTGTCCTATTGTTTTTTTTCACTACTAAATCAAAAGAAAAAATAAGACATTACTTCTGCATACAGAAAATGAAACCTACTTTTCTGACCATTAATATTTTTGCTTTGTGACACAAATATTTCAGTGTTTTTATTGTTAACTAAAACTATTACCATATTAATAGAAACCGAAATAAATTATAATATAATTATTAGATGTTAAATGTTGTTTCTATGGCAAGGGACTAAAATAAACGTTCTACAATCAGTAAAACTAAAATAAAACTAATTAAAGCCAAACAGAATACAAAAAAATAATAAAATAAAAAAAGCTAATAAGTTCATAACCAAATGACTAAAAACTGCAAGAAATATAAAAAAAATTATAAAAGAAATATAAAAAATATAATATTTTATAAAAATAAAACCTAATGCAAAATATTAATCAATACTGTAACTATATAAATAATAGTAAAATATAAACTTCCTTATTAAATGTGACTACATGAACAAAGGCGACCAGTACTTCCTTCAAAAATACTCCTTTTGTTTTAAAAATTCTCATAATTTTAATATGAAATGAAAGTTAATAAATTATGACATTCCTGTTTGAAATCTTAATTTACATATCAAAACTTTTTATCTTGCATGATATGTTCTTTCACCCTCACTGCAGCATATCATATAGTTTTTATATTCTATATCAAGTCTTTAACATTCAAGAACTGTCGAGATCTTAAGTATAACATCAGGCTCATCATTTATGAATGTGCCAACTGAATGTCCTAAAACAACCCCTGTCCTTTGAGTTCTGTCTGTGTTGTTTGTCTGCTGAAGCACATGATCTGAATTCCAGTGTCTTGTTGGTGCGTGAACTCAGACTTGGGAAATGTACAGATTTAGGTAGTGGGTTTCTTCATAATGTTATCTTAAATTCATTATAGTTAATAACCATTTATATTGTGAAATCAACAGTGTGTGATGGCAGTCCTTTAATGCGAGCTTTAATTTTCACTATGATGTCGTTCATAAATTTTTCAGTCTGCTATTCATGCAAAATTAAATTCAAATTACAGTTACAATATATAATAATTCATATGTGTTCCATCTAAAAATTTGTTTTTTTGTTTTTTACTGTTTTCTGAGTTGTCGTTGCAAAATCCTTTGTGTATATATATATATATATACATAACACTAAAGAAAGAAAGTCATACTGGTTTGGAAAGACATAAGGATGAATAAATGATGACAGAATCCTTCTTGGTGAGATACACCCTTAAATGTCATTTGAGTTCAAGTGTATTCATGTGTGTTCAAATGTGGCATATTTTCAAAAAGAACAGCATCTATCTCCTGAAGTCATTTGTGTGGGTGAGCAAATGAAGTCCAAATAATTTTTTGTTTACTATTTTTTTCAATAACGTAATATGACCTTTCAATAATATAAACAAGACATGTGTCTAGTGTTTAGAAAAACTGTCCATGTTGTAATTATGGCAAGTTTGTTGCCGTTTGAATAATACCAGACATGGACATCTACAGGGAAATAGATTTTTTGGCTTTAGTTGAAAAGCTTCTCCATTGCTATTGATTGTGATGCTCAGCAACTAAAGTGCAGGTCAGTCAGCAGACTCCCTGTGGACCTGCACTGCGCACCTTCTACCATTAGTATTCATACAGGCCAATGGGCTGCTAATCTATAAGGCCTCCAATATCTACCCACTGGGATAGTTGCATAATTACAAGGCATTAATATTCATAACACAAGCCAAAGGAGATGTATCTCTGAAGACTGTGCTTTACCTAGGTTATCTCAGGTGCAGAAACATCCTGCAACTTATATTTGTACAAAAGCTTTACGATTCAGTTGATTTAAATTGGGGTCAACATTGCCGTACTACAAACTGAAGGCATACGATTGCAAAATAGCTGGCATTCAAAGCAAAAAGTTCAAAGAAAATATGACTGCTTTAATTGTATTTGCTGTTTTGCTCATGCAGACCGCAGTCCTTTGGGACTTGGTGGATCCGGTTATCGGCGCTCTCTAATTTCCTCGTAGATATGTGGGCGTCAGACAAATTGAATAAATAATGCTGAAATGAAAGACAAAACACTGCTTGTCCCCTTCGGTCCAGCTTATTTCCTTTTATAAGGGATGCAAGGTATGTCTTTGCCCTCGTATTGTGCCCACGCCTGAGAAAGCGCACTCTAATAAGAGCAGACAACCTGTGGAAATGTCTTCATCTCATAACACAAAAGCATATGCGCAGTTGTTTATCTAATGTTCGCTGTTGTATTACGACAGGTATAGCTACCAGGTAAAAACAAATGCGGTTACATTTAAAATAGCAGTTTTAAAATGCAGAAAAGACATTAAAATAATTTTGTTCACAGAGGCTGCATTTATTTTATTTCATTTATTTATAAAATACTGTAAATTCTTTTAAAATATAATTTATGTGATGGCTAAGCTGAATTTTCAGCATCTTCACATGATCCTTCAGAAATCATCCTAATATGCTATATACCCACACAAACTATTATAGCTAATGATTTCACATCAAGGTTTGTGAACAATGTGGTCAATCTTAAACAGTAAGAAAAATGCCAAACTGCAGTTTTCTTCTCATTGCAGTGTCGGCAGTGGGTTACCTTGCCAGATGTATCCCGAGAAGCGTGATTAAATTCACACCTCAGTCTCCAGTCCCAGTGGAGTGTACAGACTGAGCTCCAGTGTACATGTGTGCGGAAAACTAAAGCCTTTGCTGACTGCCCAGGGAACGCAAGACACCGCAATTCTCATCTGGCTGCGATTTGGAAAGTAGGGCAGTCAGAAAAAGTACTGGCATTAACCCTGATAGAGAAAGGGGGCTATGCTTACAAATTAGGCCTAAAAGCTAATCTTTAAAAAGCCCCATTAGAAATCATCTCATCAAAATAAAATAACCTAACGTTAATGCATAGTAAAGGAATAGTTTACCCAAAAATGAAAATTTGCTGAAAATATACTCAGGCTATTCAATAAGCAGATGATTTTGCTCAATGATGGTTCGTCTGCAGAGAATGGGTTCCGTCAGAATGAGAGTCCAAGCTGATAAAAACATCACAATAAATCTTGTAAGGTGGAAAGGTGCTTGTTCGTAATAAAGAAGTAATCTATCTATATTATTGCTTTCTTCAGTGACAAGGTTGTCGTGTCTAAATCAGGAGAGAAATATGCACTGAGTTTACATGCAAAAACTGTTGTTTTGATGTGAGATGGACAGAAGATGACCCTTTTCACTAGAGGAAGTGTTATTATGGACTACTTTGGCCAGAAGGGAAGTTTTAAACACTGTAATGAATGTTTTATTTTTATATACAAACACACAGCTTTATACAAGACATTATTTGATGGACTGGAGTCGTGTGTATTACTGTGATGTTTTTATTAGCTGTTCGGACCGATTCTGACGGCACCCATTCACTGCAGAAGATCCATTGGTGAAATTTCTCCTAAATAAAACTCATCTACATCTTGGATGTACCTGAGGGTGAGTACATCTTAGCAGATTAACAATTTTGGATGAGCTATTCCTTTATGAAAAATGCATTGGCTAAGTGAGGGGATTTCAAACTATTTGATACTTTACAAGGGAGATTCTTTATATGTTTGATGGACCAAGTAGAGCTTACAGAGCCTGTTTTTAATATTATAAATTAAATGATTTATATGCTGTCATGTTAACTAAACATTCCATGCTGACTAAGTTATTACCTTTTTTTCCAGTAACGCAGCCTCAGGCTCATATTTCTCACACGCTGAGGCTAAGGATATGGAATTTAAATTATATAAACCTTTACGTGTGGTGATCTGACACAAGTCCCTGCTTCACTGGTGTTGTTAACATTTCTCTGTCACTTTGGAGCTGTATCTAAGGTCAGTTTGTTTGATAGGAATATTGTTCCAGTACTAGCATGGATGCGTTTCCAGGAACACATCACTCGGACATTTGTCTAGGGAATATGTCAAGTGCAAATGCGGAAGCAAGCATCATGTTTTTGTATTTTGTTCCCGACTTTATGAGGAACTCATTAGTCATTCTGTTGACAGCAAATCAATTGAAAGCATGTTTTAAAACCACACTAAGAAAAGTTTACTACAAAAACAGAAATGTAAATGTTGCTAAATGGCTTCACCATTTTATCCTATTTGTGCTCTTAGGATCTTTTCTTAAAACTGTCTTTGCCTCAGGCATTTGAATGCATTTCTTAATACTCATGTTCTGTCATATACTAGGGCAGACAACAAAGTGACTCTTCAAGAGCTGTCATTATAATTGTCATCATCTCTCTGTTTCACTCTCTCTCACTCTCATTTACTTCAACCATAATGAAAAAGCAAATGCATCTCTGATAATGTCCTGGAACTATTAGAGGAAAGAAATGTCCACTTTAGCATCACGTGATGTAATATAGAAGCCAAAATAGGAGGAAGAATTAGTGCACATGACTAATAATGTTCTCAGTACAATGAATAGTGACATTTATAACGTCTCTTAAGGATTCTTTTGCTTTACATTGCTGTTGCATTGTATTTAAATTATAGAAATATTTGGTACTGATGTTTAGAGAAACTGGGTAAATTTTACAAAGCAGAGATAACTGTTTATCTGGAAATGTGGGCCTTATGAATGTAATTGAACAAAAAGCAGATATGACTCAACCGCATTGCTTGATATAAAAAAAGAATGCATCCAATAGCTGCATAGTTTTCAGTAAAATATGTTTTATTTGATCATGCAGCTGTTGATCAAACAGGTGGCCACTACATTGAAGCATAGATCAATTACTATACATTATGCAGGACATTTTAACATGTTGATATAAAAAAAATAACTAAACATGAAAACATGTTTGCGGTTTTCATGAGTTGCACACAATAAGCTGTTTATTACAGATTCTTATTGTGAAAAATAGGCAAAAGTACTAATACTTAGAAGACATGAAATATAATTATATAGAATTTTAAATGAATTTGTTTGTGTGTTCTTTTCTCTTTCAGATGTGGTTACTCTGTATTGAGTTGGTGAGTTAAACTTTGGGGTCAAGTATCCCTGTAAGACCTAATCCACTTAATTTGTACATTAGGGGATCAAGTATTCAATTCAAGTAACTCTTGCTTTTGTCTGATTCATCTTTAAAGAGTTTGTCTCCAGTGATTGACTATTAAAGGCAGAAGTCAATAACATGTTTGTGTAGTGGTCGTCTCTCCAGTGGTGTAATTATCCCAGGGTTAGGAGAGAGAAGCTTTGCACAGGCTTGTCTTACTGGAGTTACAGACTGCTCTGGTGTCATGCTGATAGATGACCCCTTCATTCCATGTAAGACATAAGAGATCTTAAAATTAGACATTTAAGACTATCGTAAGGGGAGACCACATACAGAGACACAGGTCTGGAATGACACATGCACGTACACCAAGTTCAAAGTCATATTTTATGTAAGCGAACACGGGCGTTAGGCTGAGATATTTTTGCTGTTCTGCTATCTTTCAAAACAGACAATTGCGTTCTGAATGATGTGGAGTTGCTCTTAGGCTGTATCTTTTTTCTCCTGCTAAAATGTGTGCTTTCTTGTACAGCCACAGCCACATACGGAGACTCGCTGTTGAAAGCTGAAAGATCTCACAAAATGCTTTTTCATGACTTCACGATATGTCAGATAATAACTATTCTCCTTCAGCCTTTTAAACACCTTTGAATACTTTCATGGCACCATTTCCTTTTGATGGCTTCAGAAATTTTAGCAGAGGGAAGTAGGATGTCTCAGTTCATGGTTTTCAAATGTAACAGTCAAAATCCTGCCTCACGTAAGTCGTGTCTGAATCCTCAATAAGTTAAAACACTTAAGATATACGTAAGATATAAGATAAGATAACAGCTAGCGGTTGAAATTGGTACTGCAAAAACAAAGGCATTCTGCCCTGGAAAGCACATATTAGAGTACAATTATTGGCTATAGCATTAATTTCTAGAGAAACAGCTATGTAACATGATTCCTTGACAGCAGTGTTTTTTCGACAACTGAAAGTGGGCAGGATCATACAGATTAAAGGTGAAGTATGTAATATTGCCAGCTAGCGGCTGAAATGGGTACTGCAATTCTGACCAGGATATGTTAAATTTGATATTTTTAAAATAATTGTTATCATAAATAGTGCTACTGAAATAAGAAATGAATGAAAAAATAAGTTTTGTATGTGTGTTAGTTTTAATTTAATAAAAAATAACGCATCTTAAATAGAAGTTGTGATTTCGACATTTTGCTGAAACTTTGAATATTGAGCAGCACTGTTTTCAACATTCATAATAATATGAAATGCTACTTGACCTCAAAATGTGCATAATATGCACATGCTGTTGTAATAGCTGCAGTATATGGTTTTGCATTGTCTTGCTGAAATACACACGGCTGTCCCTGAAATAGACGTTGTCTGGAGGGGAGCATATGTTGCTCTAAAACCTTTATATATATATTTCAGCATTTATAGTGCCTTCCAAAAGCTGCCTATACTGTATGCACATTTGCACCCCCAGAATACTGGCTTTTGATCTAAATGCTGATGCCACGCTGAAAGGTCTTCCTCTTTTTTAGCCCGGAGGACATGGTGTCCATGATTTCCAACAAGAACGTCAAATTTGGACTCGTCTGACCTTGGAACACTTTTTCACTTTTAAATGAGGCTCCCCAGGACATTACTGCTCTTCTGGACAATGTTCACATATGGCTTCTTTTTTGTATGATAGAGCTTTAGCTGGCATCTTCAGATAGCACAGCAGACTGTGTTTACCGACAGTGGTTTCTGGAAGTATTCCTGGGCCTATTCAGTAATATCAATGACAGAATCATGCAATGAGTGATGCAGTGTGGTCTGAGACCCAAAGACCACAGGCATCCAGCAAAGTTGTTTTTAAAGTATTCAGCAATTTTATTATGCACTCTTTCATTCTGCCCATCTTTACTTCTAAGAGACTCTCTAAGACATCCTTTTATAGCAAATATGGTTATTTATTTAATTAATTATTTGGTTGATGTTCTCCCAGCTAAATCTTTTTAAAATTTCTCCCAACTTTTTGAGAACTGTACTGTAGCTATCAAATTTGAAATGAGCTTGTTTAGTGGATAAAGGTGTAAAATCTCTCAGTTTAAACATTTGTTATGATCTCTGCGTTCTATTGTAAATAAAATATTGGCTCATGTGAATTTTTTTTTTTTTTAGCATTTTTAAAAAACATCTAAACATTTCCGGAATTTAGGTTGTATTGTTATTATTATTCAAACATCGTCAATGAATACAGCATTGATGAGCACTGAATCTTCATCAGTCTTCAAAAAAAATCTTATCAACCTCAAATTTCTCAACGGTAGTGTGTGGGTCTTAATTGTTATTATTAACAATAAATCAGTTAATCATTAATGACTCTGTGTCGTGAATATCTTTTAATATCCTAAACTAAGTTTTATATACTGTAATGATATATCATGATTTTCTACTTTATACTTTTCTTGCTGACTTAAGTGCATTAGTGTTTGATGCACATTTCTTTTTGCAGCAGCCTGAAGCTTTCCAGATCCGACAGCTTGAACAGTGTAGAACACGGCTTCTCCTTATGAAAAAGTAGGACATAAAATTATGAGCCATATCAGCGAAAACTGGTAATGTTCTCCATCTCCCCATCATCTTTTATCATTTTCTCATCTAAATTTTGTCCCTAAAACACAAAACATTCTGTGAAGCTCTGAAGTTTGATGTAAGCTGATAGACACTCACAGACAGCATTATAACATCATCATGATTTTAGATTTTTTTTCCCTGCTTAGGTGTCAACCGTTCAGATATAGATTCTCAGCAGAGAGGGAGAATATTAGCTCTTCTCAATAGCTGTCACATTTTAAGTATGTCCTTTTCCAGATCCCTCAGGGGTTTTAAGATTGTGTGACTCTGAGGTCTTTGGCGAGGCAGGGAACAGGGCTTGAGGTCTCTAGTCATTCTAAACCTGAAAACGTATTAAAGATTGCATGCCATTTACTGCAAAGAGAACGGAAATCTCTTTACTGTTGAGCATTAAGCGGTTCATGCCATAAATTTTTAAAAATTATTCTAATATGTTCCACGAGGTTCACTTAAATATGCTTAAAGGTTAGTTTTGCACACACAAAAAAATGTGAAATTATATGTTTAAGGAGGCTTTTCCCCTTAAGGCTTGCAAGTAAACAGCCTCTGTTGTAAAAATATAATCACAATGCAATTGCATGGAAAAACTATCAATGCCTCCAGTGTTGCATGGGAGTAAGTGTTTGATAAACATTGTTCATGTAAAGCCGTCATTTACATTTAGCATTATGAAATTGTTTACTTATGCTTTGTGATGTAGCTGCTGTCAGATCCAATACAGTTGGCTGCTCCTTCTTTTCTGTTACAATATCATTTACAAAACAATCTGCCATTAAACCAAGGGCGTAGGTTTGACTTTGGTGGGGACATGTCAGCCTACATAACCCAAGTCCCCCTCCCTCTGAGAGCATTAGAGTACTGGGTGTTACTCATAATAAAGAAAACGTTAATGTGGCTTAATGGCAGCAATATAAAAAGACAATATTAAGGCCCTAATCCCAATTCTACCCCTTAACCCTTCACTTTTCCCTACCCCTCCGTTTGGCGCGTTCACGTGTAGGGGTGTCTCAATTCTGTTTTGGTTGGAGGGGTAGGGGTAAGTATAGCCGTCCAAACGAAGATTTTTCGGGACCTCACTTTAAACGAAGGGCTAACTGATGAAGAGTGGCTGCTCACTCGAGCAAGCAGACCCATAAATGGAAGTAATTTTTGCCATTAATAAGGATTATTATGGCAATTTTTCATTATATGTATATTACCATCAGTCTTGTTTTTGTGTTTACGACGATGTTCTGTAAAGCGTTTGCAAAAAAATCGCTAAAGTTTGCTAGCGGACTTATGTGCCGAAGATATCGTCGTCTTCTTTGTCTCATGTGATTTGCTGGAGACAAATGCGAAAAAATACGCTACAATCCACACAACTGCTAGGACTGGAATTTGTGATAAACATCGGCACATGTCCTCTGACGTATTGTTAGGAGCGAGTGACAATGGATGATGACGTATAACAGTGTAGTAATGGTGTCTCATTTCTTAGGGGAAAATATTTATCCCTTCCCCTTTCCACTTCATTTCAAGGGGCGAGGGGTAGGCAAAGGGGTAGAAAATAGAATTGGGATTGGGCCTAAGTATACATTTTATTTGAGCACCCGAACAGATAAATACAACATTAAAGAGTTTTCTTTCTAACAGGTTTACATAAGATATATTTAATTTAAACCTGATTTGTTCTTTTAATATTGTTGTCTTGATGCATTAAGACACATTAAACATTTTCTATGAGAGGAAAACAAACTTTGTGCATAATGTTCATATTCTGGGCTCCTCTGAACAAATTATGCATCAAGGCGTTGACTAAATTTGTCCTCTGTTATAAGTGTCTTAAACATTAGTGACAACACAAGAAAACATTTTTTTAAACCACACATTCATGTTTTTGATTTTGTGACTATTTCAGCTGACAGTTTGCTTTGTGCATTCAGTTAAAAAAATCAATCTATTTAATTATTCTTAATTTTTGATATTTTTCATTTTATAACTTAACATCTTAGTATGTGAAACCATGAACTGTACCAAGTAATTAGGGCAGATGATTTGTGGTGTTCTTTTTTTATTTATTTCTTGGGGTTTCTTTAGCTGGTAATTACGGTACCTAAACAAATACAGTAAGATTTGTACTGGATATCTAATGGAATTTCTATCATAATTTGGAGTGAGTTCTTTTGAGACCCTAGTGGATATATTAGTTTTTTTTTCGCTTATATCTAGAAAATAATAGGACTGGTTTCATATAAATTGAATCAGCAATTTACAGATTATGTCAAAGTCAGCTTTATTTGTCAATTCTGCCACATGCACAGGGCATACAGAGAACTGAAATTGCATTACTCTCAGACCCTTATTTCAGATTATTTAAAATAATTTAAAGAGTTAGTTCACCAAAAATAAAAATTCTGTCACTAATTACTCACCCTCATGTCGTTCCAAACCTACAAGACCTTTGTTCCTCTTCCGAACACAAATTAAGATGTTTTTAATGGCATAAGAGAGCCATCTGTCCCTCCATAGACAGCAATACAACTGAAATGGTCCAGAAACGAAGCAAAAACGTTCCATACATTCCTCTTATAAAACAGTCCATGTGACATCAGTGTATCAACTTTACTTTTCCGATGCTACTAGAATACTTTTTTGCACAAATAAATCAAAACATAAGTTCCTCTTTTCCTGTGACTTATGTATTCCGCCAATTTAGAATATTTCAACGTGTCGCATACGCAAGCTTTGTGAAAATAAAATAAGTTTGAAAATAAAATGTTCAAAGGACAGTTTTTGGTGTAAAACAAATCTATTCATTGAAATTGCTTTAGAATTATCCATTTCAGTCAGTCTTAACTCCAAAAGATAGAACTGATTAAGAATTATTGAATTGAACATAACAGACTGAATTATCAATGAAATGCACCCAGTTTTACTCCTTCAAAGAATTAACTGAAGCTTCGGTGAACACAAGAGTTCAAACACATAAGAATTAGCTCTGACTGTTCTTTTCATTTGCTCCCCAGATGCGTATTCTTCCTCGCATCCCCTCTGCTTTCACAAACACTCAGGCAAATTGTACTTCAGCAGTTTTCTCTGATTAAGCTTTGAGAGATGTTTCCTCACTCAAAGTCTCTTTATCACCTCGACAGCCTGTAGCGTTCCTTTTCAGCAATCGATACTGCAGCACCTATCGCAAAGCGACTTTTTTAAAGGATGCTTAGCCATTTATTGCATCTTGTGTTTTGCGAGGGATCGGATTGATTTAACTTGTTTTATAGTGCTTATTTATTTGCTAAAAGGAGGTTAAATTGAGGTTATCGAGTGGGATGTAGCTGCTACTTTTAACAGCGAGATACCTCGAAGCCCATTACATGCAAACATTGGTGTAATGGGCTGGGAAGTACCTTCACTGCAGGAAATTCATCTGAAACTCATATTCCTGGGTTCGCTACCCTAAACCTGTGTGTCTGAGGGTAAATGGCACACTAAGGAGAAGAAAACAGAGTGGCAGCCAAACAGCTCGGACATTTGTATGCATCACAGGTTTTCTTTTACCGTACACCCATGCAAATGCACTCAAAATCTCACAAATACAGGCAACAGAAGCAGCTGCAATCCATCCCCTGCTGTTAGCTTTTGCACCACCCATGCAGAATAGCATTCAATCATAATCCCGTCAGAGCACTTAGCATTCGTATGTGTTTGTGTATGTTTGTATGAAGTCCGTGGGCAGGAAGTGTTTGGAAGCAATATGCAGTGCATGAAAGCGAGAAAATATGCATCGAACACTCTTTGTTTTTTTTTGCATTAGATGTGGCTCTCAGCCGTGGTTTACAGCTGTGTCAATGTCTTTTGCATTATTCATGAGTTGGGGTCTTGCAAAAGTGTGTTTGATTTGTGTTTAGTGACCCTGAACTGGCCTTTGTCTGAGGTCCAGATGTTTGTTTGCAGCAAGTATGAACAGAGGATTTCAGTTTGCTTAATATTGGCACGTCATTAAAAAAACAAAACACAAAAAGAAAAACGATGGAAAGAAATGGGTGAGATAGCAGCAGCTTGCAGGCTTAATAGTTTTCAGATAAAAGATAAAAGCATGACATTTGTAAATGTGTTTTGCATTCTAAGCTGCTGCTCTGGACACAGACCTTGCCAGCTGCACCACATACAAACAGTGGATTATGTCTAACGGGACCGTTTTAGCTTGAAGCGTTGTATTATTATTTTGATGATGTTAAGAGCGAGGTTGCTGATGAGTTAGCCAACATAAAACACTTTAAAGGTAATAAGTCCATAAACAGAACTTAGGCGTCAGTATTATCTCTCTCTAATTGATGATGAGAGTTTCTCAAAACCAGAAGCTCCAAATTGAAGTGTTTGGAATTAAATTAAGGATAAATTTTGGTCAATACTAACTAAAAAATAACTTTTAATTTAACTAATTAAATTAACTTAATTAATAACTTAAATTATTTCTTTAAAAAGTAGGACAACAAAAATAATACTTTAATGCTTTCAAGTTGGTATGAATTGTCTCTCATGATCAACAAGCTGACGTTCGTTTAATCTTAATGCATTAAAAACGGTAATATTGAAAGTGAAAAATGTAATTCCGGTTTAAAAAGATAATGTTCTAGTATAACATATTTTAAATGCAATTTATTCCTGTGATGCTTTCACCATCATGATTCCAGTCTTAAGTGTCACGTGTTCTTTTAGAAACCTTCTAATATGATGCTGATTTCTTATTATTATCTCTGTTAAAAACAAATTACTAAACAGCTTAATATTTTTTTGTGGAAACAGCAATAATATTTAAGATTCCTTGATTTAATAATAATAATAACTAAAAAAAAAACGTTTAGATTTTTTTTTTATCTGCTCAGTACCAATGAAATAAATTAAAAGGTTTCTAGTTTTGATTTTTAGCCCGATTTTAGCCCTGAGAATCGGAGCAAAAATCTTGTCATGCACCTCGATCGGTCCCGATGTTTGGCGTAGATTATCTGGTAATGTGAGGCTTGCACCTCCCGAACTGTTCTCACATAAAGGTTTCAGTTTTCAACAGGCTGAGTGCAGAGATCACGTGAGGTGCTCCCTCTGGCATCTGTAATAATAATTTGTAGTGTGTGATGCACCACGATGTCCAAATCTTGTAGTGTGTGCATGTTTAAGATTCGATAGAAGATAATCTGCAAAGATTGTCTTTATGTGTGTGCTGCAACCAGATTTCACACTAGAGCCCAGCTTTAGAGTTATCTCTGCTTTAAACAATCTGCTGGTCAAATAGAACATTTAACCACAAATCCTTCTATCATTTTTAAGGGATTTAGCTTGTGTTATCTGTACAAGAGTTTGTACTGCACTATTATTTGTTTGACCTGCCACTGTTATATTGTGGTATCGTCTATTTTCCTCAAATGACACGTTGGATGAATTCTGGAAAGGTAGAAGAAGACACCACAGGCAAGCAGCATTTCAACATTGGTCAGAACCCATCTAGCCCTGTGCTGTGTAACTGTGTAAGTGAGAAGTTTTTTCTTTCATATGAGTAGCTTTTTGTTAAATCAGTAGTGAGCTGTTTCTTCATTAAAATTACCCGTGTTATCATTCTGTTTCAGACTTTTCTGCCCTTGCGTTTTGACATTTGTTAGTTCCAATTCGTGTTAATTGGAAGAAAAAGCCAAAATGTGTTAATGCATGTCTAGTTTTCTACATGATTTTGTCTTTGCGTGACCTCTAGGGCTGTTCCACCAGCTGTATTCCCTGCTGTGAAAGATAAGTGATCCATCAAACCAAACATCCAGATTTATCTCTGTTAATGAGCGCCAGTGACTCATGCAGGACATGCAAGAGCCAAATTAAGAGCAGCGGCCTTAAACAAGCTTGTTATTTCTTTTAATCATTACATTAATCTGTTTATGATTGTTATAAGTTGGGCTTGTGTGTAAACTAGCATAGAAGATGCATTTCACACTTATATGTTTTATTTAGCAGACGCTTCTTCTATCAAAAGCAACAATATAAGCTACAAAAAAGTAGTCTCCACAAAACTGAACACATCTACACATCTGCAATAATTATAGAATCAAATAGACTAAATATGTTTCATAATGCTGAATTGCTCATGTGTATTTTATCCCCAAGATTACTCTCTGTCATCTGTTTTTTTGTTATAGCCTCGTGCGTTTTATATTGCCTCTATTATGGATAATGAAGCTTTTTGGGAGTCCCCAACAACAGGTTGACATGTATTCGAGGTCAAAAACCACTTTTATAGTTTAATAATATGCATTTATTTTTTACCTTACTTGCTCAACGACACCCAAAGAATTCGTTCAACTATTTATTTTTCCAAACCCCTACTTTGCGTGACTCTAATTAATTCGATTGGTCTCTTCTTTATTTCATCACTCCTGTAATGTCTGATAAAGCAGTGTTTGTACAGTGCTGCTTTGTTTACAGTGTTACCAGGGAAACCGCTATTTTCCTGCTCCAAAAGCGGCATCTAGTGGCAAAGAATGAATCTGCAGTTTCATTCAGATCTACGCACTAGAGATGCACCGATTGCAAATTTATTGGCCGATTCCGATTTCCGATTTTACAGTAGGTATGACCTGCCGATTCCGATTTTTAAAGAACTGTAATGAAAGCATATGATATTAATTTAGATTATAATCAAATTATTAAACGTTACAGGATCTTCTCAATACAAAATAATTAAAACAAAAAAATAAAGCTTATAATAAAGGTATAATATACCAAACATTAGCATATACTAACAAAAACCCTCTACACGACTGTCTCACAAAAATAACTTTAATAACCATGAGTGCAATTTCTTAAAACGGGTAGAAATAAGAATGATAGAACTAAATACTATTACTGGAACATTAAAGGCAAGTTTGTCAAAGAGAAGCATTTCTACACTGACGAGCTTTGGCTTGGAGTCGGTGCGCTAACTTTGTGCAGAGTTCAAACTGCATGATTAAGTAGTCTGCAAGTAGTCACATCACATATCTTTTCATATTGCGTGATCTGGGGTATCATTCAGTCGCTGCTGTGTTCACACGGCATGATAGATCGGCAAAAGAGTTTCACACTTCATGACTTTACAATAGGAAGTATCGCCGACAACTTTGTCTCACTACCAAACACACGCGATGCGAG
>JAUCNO010000626.1:11381287-11393932 GCA_032353835.1 Enteromius viviparus | reverse complement strand
CTGTCTGTCTGTCTGTCTGTCTGTCTGTCTGTCTGTCTGTCTGTCTGTCTGTCTGTCTGTCTGTCTGTCTGTCTGTCCGTCCGTCCGTCCATCCGTCCGTCCATCTGTCTGTCTGTCTATCTATCTTTCTATCTGTCTGTCTGTCTGTCTGTCTGTCTGTCTATCTATCCCTCTGTCTGTTTTGCAAACTGTCAAATTCTAAATTGGCCTTCTCTCTGTTTTTATGGTTTAGGCAAGGGTACTGAAAGGATTATTAATGCCTGGTCAAAACAGTGGAGGATTTATTCTAGCGGGAACTTCCTGATGATTCATGTGGTTCCCAAATTGAAGACACTTCATTCCATTACAGATTTCCTCATGGCACACTTTGCTATACCCGGTCTGCTTTTCTTTATGGTGTCTCCCATCTCTTCTGGCCTACACTAGCAAGTGATTTGCTTAATTCTCAAGGTCTTGATGTTCATATCCCTGTGTTAAATTAAATTATTCTGCAGGGAACTTCACCACAATATGACCTAGCTAAATTCTATCTTGTGGACTAGACGAGTGGGGCTGTTCATGGAAGATCATCAGTGCATCTACAACAAAATGTATAATTTGGCTGAATATACTTATACTTGAAGCAGGAACAATTGCAATTGCAATATTTCTGGATCTTGCTCTACATTTGTAGGAACGATGACTAAACAATTTTGATCATAATAGAAGAAGGTTCTGCATCATTCAGATTTTACCATATGGCAAATTTGTGCTCTCTAATCTTTAAGCAGCCATCATCTTGTGTAAGCTTACAGGCAGGTCAGCTCTTGAAGGTGTTAACAGCAAATTGCTTCTCCTTTCAACTGAAAGTAATTTGCACAGAGGAACAGTGTGACGGCACGCCTTCGGACTAACAACACCACGAGGACAGGGAGGTGTTTCTATCCCTGCTGAATGATTGTTTCAACACAAAGATCTGTATTATCTCCTCCATTAAACCTTGTGGGATGTTCTGTCAGTCCAATGCTTTGAAAGTATTATGAATGTACTCCATCTAAAATACATAACAAAGAATTGTCTTTGACAGGTTTTGACGGCTCAAAGTAAACTGCTGGTTCACTTTTTAGAAACTTATCCCTAGTAATGGGTTGGCATGTGAAAATATGACAACATAGATATATATTAGAAACACACACAGACACACACACAGTAATGGAAATGTGCTTTCTACTGTATATTGTTGTCTTCTGTAAAGCTGTCACATTTGCAATCAACATGCCAGATGAATGTAATTTCTAGAAAAATCAATATTCTTCTATGTAAGAAAAAGACCTGACACACAAGATGTATATATACTGTATATATGTGTGTGTGTGTGTGTATATCACACAAAGTAATTGATCTGCCTTTGAAAATATCACTTGCAGAATTACAACCAACACATTAGAGGTGCATTATGTCATATCAACATGAAAACATCCTTTTATTTCCCCATGTTCTCCAGTTTCTTGAAGGAAAATCGAACGCAAAGCTGCTTTAAAAAGCGATGACTCACACAAGTTATGGGTTTGCTGATGTATTTTTATTGATATGGAAGATACATGCCTGTCCACTGTAGAACTAAATGACTCCTTTTAACCTAAATTGTCTGCAGGAAATGAGAATGCCACGTTTAATTAGTACTGTGGGCTTCTAATTTAGGATGAGAATTGAGAATCATTTGCAAAATATAACTGCGTTAACACTGCAATAGTGTTGTTTTTGTTAAAGAACTTTTCTGAATGTAATACTTGTTCTCTCTTGATTTAGGTTCTCAGTTCTTCAGGATATTAAAACAAACAATAGTAATGGAAGTCTACATGGCATAAATGTTGATAAACACTGTGCGTCTTCTTATGAAAGTCATGAAAAGCCACATTCACATCATATGTCACTCATAGGAATTACATCTTTATTGCATAACCAGAAATTCATCTGCTGAGAAAAGTAGTTCCATTGCTAGGACACAAATTTTTGCACTAAATTGCTTTAACATCATTTAACTCGCATTTCCATTTTTACACCACTTTGAAATGATATTAAAGTGCACTTGTTTATTGAAACAAGCTATGTTTTTGTTCCACTGCACAGAATGAAAAATCGTAGCCAGAACGTAGCAAGACTTTTGACCAATAAGAGTTCACATTGGGCAGCTCTGATAGCATGACACCAGCTTGACTGTATTATTTATTTCAAAACGATTGTCTCTGGCAACGGCCTGCAGATACTGAAACTGGTTTTGAACACAGATTTTTTCTTAACAAGAGAAAGATGCCAAAGTCAAGTGGTGCCTAATTAATTAGTTGACTTTTTCTTTTATTATCCACTTGCAGCACAAACACCCAAAATCACCAATCCAGTTTTCCTTCAGGGATCTCCGTTCACACATCAAAATCTGGGTGTCTGCCACCAGTGTAAATCAGCCAGCCCTCTTTATAGCTTTAATCATTATTTTGTCATAACCATGAATGCTTTTACCTGGTACATTTTTGGAAAAAAAAAAACAAAAAACAGACTCTGACTCTGCAAACCATTTAAGATGTAACATACAGTACTTATGAACATGTATATTTATGGATCTGTTTTGGTGAAATGTTATACTTGTTTGAACAGATGTGTTTACATTTAAAAACATTGCGTACCAAAACTTTGGTTGATAGCAACCAAATTGTGCTGTGATACATTACAGTTTTTCTCAGTCGCTTTGGTGCATTTCTCAAAACGCTATTTAAATTTGCACAACAGTTAATGCATTTCTCAAAACTATAGTGCAAACTGCAAAACCTAGTTGATAACCTGTAAAAGCGTGTCACTTGCTCAAAATGGATAGTTCATTCCTCAAAAGCAAGTATTCGTGTCAGTGAAAGTGTCAGTGTCATCAAAATGAAAAGTCCTGACACTATTGTTTATGAACAAGATGATCAAATGTCTTTGTCATGTTTTCATCATGACAGTTTCATCATGTACATTTGTTACAATGCAAAAAAGTCAGATTTGGTGACACTTCCTGAAAATGCTCAAAACAGCATTATATACTATTTGCACAGCCATTTGAAAACTACAGTATTTTTTTCATATTACTGTATTTAAAGCACTGTGCAAACAATTCAATTTAGAAGACTTTTTCAGGAAAAAAAGATTTAAACTATTTTTTTTTTATTTGCTTGACAGATTTTGACAACTAGTTCAACATTTTTGTATGTAATGACGATTCAGCGTTCACAAGTTTAGTTAATTTGGACTGACATGACATAAGCAAACGATAATGTTATAAACCAGCAGAGAGTTGTATGAAAGCAACTGATGCATGTCCAAAAGCATTTGCAATTTATTGGAAGGAATGAGAAATGACTAATTGTTTTGAGAAATGCATTTGTTGTGCAAATGTAAAAACTGTTGTGAGAAATGCACCAAAGCCACTGAGAAAAACTGTAAAATTATTTTTAATGTTGTGTAATTTATATACTTGCGATATAGCGGATGAAATATAAAGACAATGGATCAAAGGTTCTTTGTAAATAAACTTGTTCGAACTGAGTCTCACAATAAAAATTAAAGCTAATGCTGAAATCTCAGGATTTTGTTTTTACACAGTGCTTTAGATGACAGTTCATGCCATTTTAAATTTACACAGACATCAAGCAATCCTTCTCTAAGCCGCTCTTCCGGTGAATTGCATGAAACAGTGGCCTAGTAAAAAAAAAAATGAAATGATTTGATTCAGTGAAACGATAAATCCTAGCTGTCACTCTGAGGAATAGGTATGTTGACACACACCTACCCATTCACACATGCACTTTTTCTTGCGGTCTCTACCTATATGTTTTTTTGCACTTGTATTACATCTACTTATTGTACCATGACTGACCAAAAAAAGCAAAAGCAAAAATGTATTTTCAAATAAACTATGGCTCATCCATCACATTTCTTTATGTCACACACAATAGGAGGATGACAGGCCTGTTTCTTTCACACTCATCTTTTCACAGACACTGACTTTAGCTGTTTTCTTGATTGCTTGGTCCGAACCCAAATTCAACCGTACTCCCCCCCTTTTCGCAGTATGATTATGTCCTGCAGATGTTTACTGTAACTAGACAATGGCTGGAGGAGCTGGGGATTTTAGCGGTTTTAAATTAAATACTTGTCCCTTCTGATTTATCACTTGAACTTTATACACACAGTGTATACATTTGTTTTTTTTTTCTACTGTATTTCAATGTTATGCAAGAACTAAAACAATTTGGGCCACTCTCCAAATGCAGTATATTCAGAAACATGCAGCTATTCCTAAAAATAAATTAAAGGGATAGTTCACCCAAAAATGAAAATGTTAATTTACTCATCCTCGGGCCATTCAAGATATAGGTGACTTTTTTCTTCATTTGAAGACTTTTAGCTGAATAAATGCATGGCTCTTGGGGATTCATAAAAGCTAAGTCAGAGGTCACCGTTATTTTGAGAGTGAAAAAAGCATATCAGAGAATACAAATATAATACCTGTGGCTCTTGGCAATATATTGAGGTCTTATGAAGCGAAACTGTCAGTCTGCGCAAGAAACTGAGCGTTATTTAAAAAATTACTAACTGTTATCCATTGCCTCAAGCATTGCACAACAGCCACTCAGACTCCAAATGAGACAAAATATTGGCGTATATAATCCTATGATGCTGGTTTCAGCCCTACTCCAGCAATACATTGAACTGAAGAAACACCACCAACAATAAACAAAGTTTATTCATTTTATAAAATATTCTTAAATGTAAGTTTTATATCATTATTTGCTGTGTTAATGATATTATATAATTGCATATACGTTACGTGATTGCATAAACTGGTGAAAACATTTTTTGAACAAGTTCATCAAGAGTACTGGTGGACTATCTATTTCTATTTCTATCTATTTGCGATCAAATTTTATTTTTTTTATTTTTTTTTCAACAACACATTTACCTAATAGCATTATTACAATACAAAGTTAGTTAAAAATCTACAAATACATCCCTTACTTTTCAGGCTGTTTTTTTTTTCATATCAATTTTGGAACTGCAAATAATGACAAAAGTCTCTTTTTTAAATAAACAGGTTTATTATTGTTGTGGAATAGCTGAAAGTCGAAGCATGTATTTGTGTTATTATTTGCTGTTGTACTGGAGAGAACAGTGTGAACTTTACTTAGACTTTCTGATTTTGGTATTTCACAGAAGGGCTTGGAATGACAAACCGCAGAGTTTTTAAAGACCTTGTAACAGGGAGAAGTAGTTTTGTTCCCTTCTCTGCTGGAAAGAATTCTTATATAGAGTTTCATATATTTCAGAGTTTCATGCTGGAGTTTCCAGCATTTGAGGCTTGTGATTGGCTCAAAAACTGTCCCCAGAGTGGACAACATCTCTTGAAAAACAATGAATGAAAGATAACAGCATCCGAGTAATGACCTCCTCGAACCAAGTGCTCTCTCTCTCTTTCTTTATCTCTCTGATTTCACACGCAGAAACCTCTCTCCAGATCTCCACAGAATCGCAAATCAATATCGCTAAAAAATATTACATGGCTTGAATACGATGTGCGAAATTACACTAGTTGAACCAGAATTTAAAGTGTATTCAGCTTTTTGTACATTTAGACTTGCTTAAAATATAAAATCAATGCAGATGTTGAAGCCATAAATTAAAACTGGGCTTGATAAACACAGACTGAGGTGACTGGAAATAATCTAGCAGACCTTCAGCAGAATTTAATCAGACATACAGCTAACCTTTGAGTTAGAATTAATTAGTTATTGATTGTCAACAAAATGATAAAAGACTTTTGTTAGTCTTAATGAATGTTTTCAGCATCTGTGTTGTTCTGTTATAATTTCTATTAGAGAGACTTGAACCCGTACGGCCAATTTATCAGTTTAATTTGTTAATTCTTCCAGTTTAAATAGGCGAGAATAAGACATAATCAAATTAACTTGGTTTTTGCCTTTGGTGATTTAACTACATTTCTCTGCTGCCTCTCTGAAAGCTGGGAAGTGAATGTTTTTTTATGACCAGACATATTTAATAAAGACTGATTGATGTATTTAATCACGACCAAAGAATGATTAAAAATCAACTCTGACTGATGAATAAATTTAATTACTAAAGATTAATTTTATATCTCTCCTCAATTAATTTCTCAAACAATAGCTGTAATATGAGCTTAGTTCAACTTCAAGAGGTTTAAGAATCTTAGGGCGACCAGAAGCAAGAAAGAACTGCAGAAAATGGCTAGTATTGACTGCATTTGGAAGTATAATTACCCTTGTTTACCGTGATGACATGTTTCTAGATCAACATCCTTGTTGTGGCTTGAATAACGATCTTATCAACATTTTATTTCCTCCTGATTAATAGCGCTGAGGTTAAGAATTCGGTTTGGATTTGCTGAACGGAAATATTGCTTCAGGAGCAACAAAAGAAGTTAGAAGATCCTGACCCAGGAAGACGCCTTTTAAGGAAGCACACATTCTTTCATCTCTAAACAGCTGAATCACAAACTCAAAATGATTGTACACCGGACACATGTTCTCCTTCAGCATGAAATATGACGATTTCCCTCACTTCTGTGGCGAGAACAAGAATCTGCCTGCACAACCTCCAAAACAAAACCATTTTTCCAAAACAGAGGTTTTATTTATATGCACAAAGGACATGGTGTACCTCGTTGTTTACTGCTGAAGATTCATCCCCAGTAACAGATAAATTAGAGATTCTGGCCTCACAAGACATTGATAGGCTGGAGGTCAGACAATCCACAAGCTATTACGCACAGTTTTTTGTACTGCATCCAGGCTAGGGGGATGATCTACAACCACTGCAGGCGACTGCAGAGGTTCGTAAATCAGCTTGCTGATAAAAATGACTACATAAACTGAAATCATAAATTTGCCTAGTCTTAAATGTTATTTACTCAGGATGGACATTTTCCTGGATTAACATCCTTGTTGGTTGTGAAACAGCAGTCCAATCAACCGGCTGGATTATATAGTCGGATTTACGGTTAGGTTTAATTTTTAGTGAACCTTAAATTATGGTTAGGATTAAGACACATATTGCAGATAAAACTACCTACATCACGCAGTCTATTTAGATACTCTCTAAAGAGCTTATTTCATTTAAGATGCATCCATTGAGTCATTAACTCAACTGATTTGTTCAAATACACTGATTCATTAATGAATTCTTGTCTGTTTGTTATCGAATCATTCTCTTAATTAAATTGTTTCAAAACCGCACATTCATTTGGGAGCTAAATTAAAAGAGGGCCTGTCACAAAATGCACACTTCTTGGACCCTTAAAAGCATGTTCATGCATGCACGAACCAAAAATCAGTGTCTTTAGTGCACCAGAAATCCCTAATGTTGTTTCAGAGTGGTATTTGAGGCTATAAGCGTTCAGGACCCATTATTACACAAATTTGAAGAAAACTTTCCAGTGCAAGTTAAATTATTGCAAATACTTTTGAGCACTTAATTAGAAGCATCACAATTATTAAATTGTCATATTACACAGGATAGGAAGTACTGGAGAGACATTTATTTATTTATTAATGTAATAATATCAATGTCTAAAATGTAAGTTAATCACTGTTAACTTGCACAAAATGCACAAAAACAGATAAGTAAATTAATTTGACACAATAACACAATAAAGGTTTTTTCATCATTGAGGATTTTTGTTAATGTCACAGCAGAATCTAAATTAATCTGAAGGCAAACACTCACAAATGCTATTAAATGTTATTTATGTTAAACATGCTTTTAAAGAGATTTATTATCATTTCCCATTTTCCTGAACTCAGCATGTCACATTAATCACATGCAAATGCTGAAATCTTCAATCCAGAGGGTATTAGATGTTCATTTCTCAGCCAGCATTTTTTCTCAGGCTATTTTGGTTAGTTGGGATACATTAGAAGATCACATTTTGATGAGCATATCCTTCAGAAATTAGAGGATGTTGCAGGATGCTGTCAGCATAACTCAAGCTCAGAATCTCTGGCTATTTGCCATCTAGATATAATTCCCAATTTGAAATGACTTAAGATGACACACAATCAAGAATCTGATTTTTCTATCTGTCCGCGATGTAAAAAAAAAAAAAAAAAAAAAAAAAACATCTGTTCTTAGCACTAATGTGATTAATTTAAAGCGGAACAATGCCAACTTCCTGCTACTAATATAATCCCCTGCGGTGGTGTTGTTATAGTTCCCATAGAGAGAGAGAGAAGCAACGAGAGACAAAACATTATCACAAAAACAAAAGACTTACAGTACAGTTATGGTCAGTCTATATGGACAAAATTATGATATATTAATAAAAGTGTTTTTTTAAAGCTGTTTTTCATTTTGACTGCCACCAGGTCACTTTGAGCAGTCTCACCTAAAGAATCGCATTTCCTTGCAAATGTAAATGCAAACCTCATTGATTCCATCAGAGGGGGTGAAAATGACTTTCGCCGCCAGAAATATGGCAACTTTTTGATTGGTTTTTCATGAGCGATGAACCCTGTAAATGTTATAGATGACTGTGCACTGTAATGTTTGCCAAGAACCCCAGGCAAGCCGAACTCTGCTGCAGTCATCAAGCCTACTCTCTGCAAAAGAATTATCTGTGATAACAAGAAAAATGGTGACAGTTAACCACCATAGACCAAGCCGGATCAGCTGCATGACGTGCTTTTTTATAATTAGGGTCAGCGGAGGGAAAAAAAAGAGAAGTAGATATTTACATTTTCTGAAGAGAATGAGCTGCACATCTTGATGTGAATCTCCAGTTCTACCTTATCCCAAACCTGCTGCTGGATTGAGATGTAGTGACTGTGAGGCCATCACTGTCATGTTCAAGAAACCAGTTTGAGATGATTTGTGCCTGGTGACATGGCACATTATCCTGTGATACTTCATAAGTAGATGATGCACTGTTCAAGTTTTAAACCTGAAGTGATTTTTGTAAATTAATTCTTTAAATGCTGTGTAGCCACCTGACTAATGGATGTGTGTGTGTGTGTGTGTGTGTGTGTGTGATGTGTGTGTGTGTGTGTGTGTGTGTGTGTGTGTGTGATGTGTGTGTGTGTGTGTGTGTGTGTGTGTGTGTTTAGTGAAGATCAGGACTTCTGTTTTCTTGGCGTTCCTTCACTCTTGGTGATGGATGTGTGAGTTTATTCCCGCAGTGATGCTTTATTAGCGTCTGATTCCAGTGTTTTTTCTCTTCAGAACTAAAGGCAGAATAAGCTCCGCTCGGGTCTGACCCAAAACACCGCCGCCGTAGTTTTTTTTTTGGTGAGAATAAAAGGCTGGAGAGCCCAGCACGGCTTTTCATTTCACCCCAGCATAATGAATCTTTTGAGCGCGACGAGATTATGAATAATGAGCGCTTTGATTGTCCAGGTACTTCATGTCAGCGTAAACTCACATCCAATTACCACAGCCAGATAAAACGCTGCTTTCCTGCTAATCCTGTAATTATACATGAGCTTTGTTTTGCCTTTATTACCGCATGCAGAAATCCCTCATAATAAACACGCTGTTTGATATTTTAATGGACAGGGGCTCATGGGAGACTGCTTTACTGTAACTTTACAGGTTCTGAGCATCACCTTCGCTTCAGTCTTCAGTCGTTCTGTGTTTATAAGCTCTCTGTGTTCTCCACAGCGCCAGCAGCTGCTTGAGGAGCATTCATGAACCTGATTAAACTGAGACTGGAATTAAATCATCATAGGGGTTATTTAGTATTTTTACAATGTGAAGTCTGAAATCTTAACTCAGAGCAGAAAGTCTTGGCATTAAATGATGCTTCATATCATCAAAATCAGAAAGAAGATATGGAGACTTGTCACATGTTTCAATCAAACTCATTTTGAACAGTTTCTCAGGAAACCTGTTTTGTGCGGTATGCATCATTTACTCTGAGAAATGACAACAATACTGAGGAAGAGCATCACTTTTTTTACTTTTTGGTGAAATTGATTTAAAAATAATGCAGAACAATAGACTGGCAGTACAAGACATTTACTTTCAGAGACCAGATTGACACTGAGTTCTCTTTATGTGGGCTTGAAGAGGTTTTACATTTATCTTCACAAAAATGTGTAGTTGCGCTTTTCCTCTAAAGTTTTAGATCTGGGTGTTTTGAGTAGAGTCTCGTCGCTAGTTTTGTTTCGACTACTGCTCCTGTGATTTTGTAGCAGGTTCTGATCGGGGCTGATTGGGCCGATAGGATGTTCAGGTGATGCTGGACCATTGTTACTCTCGCACTGACTGAGTGATTGATTGACAGGTGTGTCTCCTTGGCGACAGGCGTGTGTTGGTGTCTCAGGTGACCTCAGGCTGTGGTTGAAGGCTCTCTCTGTTAGTCAGGTAGTAAGTCTGTATGTTTTCATCACAGGTTCTGCCACTGTTCTTCTGATCGTCTCTGAAGCAGCTCATCGAGTCGTTCATTAATCATGAGTGTCAGGAACAAACATGCAGGAAAACTCTGATTTACGTGAGTTCTGAGGAAACGTCTGTCGCACCTTTGAAGACGCTTTCAAAGTTTCCCTTCACCTGCGAACTCAGCATGATGAAATATTCTGCAAGCTGTGATTCCAAACATATGAATTCTGCAAATGAGGAGCCGAGGAAAATAAAAGTTGAGCGATCAAAGACGACGCTGATAAAACATGTTGAAGTTTCTTGGGTTTTAATTCCAGAGGTGTTTCTAAGAGCTCTTCACGTGTGCTGGTTACCAAGTTCAAGGACAGGAGTAAGCGCAGAGTCAGCGAAAGATCAGACCAGCGCTCTGACGGAGGTGTGTGTGTGTGTGTGTGTGTGTGTGTCACTCAAGGTCATTTGTTCATTTGTTCTTTGGGTCGTTTGTGGAAGTGCAGATTTGCAGTGAAATCTCAGAAACACGTTCCTCAAACACTGAGAGAGAAACTGGAGAAAGACAGATTTTAAAGAAAAGAAAAATGATCTGTGGGTGACGCATCATTATCACTCATATTCATCGATAACTGATGTGTGTGTTTAATTGTTGCTAGTTTAGTCTGTTTAGCTTTATTTTTATATTTCAGGTTTAGTATTTTTTAGTACTTTATTGCAGTTAGTTTCCAAAGCAGCCTATTTAATTTTTAAGTTAAGTTAAAAAAAAAAAAGTCTAATTAGCAGATTTAGACTCATGAATATGTAATGAGTCCTGTGCTGCTCAGTTTATGATTGGTTGTTTGTTTCTTCTCATATTTTAACGCTGTGTTAATTAACCCTGTCATGTGCGGTTAACCCGGGGTTGAAAGCACTCACATATTTCTGAAATGACAGTGTGTCCGCCGAGGTTAAAAGCAGGGGTTAAGAAGAGGATAACTGGGTTAAGTGTTGCACAGAAAACCCATGAAAGTCTTTAATGGCTTTGGTTAATGTTGAAGGATGAGGATGACGGATGAGAACGACATTTATTACATGATTTGTAAGAAGATAGTTAGTGATGAGTTCAGCGGTGTTCAGACAGGGACGGTTTGGGCTTCCCGCTGACTAATGCTCTGTTACCGCAGTAAGCTGTTGTTTACCGTGTTTAGATGTCATGAATCAGCTGTGATCAAATCCACATCACAACAGCTGATCAGACCTGCGCTGTAAAATACCACCGGCAGTTTCACAGTAAAAGACTGTAAAAATGCTTCTGTGAAAAGTACCTGTGAATAGTAAGTTCCTCTATATACTATGTGCAGTGAAACCTGTACTGGACACCACCTGTCATTTTACGGTAGTATACTGTTTTTGGAAGTGGGAAAAAAATTTATAATTTATAGTGAATAACTGTAAATGGACATTCCCCAACTTCCCTGCAGAACATTTGAAATTAAATTTTGTAATTATTATTATTATTATTTTTATAAATATCTATGTTTCTTCTTACCAGTTCCATTTATTTGGGATCGCATGCTACATCTAATGTTGTGTTTGTGTGAATGACACCCTTCACTAACCCTTCTATAATGAAGAGATTATCTGCACAAAATGTTTTTTATTATGTTCTGTTATTTTTTAACCAAGTCAAAATAACCCAACAGCATTTTACTGGAGATTAATTGGAATGCACAAAATAAAAACATGATATTTGAGAATGATTAAAATGATTTTCTTTACTGTGTGTGTCTGTGTGCAGAAGAGCAGAGTTTGTCGTCCTTGAGCTCTGTGAGGAAACGCTGGTGTGTTTGTGAGAGTTTGTCTTCCTGTTGAATGCGAATCACAAACACTCTGTGCTAATATGGCGTATAATGTGACACTAAATATGCAAATGAGTCAAGCCGAACAGATGATTTTATATATGTGTGTCATGATGCCATCTGTGAGGGTCAAATGATCCGGACCGGAGAGATGTCTGTGTGTGTGTGTGTGTGTGAGCGCATTGGTGTTATAAGGGATATAGTTATAGTTGGTTTTTGTAGAGCTGTCAAGAGCTGAAAATCTTTAATAAAGTTCATAAGTGTTTTGACAGATTAATCACAGATGAATAGCACATCAGATTTGTCTGAGAAATTACCCCTCAAATTAGGGCTGGGCGGTATATACCGCACGATATATTATGCGCATCTCATCAGTAAAGCCGGTTCTTTGATTAGC
>JAUCNO010000626.1:11351752-11362643 GCA_032353835.1 Enteromius viviparus | reverse complement strand
CTTGAAAATAATTGCACACCTCAGAACGTTCGTCAGCCAATCAGATTCAAGCATTCAACGGCCCCGTAGTATAAGTTGATTTAATAGGGGTTCACATAGTGTGTATATTCTATTTACTGGCTTTGGGTTTTATTTCACATTGCATTTCTCTCTGACTTGTCTTTAATCTTTGATTCTCTCATCAGGGCTGTGAGGGCTGGACGGTGTGCAGTCGCTGTGAAACCTATCGGCCTCCTCGAGCCCATCACTGCAGAGTTTGTCAGCGCTGCATTAGGAGAATGGACCATCACTGCCCATGGTGAATCTATCGTTATTTCAATTAGCCAGTGCCATCAAATTGAATATATTTTCATGTAACAGGGTGTATTTAAAGTAGAATAAGTATTTGCAATATTATTATTATTATTTTTTGTTCTGTTATCTTTCTGATGTGTTTCTGTATGCTTTCACTCTTTTATAGGATCAATAACTGTGTTGGAGAACTCAATCAGAAATACTTCATTCAGTTCCTCTTCTATACAGGTAAGTCTTAGAAGGATAGTTCATCCAAAAAAAAAAGGACAATGCAATTTTATCCTTGCTATGGACGTCAGTGGGACCCAAAACTGTTTGGAACTTGATGATAGAATTTACATTTTTGGCTTAACTGTCCCTTAAAGAACACATGAAAAGAAATTCAGTGTTGGATTGCATGTTTTCCATTCTTGTCCTCTAATGCCATATTGTTTGCGTATGACATTGTAGGGATGGCTAGCTTGTATTCCATGGCACTGGTGGTTTCAGCATGGGTGTGGAGAATAAGGGGTGAAAGAGAAGGAGATGGAGATAAAGAAGAAGAAGAAGCTCCTAGCAAACATCTTATTGTGTAAGTTACAAATACCTGTATAGGTCCTGTATATGTATGTATAAAGTACATATTGATGATCATATTAGTTTAAGATTGATGTCTTTTGTTAGCTTTTCACTTCTCCCACACTGTTCTTGGACACTTGTTTTACAGGGCACATTATATCATTTTGCTAGTGGAGTCGATACTTTTTGGAGTTTTTGTCTTGGTGATATTTTATGATCAGGTATGCTTTACATAGTTCCTAATACATGGACTATATGTAAACTTCATAATAAAGAGCAATGCAATAATTGTAATGTTTCATATTGAATTGCATGTGTGCGTGTCATTTAACATTTCTCTGAATCATTTAATTAATTTTAACATCTTAAAATTGCAGATGATGTGTTGTGTGGTGATTTCTCATTCACAGCTGATAGAATATATATGCAAAGTGTTTCTTTTTATGCCCAATCTAAGCTTAATGCATAAAACTTTAACACTATTCTATTCGGTTTTCTAAACACTAGTTTTTTCTTATCTATGTGATTCATGCGTTGATCTGTCATCTCCTGTTTCTCTGTTGTTTTTGTCCCAAGCTGGTGTCCATTATAACAGATGAGACGCCCATTGAACAGATGAGAAACAGACTGATGAAAGATAAACCCACCAACGGCCACCCATCACACATAACGCACACAAGAAAGCCCAAAATTGCATTGCTGAGGGAGGTTTTCGGACGTGGTGAGTTTAATGCTGTTTATTTACAGCGTCTCTTTTCCTGCAAGTTTGTTTTAGAATTGATTTGACTGGTACTGTTACAAATTCAAAGTATTGAAAAATAATGTTTTTCATTATTTAAAACAAAATAAAAAATGTTTAAAAGTCTCTCATATTCACCATGGATACATACATTTTATTTGAGAAAAAATACAGTAAAATCACTAATTACTCAAGAAACCATTCATAAATATTAACACATTTTTGCTGCTTGTGTAAAATCTATATTTTTTCACGGTTCTTTGGTGAATAGAGAGTTCAAAAGAACAATTGATTTGAAATAGAAACATTAGTAAATTAACATTATACATGTCTTTACTGTCACTTCTGATACATTTAATCCTTACTGAATAAAATTAATTCTTAAAAAAAAAAAAAAGTGACTGCACAATGAACAGCTGAGTACAGAATAATTGTTTTTCCATTTGTATTTCTCTCATATTTACAGGTTCAATAATATGTTGGTTGTTCCCACTCCATTCCTCGCCTCCTTCTGTGGGCGGCATCAGTTATTCAGCACTTCCTGATTACGACGTGTAACACTAACCAGTTTTCCATCAGTTCCTTTGAACATCAGTATCGCATCGTGTGTAAGACACTGTGAATATTATGTTTCTGAGGTGCAAATTTCATCTATTGTGAAGGAAGAGTGCTCCTGTGACTTCTGCTTGCTGCTTCTCACACACAGATACAAATACAAGGACAAACCTGGATCTTTTTCCTTTCTCTTTTCATCTAAATGATTTCTCTTCCTATAACCCAGGACATTTATTGCTTTTCAATATAATGTTAATTATAAGGATTAATCAGTTTTCTCTCATTAATATCCTGTTTGAGGTTGATAAAGCAGTATCTTAACCTGTAACCAGTATGTGTTTTGTTACATAACCATTGATTGGCTTTAAGGGATGTGAAGAAACACTCACAAGGTCAGCTGTGTTGACTTTATTTCAGGTAAATGCAATAGGATGCACCATCATTCGTTTTGTTATAATTGTGTTTGTTTGAGTACATGGACTGTACTCCATTTTACATGAGGATTGTAAATAAAGATGTATTTTATAACTTTAATTTCTGACAAAAGTGTTGCTGCATTTTCAGGGTACTGGACTACTTTTGTTGAAGTGCTTGGTTTTGTTAATGTTTTTGCTGTTTTATGGACAGCTTGAGGGATGTGTGTACATAACAGATGACCATGTATATTGATAATGTTTACATTGATATTTATTGTAATTTATCTGTGGATTTTTGTGTCTAAATGCTGCTCTGACCTATGTGAAGTAAAAGAAATCTTTTCATATTCAGGCTTTTTCGCTTGAAAATTAAAAGTTTGAGTGGAAATAAACCAGTACTGGTAAATAAAGCCTACGTTTCTTTTGTTGTATTTATTTTCTCTCTCTCTTTATATATATATATGAATTTATTTCACACATACACATTTTTATATACTTTTTTCTTAACCTAGTCAAAATAACCCAACTAAAGTTAAATTAATATTAATTGGAATTCAAAAAGAAAAACGTGTGTTTTTTTTTTAAATGAGCTCTTCTGTATAAGAACGCTTTAATAACCTCACTTATAGTAATTAGTTTTGCGCAAAATAATATTCTCTAAATAATGGCAGCTTTCATAAAGGTGTGTATAGGGAGCAGCGAACATTAATATTTCACTGGATGCACAGCACACCTAAATGAGTAAGAGCTAATTAAAAAGAGATGATATTAAATTTTCAATCCTTCTGAGCTCGTCGCTTACTGGCCCAAACCGTGATCACGTGTTTGTGTTGTTATTTTTGTTGTCGACTTCCTGGTAGGAAAAAAAAAATCATGTGATCATGTGACGCTTCCTGGAGCTTTACTTTCACGCATCACTTTTGCTCTCTGCAACAACGTTTACCAGCAGCAAACCCTAAATCCACCGCGGGATTTTGCGCTCGTTTACGGCATGGCTGACGGTGAGCGATCGCCTTTGCTGTCGGACAGTCAGGATGGAATGAACGGACTGTCACCGGGATATGAGACCTACCGACCCCCGACCAAACCACAGAGTGAGTCAAACCTGACCCGGATTGACAGAGAGCTTTCGGACCTCTACAGCATTTTGGGGCATTCTAGGCGAATTCGAACGTACTACTCGATTCGTTTCAGTTCTATTGGAACGTTCGAACGCGCCAGTGATGCCCACGCTCACGAGCTGATTTGCTAGGCATTTATTATTTATCACTTTTGTTTTGATTTATTTAGAGCACAGTGTGTGGATATTTTGACCATGTGATTTAATTTGCCGTAATCTGTAATCTGCACATCCTGAGCACACTACAAATAGATCGGTGGCAGATTAGACAGTGCACCTGAATCACATGACTTAAGGAATCAGTTTTTGCCCTCACACTTATCAGTTTATCAGCTTAAATACTATTGACTCTGGGTCAAACGGAGCTGTAATACAAGTTAGAATTGTTGACCATGTGTAAAAATGTTGAGTGTTATCTACACACAATATTGCTTTGGGTAACAAATCCATTTTCTTTGCTTTGCTGAAACAGTGCATATAAATAGCAACTAAATTAATTAAAATAATGTAAAAATTCACATGATTATTAATGAAGGAATACTGTTAGGTTAGGTTTCTATTGGTGCTGAATATATACATTTACTTATTATTTTTTATTTACATAATATTTTTTTTAGTGTTTATTTAGATAACATTTTTGTATTATCAATTGTAAAATTATCTTTCCTAGTAATGTGCTTATTTAATTATTTTTAAATGCATAATTTATGTAAACCTAATTTATAATTTAAGTAGATGTTAAAGTAAATCTAATAGAGTAAGTGTATTCATTAATATTGTGAAATTTTATATTGTTTGTATAAAATGTTGATCCTTCAATGAAATGAAAAGTAAAAAAGGTGATTTTTTTTTTTTCTCACACAACATCTTATGATCTTACAATTCTGACCCGTTTATTGTTATTATTTTGAGTTTGTAATGTAAGATAAAGACAAGCAGAAACATGCTTTTGAAGTTTGCATTCTGATGTTGGTTTAAAAATCCCCCCAAAAAATGTTTTATGCAAATATTTAAATAAAAATTCATTACTTTTTATGTTCGGATATTGCATGCCATCAAGGAATAGTAATAATAATAATAATAATAATGGAAAGAAAACATTCTCTTTCTTTATATTTCATTTGCATGTCAATTATTAAATGTGGTACAATCATCCTGTTATCTTTCTCTCTCTGCTGCCTCCTTACATCATCCCAGATTTCCCAGCATTCCCGTCAGCTCCTCCCGTGTCGATGCTGGGAGAGGCTCCACCGCCGTACTCCCCGCTGGGCTCTCCGGAGAGCGGCAGTGCTCCTGTCATCAGCTGCAGAGTGTGTCAGTCGCTTATTAGCGTGGAGGGCAAAATCCATCAGCATGTGGTAAAATGCGGAGTCTGCAATGAAGCTACGGTGAATTAACAAACACATTCATTCAGGATTTCAGTCATCAGAAATGCCTAATTTTATGTGTTATATTTTGTAAAAAAAATTATAGATTTAAATGAATGGGCAGACTTTGATATCACTTCCTGTTTTATTTAGCCCATAAAGAATGCTCCAGCAGGAAAGAAGTACGTGAGGTGTCCGTGTAATTGTCTTCTCATCTGCAAAGTCACCTCACAGAGGATTGCCTGCCCTCGACCTTACTGGTGAGAGACAATACCATCCTTTAATGTATTAGGTTAGGAACACCCCATGGAACTGGGTAGCATAAATATATTAATATATATATATATATATATATATATATTAATATACAGTAAGTTCTGTCAAACAATTAATCGCATCCACAATATACGTTTTTTTTTGTCTTGTTTACATAATATACAATATAATGTATGTGTTTATACTGTGCATATTTATTATGTATACATAAATACAAACACATGCATTTATATTTTTGAAAAATGTTATGTTGATATATTAAATATATTTATTTATAATAAAAAATATAAGAATTTGAATATATAAATGTATAAATATTTAAAAAAATGTATACAGTATGTGCATTTATTTATAAATAATAGTATACATACACAGTATACATACAGCATAAGCATTTTATTTTTTGACAGCGCAGAAATTTTATATATATATATATGTGTGTGTTTAACTTTTTTCATCTTCATGAAAGAATTCTAAAAAATGCATAGGTTTACACTAAATATATAAAGAACTAATTGATAATAAAATAAATAAAAATTAAGCACCGAATTAGTATATTACAAGTTATATAAACCAGTTATAATCAGTTATTTTAAACAGTAATAATGGTCGCAGTTCGGTCTTGCTATCAGAAATGAATGTCAGAATAAATTATATAATATAGTATGATAATTGACTTTGCTGTATTTGTGATCAAATGAATACAGCCTTAGCGGATGCAAGAGACTTCTTTCAAAAATGTAAAGACAAAATGTATTACCACAGAAGTTTTGAACGGTAGCGTATATATTCAAAAACATGTTTTTATTATTTTATTTTTTATTAGTGACTTTAGTAGAGAAGTCAAGATAATTAAAGATATTTAAAGATCTTAATGATATTTAAGATTTTTAAATGAAGGTAATAACATATGATTTGATGGCTTGAGGTTGAGGTTGTTGTGCAATGATGTTGATAGTGTTTTTCATATTAATTTGACTTATTTACAGAAAATTTATTATTTAATGTGTTTGTGTGTCTTTTTCTTTAATGGGGATCAGTAAGCGAATTATCAATTTAGGTCCAGTTCACCCTGGTGCCAGTAGTCCGAACCCTCAGCCTAGTGGTGCCAGAGTCTCCTGTGGCCACTGTGGAAACACTTTCCTAGTAAGAACTTTTCATAATTATAAATAATTACGATTATTAATTATTAATCATATTTATCATTTTATTGATAATAGCCTTAAAATAGCTCTGACTGGTTGTCTTTTGTTGATTTAGTGGACAGAATTTACAGATCGGACACTGGCTCGCTGCCCACACTGCAGAAAAGTGTATGATAAATATTTTCCATAGTCCTTTTCTCTATTTAGTACCAACTGCTGTATTCACTGCAAATAGAATCATATCATGTAATTCCATTTTTTTCTTGATCCATATAGCTCATCAGTTGGCCAGAGGTACCCTAGAAAGCGGAGTTTGATATGTTTCCTGCTGTGCTTGATCTTCGTTATAACAACTGCAGGATTGATTGTAAGAATAAAAGCATTTTATTATTCATTATTTCAAAATGCATCATCGTTTCAGGATACCAGGAATCCTCTTTTCTCTCTCTTTTTAGGCTGGCACGTGTGGGAAGGCACGGGAATATAAGGGGATTTATGCCTCATGGGTATTTTTCATTCTCCTGGTGCTGATCAGTTTGGTCAGAGCTTTACACTGGGCCTGCCTGAAAATCAGTGAACCGCTGCACAACTACTCATCATAGGAGTGATGTATGTGGAGGAGGTAGAAATGAAGTGTAGACAAGAAAAAGAAGAAAACAGAGCAAAAAGATGTTAATAAAGTAGTGCTCCGTCAGAAGAAATTGTCATATTTCACCCCAAAGTCAATGTAAAATCTTCAAATTTCACTTTGAAATAAAATATTTTTTTTACTTGGGGGGTGAAATGTGAAAATTTTTCACCCAATTTTTTTTTTTCCCCTGCTTGTGAACCCTTCTTTTTTCATAACTGATCCAGTTTACCCACATTCCTAATGGAAATCTGCTTTCCAAACCGCAGAATTAGAACAAAAAATATGTCAGCCTTTTCAGTAGGATAATAACTTCTAGTTTAGTTGCACAATCAGTAGCTGCTGCAACAGGTCATGAAGTTGACTCTGACATCACTGAAAACATCACACAAATATATTCAAACATCACAGTTAGAATGAGAGATAGTGGATGAATTGCTGACGCAAAGTGTAAGTGCCTCATGTGACATTGTGCTCTGTTGTTATACTTTATTAAGCAGGTTTTTTTCGTATAGGAACTGCGACTTTCAGCTTTATTGAAAATCGTACCCTGACCTGCCACATCAAATGAAGGGTTTGAACAAGAAAAAGGAAGCAAAAGTACACTGAAACATTTGGAAGGTTTAGAAAAGAGGAAAAGCAAAACTCTTTTTTTAGTCGGTGCATTTTAGTGCAAGTCCCCTATTATTGGAATGTGCAAAAGATTGAATCACATGCAGAGATAAATCGAATATTCTATAAGTGTAGTTTATTGCTTTTGTGTAGATGTTATTCAGTGGACCTATAGGGGTTTCTTCTCTTCTGTGGCCCAGGTTTAGACCAAACCTTTACCTTTCTTTTCATGCATTCAGCATGTCTTGCTGTGTATCTTCACCCTCAAATTCAGCTTAGGCACCAAATTATGTTTTGCTTACTAACTAACAATATTCAAATATCCAACACAATGAAATATTACAGCGATTTCTAATGATCCTGATGTTATTTTTGTTAATGCTGTTTTTAAATCAGGCATTGCTGCTGATAATTTGTACATGTCTGTGGTTATATAATTATATAGCTGCATTAAAGTCTTCTCCCTTATATGCTACGAAGACTTTTAACATTACCCAGTAAAGTAGTATGGGAAGATAATAATTTTTTTACAATTACAATTTTGACTATTTAAAAAAGGAAGTAATTTTTATTTTCTGTACATAAAAATGGTCAAATGCTAGTGACTGTAAATACTAATAGAAGAGAAATTGCTGTGATTTGCCTACACTGTCTGAAAAAGTGTGCAAACATTGTACCGCAGTTTGTCACTGAGACAACTTTATACCTTATCTAGCTTTAAAAAACAAACACACAAAAACAGTAGGACTATATATTGTAACTGTAAGCTTATTAAGCTAAATAAGGTCTACCCGATCTTATGAATGTGTGTATAAATAGTTTGCCACATAAAAGCGAGAACTCGTGGTATAGATGTGGGGGTAGATGTGTATCACGTGTGTGTGCAAAAACTACGTATCGCTTGCACGCCAAACACGTGCATGTTATATACGTCAAAGTCGATGTACTATTTATATGCATGTTCATTTTGTATCAGTGACAAGCTTTTGTCATTTCTTTGCACATTATTTCGGAAAGTGTAATCCGATGTAAATGTACCGGCTGACCATTCGCATAGGCTGGTTTGCAGCTGAGATGAACTTCTTGCACTGCACTCTTAATGAAGATACAGTTACTAATAGATATAGTACTTGTACCTGTACCTATTCTGTGAAATGCAGAAGTGACCAGTATGTTTTTATTCTTGCGGAGTTTGGTTTGTTTACATGAGTGTGCAGTTGTACTGTGCATTTACTCTTAAATTTTTATTGAAAATGTTATATATATATATTGTTGCACTACATTTTAGCGTTTTTGCTAACTGAATCTACCCTCATCAATGTTGATTTTGTTGTTGATTATTTTTTTGTAATTTCCTTTGTGACTAAAATGTTTCAACAATCTCTTGAGTATTTGTGTGTGTGTTGGTGTTTTCTGACTATTTGAATCATTATGACATCATGTGACAGACAATACTTGTCAGAAAACACCTGTAAGCTTGGTAAGTCTCAATGTCAAAAGCTAATGTTAAAGGCATAGTTTCCTCAAAAGTGAAGACTGTCATTTACCATGAATTAATTTCTTTTTTTTCTGTTGAACACAAAAGATTTTTTTTAAATGTGGGTAACCAAGCTGTTAACCTAATTATGCTAGTGATTATTTTAGTAGTATGAAATGCTTAAAATCTGCAATCTGGACAGTGTAGTGGTATATGAGCATGACATTTTAATAAATGACACCTCATTTATTGACAAAATTTCAACATCCTTGCAAAAATGTTTTTAGTACACGTCACTATGGTAGCACAAATGTCAACTATATAATTGCTAATATCTTCCAGCCACACAGACATCTGAAAATCTGTTACATTATTATGGACCTGGCTTTCTTTTCCTGAAAATGATTTACTTTAAATCACCACAGAATGATAACTTAGTACGTATTTAGTACATTTTTTATGAAATAACTAACTAAAAGTATAGTTTACCAAAGAATGACACTTTATTAATCACTTAGACACCCCTATGTTTTCAAATTCTGTGGAACACAGATTGAAGGCATATCTTATTCAATCCTATTATGCCTGATTCATGTGTTGAGTCTTCACTCAGGTCTTTTGTCCAATCCAGCTCACAAATGATGCATTCATGCATCTAATCAAGTTCTGGAGCCCATCCTTTTCTTTTTGCAGTCAGATTTGGAACGGCATCGGGGTGAGTAAATAATATCAAAATTTTCATTTACAAGTAACCTTTTCCGTTTGCCTACGTAAATTCAAAGCAGCATAAAACAAAATATAATTTTTGATCAAAGATGTAAATTTGAAATATTTCTGTTTTTTCCTATTTACAGTAATATTACTTCATGTAACCTGACTAAAAATGTGCCCCTTTCTGTTTTTGTTACTAACCCACACTCTCAGAAATAATGGTGCAAAACCTGCCACTGTGACAGTACCATTTCAAAAGGTGCTAATATATATAGATTAGAGGTCCAATCCTGCTTCAGTAGGGTCACTGTAGAAGTATCTAGTGTGCTTGACAAGCTTGTTCAGGTGTGTTTAATTGGGGCTAGAGCCTCCACAAATTAAGGCCTTTTGCACTGGTGCAACCTTTTCATAGTTCCTAGATCTATAGGTGGAAGTAGGCCTATGCGGTTTTTGACGTTTTTGCATTACAGGAACTAGAAACATATTTAATTCTAGGAAATCAGTTTGGGGGAACTGTTAGCTCCAACTCAAGAATATGATCTAAAACAGTTTTATAGAAATTACCAGTGATGCACAGGAAACACCTGCTAGCCGGAATCTTTAAAAAGCCATTTAAATTTACTCCATAAACATGGGAAACAGCGATCATGCAATTTAGCGAACTGTTTTCTGAAGGTTTGTACCTTTATCAGCTTTGATGCTACGTAACACTGCAAGCTGCCATAGCATATCAGAATTTCAATCATAATAAATAGTCATAAAAAAATAGTTACATAAATTGTGCATTTACATTCCATCTCCATTACTACAAAACATGCAACAAAAACAGCTCCAATCACGGCATCTTAAATTCGCCTGTTGTTAACGTTTGTAAATACAGACATCACAGTCAACCACTTTAGAATTCAGCTGATGGTTGTAAGGGTTAAAAGCTTAATGGTTGAACATTTAATTCCTTCATGAAAGCATAATGCAGGAATTTGCCAGAGACAA
>JAUCNO010000626.1:11329266-11351652 GCA_032353835.1 Enteromius viviparus | reverse complement strand
TTAAAACAACATAATTCAAACCCAGCAATCAAACAACTAAAGTTAATATTACAATTCTAAACTTAATAATTATTTAACAATGGAGTCAGATCAAAACGGGCTAACCTCAAAGGTAAAGCAAAACCTAAGTGCAAAACTTAAGGTTTATAATTAAACTATAACTTAAACCTAAAACCTGGGAGGAGGTTCTCCCTTAGTTTCCGGATGGCTGAGACATGCGTATCCGCCCAAAAACGGACATTCTTACATGGTCCTTCATTAGCTTCTGTGATTCCATGAAGAATCTTTTATATTAATGACATCTTTCCATTTTACAAAAAGAGTTCTATAGTTAAAAAATGTTCTTTAGATTATTAAAATGTTCTTCACAGTTTGAAAACTTGTTAAATGGCTCACTAAAAGGTTATTTGGGGAAGCAAAACCCCCTTTTGGAACATTTAATTCTAAAAGTGCAGGATTGGACACCCCTAATTTAGTCAACCAAACGGGGTACAAAGGTGAACATTTGGAAATTTACATGCCAATTTTTGTACCATTTCTTCTGAGAGCGCGAGGTCTGCAGGACCCAACTATTTATTTTATTTGTTGACCCCCATCAGTCACAATTCTGCCCATGCCTACAACTTCAGCACCTTAACAGTAGTGAGGGTTGGGTTGTCCTCATCATCCGGACAGTCCAAATCCTCTTCCTCTCCATCCTCTTCATCAAGTTGAAGGCTGCCAGAAGAAAAGCGCATGCGTGCCAGAGGACCAGAACGCACCACTTTACCAAGTGTTGGAAAGTAGGGGTAGAAAGTGTCTGAATCTGAATCACTGTAACTACCTGTGCCGAGTACGCATAAAGAGGTGGGTCTTTCTGGGAGTGGGGCGGGACTTAGAGGAAGGTAGGTGGGCCTGGTTGGAACCTGGTGTCGAGAAAGGTGTGGATAATATCCCAGAGGACGGTACTCCGATGCATAGGCAGCGGCGTTTGAGGCAAGTGTAGGCTGCTGGAATTTAAAGTCTGGTTGGCTTGAGGTTCGACGTGGCAAACCGGTCTGAAAGGTGGAGTCGTCGCTGTAATGGCCCGCTTCCACTCCCCCTAAGTCTAGTTTCTTATTCAACCCAACTCTTAGTCCCAGTCCTCCTCTGGGGTATAATCTCGATTCTCCCTGGCCGGTGGGACGGAGCCTTTCCTGCTGCTTCTGTAGTAGTGGTGACAAGCAAGAGGACGGCAAGGATGAATGAGCAATTTGTCTGGGCAAGTATTGCAGAGGCACATGATTTAGATGTGTTTGAGGGAGGTGGTCCAGAGATGAGGACGTGTGGTCTTGCAGTAGGTACGGGTGAGTGGCGAGTGGGAAGGTTGGCAGCACTGGGTGGAACTGTAGGTGGGGCGGGTTAGGATAGAGGAGCACTAGATGTTGGGTGCTAGGAGACAGTCGTCTCTTTGCCTTCTGTCTCTGAGCTGCTCTACCCCGATGTTCCGCTCCGGATGTGGAAAGGGAACGGAGCTTGGGTGAGGCAGAGTTGCTTGAGAAGGCAGGATTTCGTGACAAGGGCCTGGATCGTTCCAGCTCATTAGCGAACATGACTTCCATGGCGGATAGGCTGCGCTTTGCTACGCCTGTCTGTTCGTCGTGTTGCCCAGCAACGGTTGGGTCGGGAGGTAGATGCTCATACATCTATGTGAGGAAGAAACAAATGAGAAACACGATGCAGAAACACATCCAAAATGTTAAGTAACTGGTACAATACCTGCTTGGAAACATCAGTCAGTATGTCAGGAGAAGATCTGCATTGTCGAGTGTCATATTCAGACTTGCAGTAACTTCTGAAAAAAACGAATTGCAAAACAGGCTGTAGATGCAGTGAAAAACAAATCCCTACAGCACTGTCCAATTCCCTACAGATTCTGTTCTTGCAACTAAAACGTTATAACACATTGCATTTTAATGTTCAAAAACAACTTTAAACCCCTTGTAGCTGGAAGGAAAATAATTGTGGTACAAAAGGTACAAATGTTGTCACTGGGAAGACACCGTTTGAAAGGGTTCACCGTTTTACCCCATTTACCCATAAAATGTGCATTTTAGTACCTTTAAAGTATAGCTTGGTACATAAAGTGTACAAATTAGTATGCAAAACTTACTTGTAAGTGCCTTTTGAAGAGTACTGCCACAGCTTTTGTACCTTTTTCTTAGAGTGTAAAGATGTGAATTCTGTGGTGCATTTGATACTGTTCAAATGGTGCACTTGATAATCATCACTTGTCGGTTCATGACATTGTAGCGTGTCCTATTTGGTGTTATATGGTTTCATATGTGTGCTCACAAGGGCCTTTGTTTGAGTGACTCAACACAGTAATGTCAACTCAACCACTGGAGGACTACCTTTGTCTAAGGCAACAGAAGACACTTGTGTAATTTTTACTATTCTGATTTTTCCCATTAGTGGCTCAGAAACTACATGCACAAATTATACAAAAATGTATTCCTATAACATACAATACCCTATGTAACATCTTACCTTTCAAATGGCAAATGTTTCTTGTCTCCAGAGCCAACACACTCAAGAAGTTGCTTCTGTGTTCTGCCACTACAATATCACAAACACAAGAATTGAAAAGACAACTGTTACTGATATATAACAGCCAGCCTTTTTCACACTAACAATGATTTTATAGAATATAAAATTTTCTATACATTTTAGCATTACTTGTGGGCTGCATAACTGAGCTTTTGAATATCTGGTTACAGATGGGTTGGTACTAGGTGATTCTGTTTAAAATAATTATTTTATGCTCACATAGGCTGCATTTATTTGATCCAATATTGATATGAATCATTCTTGTAATTTGAAAAAAAAAAAATATATATATATATTTATTCATGTAATAAAGCTTGATTTTCAAAATTATTTACTCCAATCTTCAATGTCATGGGATCCTTAAAAATGGTTTTAAAAAAAAGTTTAACAATGTAAATGTCCTTTCTGTGATTTCTTTAAACAATTTAAAGCACCCTTGTTAAACTTAAGTATAAAACCTTCAAACTGTAGTGTATATTACTGTAAAAACAAGATGCTATTCTATCTTGACAATTAATCCGTTTTTGTGCAGGTAAAAATGTATATTCTCATTTGTACACAACATCCAGCTGTGCGTGATGCACCATATGCTGTGCAAGATCAGTGACTGCAATGCATGAATCAAACTGAATGCTGACCGTTTCTGACACGGTTTTCTCATATTTTTATCATACTGCTGTATGTGAGTGACATTAACTTCTGCATTTTGCCTAAACTCATAGTATCTGAGCATATTGTCACATCAGTGCTTTTCTCAACTTTGTCATATATATATATATATATATATATTACTGTCACTCGTTTTGCCCGTTATCATCAGTTCTCAATAAAGTCACTGTCAGAGTAAAAGCACTCTCATATAAACATATAAACCAATAAATAAAGTTTCTTGCAGTATGTTTAGCAAAGAAGATTAGAACTACTCTGTTCATTATAGTCTCTCAGAGGATTTATGGAAAATGATTAGGAAAGATCATAGCATAGAGTATTAAACAACTGAGACTTCTCATTGCATTCCACAAAATCTAAAGTCTCTGTCACATACCTGTATCTAAAACTGGATCCTTTACTGGATAAAATAGACTTTTGATGTGACTTGGGCTCTTCGGCGAGTCTGAAGAAAGCATGATACTCCACACACATCTTCCAGAATGCCTTACACACATCTCTGCTGGCCATGGAAAACTCAACAGTGTCTCTCCTTGAAGGCTAACACAGTAAGAGTTGAGTGAATGACAGATGAGTATATAACTAAACATTCCATGTACAGATCTATTTCATTTTCATTAAAGCACTTTCAGCCTCAAATATAGAAATACATATAGAAATTCACATAGAAATAAATTCCTATATTTATGGAAATCATTCGTATAAAATATCTGGATTTTTACCACTTCATTGGTGTGGATTATTTAAGATGATAAACAAAAGTTGTGCATCTGCCTTCTTGCCTTTTACGTTGTTTATCTTTCTTTTATTTTCTATCATATTGTTGTCTCTTATGATAAATTGCTTGTGCTGTTCCTCATTTGTAAGTCTGCCAGCTTTGTATAAAAGTGTGTGCTAAATGCCTAAATGTAAATCTAGAAGTCAGCACAGGCATTGCAGATATAATATATAATGAGAATGATTTTTTGAGAAGAGTTGCTAAGGAACTATTGTATTCTTTTCCCCACAGATTCCAATGTAAAAACAGCTGTTTCTATGGAGGGATCATTTGTCTCTTACCCCAGTCTCAGTGTGCAGTTTGATGAGGAAATGTTTCCTCTTGAAGCTCAGCTTTCGGATCTTGGCCCAGCTGAAGGTATTGATCTTAGTGTTTCCCTGATAATAGTATAAATATGTAAGAGAGACTGCATTTAAGGGTGTATATTTGTTTTTATGTGCTTTTCCAATTAGAAGGCTAAAGTGTAAACATATATTTTGTACAGTACCTGAAAGACTAGCACTCCCATATGTGTGACAGCGAGGTTGATCCTCATGCCTTCTCCATCATGGGCGGGGTGAGGGCGGATCCCGTACATGTCCATTTTCCGGGCGACCTCCAGCAACTGCACATCTGATTCAGCAGGAGTGTGACCTCTGACCCCATAAACAAAATTGTTTAAATGGTAATATAATAAATTAAAGATGTCCAAGCACTCGTTTGGGTTTTGTTTTGTCTGTCATAAAATATCATGTACATTCAGTGATGGTAGTAACTAATTATTTGCAGCCTGGTGTTGCACGGCGGTTCTCTGTGGCGCTGCCTGACGGTCATCAGCGGGAACCCTCACCTGAGTTTTAGTTCCGTCCCGGACCCTTTTTATCAAACACTTCCGGACTTCCGCGCTGGATTCTCGCGGGCTTTGTGCTACTTAAGGAGATCGCGGAAGCTCAGTCGTCGCGCAGTTTTGTACTAGTGACATCTCTGAGCGATTCTCTTGTGTTTTCGGACTATCTGGTTATTACTTTGGACTGTTATTATCGATCTTGATCATCGCCTGTTTCCCCGACCATCGCCTGGACTTCCGGTTTTGAATCTCGCTTGTTACCCTGACCCACGCCTGTCTCTGGTATTGTTTTTGTCTGCTCTACCTGGTTCTGATTGCTCCTGTTTGACTTGTGCCTGTTTGACCACGTTTGTGTATTAAACTGCTTGCAAATGGATCTGCCGTCATCCGAGTTTGATTCATCACACCTGGGTTACGTAGTCCAGATAACTTGGAATTATATTATAATACAAATACTTAAAATCATTTTTAATTTACATATATATATATATATTATTAATTACATGATTACATATTATTTACACAATGGCACAACATTTTGAAATTAACCATTATTTATTGTTTCTCCCTAATTCCTGTTTTTTTATCTTATAAACGTATTTTATAATTCTCTTATGTTTGAAAAGTTCTAGAATTTTGTGACTTTGAACATAGACCAGCCACTATAATTACACAGAAACAGATTTTGACGATTAGATTTACTTACATTTTATATTTTTGTGATTTAATTTACTATTCCCTTTTCATAAATTTATGAAGTCCAGTTTGGGAAGGCCGCTCTTTATTCTATTTTAATGAATGTGATAAAGTCACACTGAAATTAGATCATTCTGGTATACTTGCATGGTGTGTGGTTGTATGTTACCTGTGCTTTTTATGAAAGCGAATGATTTTGTGGTCCAAGTATTCTTGGTTTGGCACGTATTGCTTATTTTCAAGATGATGTGCGTCCAACTCGTCATCATAATCCCCGATTTCTGCTACAATTGAGTAAAGAGGAAAAAGTATAATGTGCATATGATAAGATTTGAAAGCATTGTATTTTGATGATATGTGAACAGTCAAAGAGGAAAGAGGAGCTACCTTGCAGTATATGAGAGACCAGCAGGGCGGCGCTGTTATCGTTACAGGTAAGACTACCATTTGACAGATCTTGTTTGATCTGGAGGGCAAACAGATACCTGTATAAAAGAGGCAGCAGTCAGACTGAACGCATATCACCTATCACCCTCTATTTATCAGCCTATATATCAAAAAATCACGGGAGTGTGGTTTACCTGGTTAAGCCTCTCTGCAATTGTCCTGGGTCAGGAGGAAAAAACTTCACTATGAAGTGGAACGCCACATCACTGATATCTGTGTATGAGAAGCATTATTATACCCATTGTGCCATTACCCATTATCTTATTGTACCCATAAAACTGGCATTAAGCTTATTTCACAAGCAAGCTTAACATTCACTAAACGCAAAACATCAAGTGGATGGATGTAGTCTAATAGTTAAGTATTGGAAATGGTAAATAAAAGGTTACATTTTTTAAAGAACTAAATCAATAACTGGTGATCACTGACTGTTTTGTACAGTAAGCATTTACGGTAGGGGAAAGGGGATATGGGGATATGTTTTCAAGAGTATTTTCATGTATTTTAAAAGTATGTTCATTTGCAAAAAAAATGCTGCTGACGTGTTTTTGCAAGTCAGCAGCATTTCTAGCTGTTTATGTAGTTTTCTACATGGCTGGTGTTATGTCAAAGAGTTTGGGGCCAAATTGGATCACTAAATTATTAAATCACTCTTTATGGGACCCTATTTTAATCCTTCCATCTTAATCCATTCTCCTTGCCACAGTATAGTAAAACCTAACTAAAACTGATGCATCACTCCCCATTCACCACTACTATAAGTTAGCATAACACTTAATTTAGGGATCGATGATGTTTATTAACTATATTTGCTTATTAGCATGCTTATTACTAAGTTATATATTGGTACTTCTAACAAACATATTAATGCCTTATTCTGCATGACATTTTTTTTTTTTAATTACATAATCCTACCAATAACCTAAACTTTACTTCCGCATACTGACAACTATTAATCAGCAAATAAAGGGTTTATTATTTATCATACTTAATATATTGTATATTAATATATTAATCATAATTAATAGTGAGAAGGTCCCTAAACTAAAGTGTGACCTGAAAAAGTAACCAAATGGACCTGGTCACAAAACAAATATGACACATCAAAACTTACTTTTGATTTGCTTAACCACAGGTTTCAGGAGTTCAAGCCAAACCTGTAGGAGAAACAGCATGCGATTTCATTTTCTTTGGGTGCAGCAAACAACTATGTATTTGATGAGCGTTGATATAGCTACGATTTTGAAGGACAGATCACCAAAAAATGAAACAAATTTGAAGTCATTATGCATTCATATTCTTGCCATGCAATAAGCTATTAACTTAAGAACAGCTGCGACAAGATCAGCTAAATGAAATCAGAACGGTTTCTTGAACTGGGTGAACTGAAATTCAAATTGACTTAACACAAGTCAAATGGACCATTTAATGACACCTTTATGGAGCTTTTGTATCCTTCACTGTAAAAAATGGCCATGAATTTAACAGTAAAAAACAGTGAAAATGCTACGGTAAAAACCTGTGAAATGGTTAAATTTGCAGGGAAACACCGTAAACTGACATTCACAGAATTCCCTGCATTGCATTTTAAATTTTGTTTGAATTTGGTGTTTTTTTCTTTGAAATAACTATGTTTCTTAGTTTTTTGTGTCAGTTATGTTTATATGGGTTGCATGTTACATGGAATGTTGTTAAATGAATGTTTATTGCCCATTTTAGATTAATAATTCTTACCATGATGGTGTTTGGTGCTTGTGTGAATGACGCTGAGCACCTTCTATATATTTTACTATTTAAAAGCTACTTGTGATGAGCTTTAGTTCATCATGTGACTTTCTCATAACCACCTGCATTTGGTAGTTATCAGTGCATTTCAAAAGTACAAAATAGATTTCACTATTTTAATCACCATCACTATTTTCTTATTAAAAATTACGGTATTTAACTGTGTTTTTAAGAAAAACCCTAAAACTAATGACAAAATAAAAATTATGATATCATATTTTTCACGTTTTTATACTAGCAACCACAGCTGCTGTTTTTTTACTGTAAATTTTACGGATTTCTTTTTACAGTGTACAGTTTTTTGCCATAAAAGAAAAAAAGGTTTTACCATTATTTAACGTTAAAATTTTGGCAACCTTAGCTGCCGGTATATTACTGTAAAAACGATTTTTACTTAAGGTTTAAAATTTCTAGACTTCATAATAATTAGATAGATTCATTAATAATTGCATGTACAAGAGCGACCATCTACGTGAAAGAAAATGTCAGGTTTGGATGAGTAAATGTTTTTTTTGTCTGACTGCTGTTTAAGATCAAACTCTTTTATTGACGTCATTGACAGGTTCAAGGTTTTGACTCACATAGCTGCCAGTATGGTGACGGAACTCCAGGCCAAAGTACTCTTTCTCAAGCAGCTTTAGATGACCACACACCTTATTGAAGAAATCGGAGCCCAGAATCTTTCTCTGTGGGTAGATAAAGAAGAACACAGAGCCACTTTATACATCTTCCATTTCAAAATTGATACTCCTCTCAGTGCTGCTTGTACCAATGTTAATTTTGAGTGATGTGACTGCAGTGTCACTGTGAAATTACTCCTCAGATTTGCTTCTTTCTTCCATCTCTATTACTTGATGCGGGTGGTAATGAGATTGTGATGCGATTTGAGCAGAATGTGACTCTTAGAGCAACTTTCTCTGGTAATTGAATCTGCAGCAACTGAAGTCCTTAAACAGAATTATGGGAAAGTCAGATGCTCACTGAGTCAGCTGCAAAATACAGGGTTGCTATCTGATGAGTGTGTTTATGGGCACATATGTGTGTGAGGATGTGTTCTTGAACCCTGTATTTACTGTGACAGCGGGGCATAGAACCTCCCCATTATCTTGTCAAAGGCAAGGAACATGAGAAGAAGATAGAGGGATAAAGTCTGAAACAAGCATGAGATAGAGAGGTTGAAACACATACCACAGTACAAAGATAGATCTGTGACTCTCATGGCCGGGAAAATTTTTGCCAAAATATACTGACTTTGTACATACTTGTCAGGACATAATGGACATGTTTATTCCTATAATCAGGATTTTTAACAATGAATAACCATCATGCACTTTAATTCAGTGCAAGCTTTACTTTGAGCCCTCTAAATACAATCAACATCAAATTACTTAACTTTTTTTTTACAGAAAATGTTAGTAGTTTGTCTGTGACTAAGCTGACACTGATGCTAGTTAGCAATGTTATTTTGTTATTTTAATATGTTTTCATTTTGTTTCATCAACATTTTTGTCATTTTTATGTGCTTTTGGCAATTTTAAATAGACTAAATTAAATATGCTTTAAAAAAATATTCTAGTACTTTGATTTACTTTATTTTATTGTAAGTTTAACTTTAAAACTAGATATTTTTTTCTCTTTTAATGTAAACTAATTACATTTTGCACCTGCTTTTGCGTTTATCCCTGCAGATTAGATAATAATTATAAAAAAAGAAGATAAAACCAGCATGTGCTGGTTGGATGGTTTTAGCTGGTTTAAGGTGGTCAGTGGTGTTCAACTGGTCTAGCTAAGCCCCCTCTGAAACCAGCCTGATCTGGCTGGAAGATCACCTAAAACCATTACATTGGCTCTTTCAGCAGGTATTGCTTGTGCTTAAACAAGTAATAATTCTGCTCTCCTCCACAAACCACATAATCTGAGGTGTTGTTAATTTTGATATTTATAGGTGTTGGAATTTATAAAACCTTAAGCTAACCTTAAAAAAATGATAACAAGTACCACTAAATATGCTGAAATGACAATTTCTTGACCGAGTATTGATCGAAAAAACAGATCATTTCTCTACAACCTCTTTCTCTCTGATTTCTTGTATTTTTCACTGCCTCTTTACTAATTGCCTGTTTTGCCTGAGGATGTAGGGGAATGCTGGTGTGCTCTCTGGAATGAGGCCAGGACAGGCTTCTGTTCAGTGCTGGCCACGATATTTACCCCTATTCAGACACACACATGCCTCAGGGCTATACTAACTCACTCACTCACTCACTGTCTTTTTTTCTGTCTATCTCCCCACCCCCCTGATTTTATACCTCACCTGCTCTGCACCTCGCTCTGACTGGTAGGACAAGGCTGTGCTGTGTAAAAGCAGTGACAAAGCCCAAGGCATGTACACACACATACACACACAGCATCCCCCATGAAGCAGAAGCAGCAAGCAGATAATGGGTCATGAAATGATGCTCCTTTACAAGCAAAACACAGCTAGACCAAAAGTAAGAGACCCCCTTCCCCAAAATACACACACACACACTCAAGACCAATGATGTGGTGACATAGTGTGTATATGTGAGTGTGTGTATATGTGTGTGTGTGTGTGTGTGTGTGTTTTAATGTAAATAAGTGTATAATGTAGACATAAGTGAATAAGTGTCACAATTATGTATTTTCACCTCATTATCAGATACACCATACATTTAAAGAAACTCTTATTTAATACAGATAGGGGAAAAAAAACATTTGTCACAATTTTTTACTTTACTGACTATTTCACAGGTTTCACATTTTTTAACATCTGCTGACCAATCTATTATACACAAGTGAAAAGGGAAACATACATATTTGATCAACAAGTATATATATATATATGACAACTTGGCAATCTGGCATTTATGCAAACTACTGCTATAAAACAAGCAACTGTGAACCTTGTAGTTACCCATAACCCCCTGAGACAACTTGCCCCGGCCTGTATATATAATGTATATGATTTCTCACCTCCACCTCGAAAACTCTCTCGCTGTCGTCTAAAAATATGACGCGTAATCGCAGTTTCTCATTCTTGTTCTTCTTATTGACAGGTGTCTTCAGCAGCTCGAACTTATCCCCCATCTTCTGTGCGTCTGTTTAGGGTTTAAGCGCCACACTTTTCTTTTAAATAAAGGACAGAGGGTCCATAATGCGTGATGTTATCCGTTTGATGCTGTAGTGAGGGAGTTGCGCGCGGCGGTCTCGTGACGAGTGTTCACGCATCCTGTTCTTAAACTGAGCAGCATCAGCAGCAGCACTACTGGATCTGATCTCAACCAGAGCATCACGATGAACACAAGTGTCTATAACTCCGCAGCACGCAGAATCAACGGTTTTTATGCTGTTAACAACATTGCTGGTGTCAAATATTTAGTTTTGTCAATGTATTCATCGTTGCAGACGCTGAATAAAGTCTTACAAAAGCCGACGAAAAATTCATTCTATATTACGATAAAATATGTTTTGCAAATGGGACAAAATATAAAATTAAAATTAATTAATTATATATATATATATATATATATTTATGTAGCCTATAAAATTAAGGTATATCACTTTTTTTTTTGTATTAACCAAAGAAGCAAGAGTTCAAATAAAATGTATGGTGTATCTGATAACAATTGCAATAGCCAATATAATAACCTAAATAATTATTTCTACATTGTAGCCTACACTTATTTACATTAAATAAAAGTTCCTCATTTAAGAAATAATTCATTATATAATAATGATACTAATAATATTAATAAACCTAATAATACAATTACACACACACACACACACACACACATATACAAAAAATTATTCTACTATTTATAAATTGTTTTGCAGTTTAATTTTTACATTATAGAGGGGTATGTTGTCAAAAACAAGTGACAACTAGCCAAGTCTTTCGTGGATTACGTAAGGGCCATATTATTTGCACAGTAAAATCTATTAACTTCTCTGATTACGAGAAGCTAGTGTACAACCTCGAGCATTGATCTCTAATGGTGAAGAGACTATTAGTGCAAATTCTAGTTTAGAAATCACGTCAGCTGCAACTCGTAATAAATGCCAGGAGGTGGCAGTGTTTCCTAATGAATTCCAAAGCAACGAATCGGGTTAAACAAATACTGTAAGTGTGTCGTTTACACGTGTGTCTGCAAACAGCGTATACAGCTGTGCGACGAGAGATTACACAGTTAATTATAACACGTCAGCCCCTCAAAACGCGTCACACATCAGAAGTGTTTCTTGTCGTCCTCACCTATTGTGCTCTGTATTCCTGGGCAGGTGAATGTAATCTTTTGTTTTGTTACGGCGGAGCGGAACCTGTAAGAAGAGCTGAAGCCGGAGCTCTGCTGACCAGCTGCTACTGTTCCATCACACATCATCATCATCACCAGCGGCCCTGTTTGATTTTCCGAGCACCTGTCGGTCTGTGTGTTTTCCACGAAGGCTGTACATACACCTGTATGCTACAACGTCTGGAGAAATGCTGATTTCTGCCATGATTTTTATACACTTTTTTTTAGTAGATCCTAACACATATTTTGTCACGGAACTGCGGCCTAAAACAATCAGTTAAAACAATTAAACTAGTTTATATAAAGTTGTAGCGTAAGTTTAAAGAATTAAAAGTAATAACCCATAAAGTTAAACATTTAGAACAACTAAACCAAACAGTAGACACAATTAACGTTCTCAGAATGTTATAAAAAAAAAGTTACAAAATAATGTTATCAAAATATTAGCACAAAAAGATTTACATACAATTTAGACATTATTCTTATTCTTATTTTTTAATGAATTTGTTTTAGAGGTCTTAGAGAACTATCAAAAGTAATAATCTCATAATATTAGCAAAATTATAAATAGAACATTTCCATAATGTCTCTAATGTTCATACAACACACACACACACACACACACATATATATATATATATACTGTGTATATATATATATATATATATATATATAACTTTACCCATTTAGAATGTTTCAAACACCTGACAGGGCATGTTGTCACAAAATTTTGTAATTATTATTATTTTTTTACATGGACAAAAATGGTAGAAATTTTAAGTTTGTAATCAAGATTTTATTTGCACCTATTTACACTTGATGACAGGACATTATTTTGATGAGTTCAAACCAACTGGAAATGGCTTCCAAAACTCATGCAAGACATGAATCATGCCTGCGACAGAAGTGCATTTCAAAGGGCTTTAAAAAATATTCCTATCCTAAAAAGTTCACTAAAGTCAGAAGTGAGTGCTTCACCTATAGCTAGCTATTGATGTGTGTAAATGGCAAATTGTCTCATCCGTTTGTTTCTCCCACCTTAAACTTTTTATTTCTTGTTATTACTCATTTTCCACTTGAAGGATATAGAAGCACAAATGCCCAGAAAGAGTTACTACAAAATGTCAAGGGTGTCATTTGGAAAATGTCATACACCGCATGGCATGAGAAGGGTGATATATTTTAAAGCTCTTCTGTTAATTTAGTAAGCAGTCAGTGGTCCTCTGGTTCATCTCACCCTGGGGGTCTGAAAAAAAATAGACACTGGAAAAGGTCTAAACCATTCCAGCCACTTTGCCCTTGATGATTCATTCACCTACACACTCACATCCATGTATTTAGCCAAACATCTGCCTTAAACTGTCTTCCCATTAGCTAATCCCCTATGGTTGCTTTCCACCCCGTTTGCACAGATGTCGTTTAAAGTTTAAGACCTGCATTTTCCTTTGCTTCTGGTGGTTCAGTTTGTGTGGTTTATCATTCTGCTTCTCAAATTTGCAGTGGATTTTTGACATCTAGGGGTAACAATTTAAAGTCAGCAGTCACCCTTTGCCTGTATGTAATGTTCCACAGTATATAGTCGATTGATTTAAAAATTACAGTAAAAACATTTATAATGTTAAAGAAAATAAAAGTGATTATTTAGAACATTCTGTTCATCAAAGCATAAAAACAAACATCTTGGTTATTTAAAAGACAGTGGTATTTGTAATCATATTTAATGTAACACTATTTTAACTGTATTTTGATCAAATAAATGCTTGGTGAGCATGAGAGACTTTTTTTCAAAAACACACTTTTTATTCACACAACACTTTATAATGTGATGAGATAAGCAGGATATTCACATCACATAGGTGGCACTTGAAAATATTGACACTTGAAAAGATAATGAAGAATGTACATTAGAAAAGTAAACAGTGCTGAGTTAGTATGTTAAAGGAACAGTTAACTCAAAAATGAAAATTCTGACATTAATTACTCACCCTCATGTCGTTCTAAACCTGTAAGACCTCTGTTTATGTTTGGAACAAAGCACTGCAATGGAACATTTTCAAGGCCTAGAAAGGTGTGAAGACATCATTGAAATAGTCCTTGTGACATCAACCATAATATTACAAAGCTACAAGAAAAAAAAGAAATTCAACAACTTCATTTTTACGCTGTCAGTCATTGTTGCACGTATACCACACACTATATTTGTTTTGTTTTTTAGCACTGAAAGTATTCTCATAGCTAAATAACATAATGGTCGAACCACTAATGTCACATGGACTATTTTAACAATGTCTTTACTACCTTTCTGGGCCTTGAACATTGTAGTTGCATTGCTGCTTAAAAATAACTATTTGTAATCCAAAGAAGAGCAAAAGACTTATGAGTTTGAAATGACACAATGGTGATCATTTAAAAGCAGAAGTTTAATTTTTGGGTGAACTGTCCCTTTAAATAAGTGATTTATGAGTGAATCATGTTACATATCTCCTTCCCTCAAGAAAGAAACCTCATCTATGTATGAATAAGTTCACAAGAAAATTTCCAGCTAATTTATATGGAGCCCTCAGGTATGGCATGTCTAACAACAACAAAAAGGATATGAAAGTGTCTTTGAGCTCTTAATAACTTGTTCACTTGTCTCACGAGACAATCCTAATCCTTTTCCAACCCACTCACCCCTCTGGGGTCCATGTCTCATGAGAAGACTTCCTGTGTCTTTACTCTCCAGCTGATGTCATGACCAAGGACAATGTCATAGCCTATTAAAATCGTCCACACTGCTGGATCAGACTCCGTCTTTGCTTCATAAAAGAAGTAGGTGGAGAAGGAGAGATAGGGCGAGAAATCCCTTTATCCACACTGAAATGAAATTTAAACCCCTACTGTTTTATTCCGTGGAACGAACGTTAATGTGGATTCATTCTCTTTTGATTTTTAAATCTCCTTCTTCTCTTGTGTTTTAAATGAGATTACATGTCACAGCTTAAATGACTAGACAGAGGAATTTATATGGAGAAACAGAAGCTGTTCAGTGGTAACTTTGTATGTTAATTGGGATGTTTAATGGTTTGCTTCCTGAAAACTCAGCCATTTAATACCAGCACTTGGTGAAAATCTTTAAATAGATATGCTGTCTCAAGCATGCTGCCATCAACATAATACGCATGACTGCAGTATCAAGAGGAAAAGTGTTTTTGCTCAAAAAATTGCAGACAACGTAGCCTAAACTACTTTTCATAAGATTTTAGTTTTAAAAAGACATTTGTACATTCATTAAGCAAAGATGCAATAAACCAATCAATAAGAAGTGTAATTGCAAATAAATGCTTTTCTCTTGAATTTTCAAATTCAAAATGTATCAAAAACATTTGCTTTCAACATAGATGATAATAATAAATGTTACTGAGCAAATCATGTGAAGACTGGAGGATTGGCTGCTAAAAATTTAGCTTTTCATCATAGGAAAAAAATACATTTAAAACCATTCCATTTGGTAATGTAAACTATGATACTGCCCATATGGAGACACTATAATATGCCTCGAGAACGGTTTTATTTACATAAGATCTGTCTCAGTCAATCTCACACTTATCTGAAATGCAGGTCTGTGTTGTTTCATTTGAGAGTGAATGCCAACAAGAAACGAGTACCCACTGAAAGCTAAACTTGTGGCAGCATGCTCCTGAGATGATTAATGGCTTTGCTTATGATTTCATTAATCTATTAATACCACTGATAAGTTTCCTGCTGCAAAGAGAGAAGGTCAGTGTCAGAATAAATCTGGACACTCATTAACCCCTCAAGCCAAACCTCTGATCTTCAGAAAGGTCTGCAAAGAGAGGCAAGAGAAATGGCATCTTGGCTAGAAAGAATACTTTTAAAGAAATAGCCAAATTGATGATTCAGTTCACAAAAGCTATAGTGTGGATAGATTGATCAGACTGATCCCATTTTGCAGTTTGAACTTGATAGATTCGCAGCACAACAGTCCAAAGATATTTCAATTCTGAACCACCACAATACATACCTATAACAACGTATTAAAATGTGCCAGGGTTAACATATTGAACCTGTGTTTTAGCACCACTCAGTGGACATTTCTCTTACTGCAGCGAAATGTGCAGTAAGGCACGTAAAAATGGTATTGCACAGAACAAGGTACATATTTTAATGAGACCAGGTTGTTTTAAAAAGATATCTTGTGCATTTGTTTTACTGTCAATTTATGTATGTTACTGAATAAAAGTATCCTACTGACCCTAAACTTTTTAATGGTGGTTTATATAAAAAAAACTAAAAGTATTATCACAGGTCAGTGACAGCACCATCACAATTGATTGATTGTGCTACTGTTAGATCAAGCAAAAAATAACTGCTTTCATAAGGTTCCCATAAATCCAGGTATATACTTGATAGACACTCTAGATTAAAACAAGACAAGACAAGGTTTTTTAGATCTGTCCTATGATTGATCTTTTGGGGAATTCGAGGTTGAATACAGATGAAAGAGGCTGAAACTGTAGGTGTTTTCTCCATTATCTCATGGATCAACTTTTTCCTTCAAGTTGACTTTTTCATTTCTTAACCTTATCTGGGTGGATTTCAGCATTTTTGGCCTTGTGCCTGCACTACACTGAAAATAGATGCTTGTATGCATCACACATTTATTTAGCTCAAAATCACATCCTGCTCTCTGTTTAGATAATTTCTTCACACTGTGTTAGAGTTTCATCTTGGTTTAGTTTAATGCAGGAGTAACTAATATTTATAGTCACAATTAAAACCTCTAGCACTTTTTGCTCCTTTTTAATTAAGGCGATGGCATTGGTCTGTTGAAGATTGTAACTAAAAAGGTTTTTAGTGTTTAATCAATGCTTAAATTTGTGAGATTTTATATCAGCAGGTTTCCTTCACACATACTAATGCTATCCTTAGACTGAATGACACTTGAAAGCAAATTCAATTAACCTTTTACACAGTTTTCCAGACATTAAAAAATAAACACTTTACAACAGAGAAGACAGATGATGGTGGAACAGGTGATTCGTTTCATTTTTGTAACATAAAAAGCGTTAAATATGTAAAGCATGGGCTGACAATTAAAAAATGTTTTTTTTGTGTGTGTTTGTATTTCTCAGCTTCAAAGCATTTAATTTAAATGTAAGGGTAATAATATTCTAAAACTACAAACAAATTGGGAAAAATAATTTAAAATATATTACTTAGTATGACTTAATATTTGACTTTGAGCATGCTTTAACAACACAACAAATCAGAAAATTTGATCATGCTTATGGAGTACATGTTGTAAGAACATGCTACAACTTGGTCAAATAACTACAGCAATACATACTCAGCATACCGCAATGGTTAATAACATGTTTGCCTCTGATGAGACTGTATGGGGTTGTATCATTTTCTCCAGCTCCAGATCTTAATGTTTTTCTCATCTTTTACCAAGGCAGTGATATCTACAACTTGGTGGAAAAAAACCTGGCCAGGCATTTTTTCCCTCTGCCTTTATGGAGAGTGAACGGAAAGTTGTAAAACCTGGTGCCAGCTCTTACCTGGCCTTCCAAACCCAGAGATGAACTTAAAGCAGAAAGATGAGTCAAAAGCGATACAACGATGATTTAGAGCCTTACAGTGGCCAGCGTTCAGGGAGCCCAGAGGAAACTCCTCTCCTCCGCCAGGAAAACTGATGGGACGAGAGGAATCAGTGAAGGAATGATATGTTCTGTCAGATGAAGTCTAACAATAACTGAGAGAATCTCTTCTGCACCAAGGAGATATAAAAGAGAGTGGAGGGGTGGAAATATTATGGTGGAAAGTAAACAAGGGCCAACATATGGAGAAGAAAAAAGAATACGTGTCAGAGACAATGTAAGACGAGATGAAAGATAATTTCTTAAAATTTCTTTATTTTCTTCTTACACCACTACCAAGAGATCCTGTGCAGTGAATGGGGGCTGTCAATATGAGGTTTCAAACAGCTGATAAAATCAACATAATAATCCACAAGTAATACAAACCACTCCAGTCCATCAATTAATATCTTGTAAAGCACAAAACGTCTCTGGGTTATGTACATAACCCCAGTTCCTTGAAGGAACGAGAACCGAAAACGCAATGGGAACGCCTCCAGCATGACCACGCTCTAAAACTGCTATGCAAACGTCAAACGAAGTTCTGAGGGTGACGACACCGACCAGGAAGTATAGGAGCATGTGCGAAGAAGTGCACGCTAGCCCTCAGGCATAAAGTAAGCACCCAGAAGGGGGCGCAGGGGGTATGGCAAGAGGACACAGTTCTCGTTCCTTCAAGGAACTGGGCTTATATACATAACCCAAAGACGTTCCTTTTTAGGAACTCAAATTGAATCCAAAGCATGGCAGAGGAAGGTACACAAATGATTAGGCAAACAATGAACACACAGGGGAAAAGCTTTATGAACACCAGGACAAAGCAAACAGAGGCAAGCTCCTCTCAGGTGGGGCGGATGGCAGAGGGATTAACAACAGCCAGACAGATGCCTTTCAGGGCGGAGCAGGCGGGACAGATGCCTTCCAGGGCGGAGCAGGCAGCACAGAGGCCCACCAGGGCGGAGCAGAAGGCCAGGGCTGAGCCATAGGACACAAGGGCAGAGTGGGCAGAACCACGACCCTCCAGGGCAAAGCAGGCAGAGTCACTACCCTCCAAAGCAAAGCCTTCAGAGTCATGGACCGTCAGGGTGGTGCAGGTAAAACAGGAGCCAACCAGGGTGGCATATGCAGAACGGGAGGTCAGGATAGCACAGGAGACCAGGGAAGAGCAGACATGACTGTAAGAGAGAGCACAGAGAGATTAATGAAGGACTCTCCGGCAGGACAGTGCAGGCTGCGAGGTCGCCTCCATGGTTGGAACAAGGCAGGGTGAGAGTTCGAAGACGGTCTCTATGGCCAGAACAGGGCCGGACGAGAGTTCAAGTATGGCCTCCGTGGCCGGAACAGGGCAGGGTGAGGCGTTATCAGCCTCCATGGCTGTGACTAGGCATGACGAGGGCTAGGGGATGCCTTCTCTAGCCGTGGCAGGGCAGAACAAGGGTTCTATGGTGGCTCTTCTGGCTGTGACGGGGCAGAATGAGGGTTCAACGGTCCGCGTTACCATGACAGGGCAAGACGAGGACTTAGAAATGACTTGCATTGCCATGACTGGGCAGGATGAGAATTCAGGTGCAGCTTCCTAAACCGTAGCAGGACGAGGTGAGGGTTCTATGGTACAAACCAACAGCCATGGGGGTTGTGCAGCCACCGGCGGAACCTCCGGAGATTCTACAGCCCTAGCCGGCATCTCTGAGGGTTACTCAGCCACCGGTGGAACCTCCAGTGAATCTACGGCACCCATCAATACCTCTGGGGATTGTGCAGCTACCAGTGGAACCTCAGAGGGATCAATAGCCGGTACCAGTTGCCCTCACTGACATCAAAGGGGGATCCGCTAGACATGACACCACCCTCAAACGCCCTTGGAACGCCCTAGTGCCTTCATGTGCGACAACCACGATGCGGGGGTATGGCATCAGTGGTGGCTGAAGACTTTGGCTTTAGTTCCATTTTGACTGAAAGCTTGGGTGTGGGAGATATCTTGTTGAGTGGCTGGGCATCGTTGGCCATCTTGTGCAGTGGTTCAGGGTCGACGGCCATCTTGTGCAGCGGCTGTGGCCCTGGGTTGACGGCCATCTTGTGATCGAGATCCGGCACGCCATCTTGGATGCCAACGCGATGGGTGAATTGCAGTCCCCAGCGTTAATGGAGAGGCCACGCACAACAAGGCAAAGTCCATAAACTCCAAGATTGATGACCGGGGTCCCTCACAGATCAGCCGCAGTCTAGGTATTCCTGTACATAGTCCTCGAACGATTGAAAGCAACACTAACAATATTCTTGCAATGTTCATACCTGGCCAATGTCTGAAAGGAAACCCACTGGATCCTGAGATGGCTGCGTATTCTAAAATCAATGGGACTGAGCCGTGTGGATCCATTCGCGGGGCTTTATTTAAAGAAATGGTCAAACAAGCCGGGGCGAGACAACAGAAAGCAGGAATTGTAGAGGCAAAACAAAAGAATAGTCCAGCGAGAGTCGGAAAAGAATATGATGTTCATGTGATTATTATTGATATTTTTTTAAGTCCAGAGAGCTTTGTTAAGTAATTACTACTAAACTCTGCCTAACCAATGTCTGAATTCAGCTCAGGCGTATAATAACAGCAGCAAAATTGAGCTAGAGGAGATTTCACCTTTCATCAGTGTCACGTCAGGCTGCTGTCACCTCAGACTCACTTAACCAAGAGGAAAATTCATGTAAGTGTTTTTAGCATCTGCCAGATAAGCAACGCATCTGTTCTCATTTGCACACAGTGACAAAGAGCTGCTGAAAATAAAGGGAGCGTGTGTCTAAGACTGAGCTGTTTTTCAAACATGTGCCAGTCATTTCTTTCTGAACCTGACAGCTTGTAATACGCTTAACATCGGCAAATCATTCTTTCAGCAGATGCACATCCGGTTCTAAATGGCAGATAATTAACATGTGTATGTGTACTGTATATATCAGACTTATCAAGCAGCCTCATCCACAAGGCTATCACAGTCCATCCTGCAGAGTTTGTTCTAAAACATCTGGATTTGTTTTTCCATTTACTGAACACATTTTGTCACTCTATATTTTCTTATATATATAAATATATATATATATATATATATATGTATGGCATTTTTATAAAAAAGAAACTAGCAAACTAACTTTGAAAACCATAAACGTGATTAAAGACACCTCAATGTCAATTTCAAGCCAAAAAAATGTCTTTGTGATATCACATTTAAAGTCCAATGAACATCAAGAAAACAGTTTTTTTTTTCATTTTAATAAAACTTAAAATAAAAAGCTTTACACAGTGGTTATGTGATACATTTTTTTCCAATTCATCATAACACTCTTTTGTTCAAATTAATACCCTTATTTTAATACCCTCACGTTTTAAATTGTTCCTTCTCTTCTAAATGACTGAGTGTTCAGTGTGTCTACAGCTCTTGCACCATTAATTTACTGTCCATTAACCATTTAAAGAGAAGCATGTCAAGTCTTAGACTAGTTATACACTCTCTGCTTTAAATTGGATTTGAATGGATTAACTCCAGCCTTGTTTCCCAGAAAGCCTCATTCCTACTGTTCATAATTACATTTTACACTGAAATGCAAATTCAGGTCAAAGTGTCACTGGGGTCATCCACATCTTGCTGACACTTTATCACTTTATTGACTTTGGTCTGTGATGCTTGAAGTTTGTACTGTGACATTGTGCTTCTCGATACCTAAAACAAGTTTCTTGTTTTCTAAACTAAATGCAACCAAATCTGTATTATGTCAGTGTTTTTTAATGACTCACTCTACTTCAAAACACCTCTTCCTACTCTTCACCTGTAGTCTGAGTCATTTAGTATTGCACAATTGTATATCAAAAGCTCACGAGTTAAGTCAATTGTACCAGTTTTCTCTAAATCTCTAAACTACAAAACAAACTTAAAATGAACAGCATGAAAGCTCTATAACAAAACTACAGTCTGAGGCAACGTGTAGATGTTTTCTGTTTTTTTTTAAATACAATTAAATCACACATGCATACAATTAAATCTGCTACAGATTCTACAACACTAAAACTGGCTCTTAGGAAAATAGATTTAGGCCTAAAAATTACAGTAATATACTATAATTATTTATCCATGTCATTCTAACCTGTATGCATTTTGTTTTATGCAGAAAAGATGTTTTGAAGAACGTTGAAGCCCAAACAACACTGACTTTTTAATTTTATGGACAAAAGTCTTCATAGATGCAAGTCAAGTCAGGTTTGAAGTGAGGTAAATGATGACAAAATTACAGAATACCTAAGACACTTTATAATGCTGCTTTATTAATGCGAATAAAGAAAGATGGCATGCCTGATGGGAACACAAATGTGGTTAAAAGGACATGTGGGATATTTTTATGGCATTTTCTCAAAGGATTCCTGGTGAGTCCCAGGAGAGTGGTGCACAGAAGTCTTTCCACACACACATCCAGATGTGTGAGCGTGTTTTCCCAATGATGCTGAACAGATGGCATTCAAACGCTTGAGTACCTGACTTATAGCCTGACCCATAAAAGACAAAGCTGATTCTTCTAAGATCATGCTTCTTATCTCATGGTTTATTTTCTTGATAGATAGATAGATAGATAGATAGATAGATAGATAGATAGATAGATAGATAGATAGATAGATAGATAGATAGA
>JAUCNO010000626.1:11318445-11329166 GCA_032353835.1 Enteromius viviparus | reverse complement strand
ATAGATAGATAGATAGATAGATAGATAGATAGATAGATAGATAGATAGATAGATAGATAGATAGATAGATAAAGCTAATTTGAAATGAAAAGTAGTGAATAGAAATGTTTTGACCATGTGTTACTGTAATAGCAACTAATCATCTATACTTTTTTGTTCAAATAATGTAAATAGAAGTAAAACGCTAGGCTATTTATATCTTGGTAAATTGTCTGAGCAAAGTGGGAGGAGTTAGTGCAAACAACCTTTCCAAATAAATTTGGTTATTTGCACACTTTAAATAAACACTGCTTATTAATAATTATGCAGGTGCGTGTGGAAAACATTAAAACATGTCTTAAAACATGACGGATGGATGCTCAGATAGATAGATCTGGGATATAACAGCTTGAGAAAAGCTGGACACTCGCTCGATAGAGGAGGAGGGCTGTAATTTCTCGACCTCCAGTGAAGTCTTTAACCATAAATTGGAGCACATGTGGTTGGCAAAATGGAGCATCATTCTTCCAGCGAGAGGCGGAGTTAACCGGACCGAGAAGCGCTCCGCTGATCTGAATTTTCACACGGGTAAAGAGAGGCGCTCGGCTCGGTGCTGCCAGGTTTGCTCTGTGGACGCAGTTTAAAAGCGGAAGGCATATAAAGGAGAGGGATGAGAAAGTAGAAGCCCTAAAAGAACATATTAAAAATAATAATAATTGTAATGACCACTATGGCCGTTCCTGCGACTCTTCCGGTTCATTCTGGGACTTCTGCGGTGTCCGGTAAACTCTTTAGAACCGACCCGTTCTTCTCGAGTCCCGCGGACTCTCCGCGACTGATCAACTCACTGAACGCGTCGCTTCCGAGCGGCGCAGCGACGAACGAATGCAAAATCGTGGAGGTGCACGGAGTGAAAGTCGCTTCTTTTAGCGTTGATGGACAGGAGCTTATTTGTCTCCCGCAAGTCTTCGACCTTTTCTTGAAGCACCTTGTCGGCGGACTGCACACCGTGTACACGAAACTCAAGCGTTTGGATATAAACCCGGTGGTATGCACCGTGGAGCAGGTGCGCGTGTTGCGCGGACTCGGTGCCATCCAGCCCGGAGTGAACCGATGCAAACTCATTTCCAGAAAGGATTTCGAAGCATTGTACAACGACTGTACCAACGCAAGGTTCGTCCAGTCAATAACTTTTTTTTTCTATTAATAGTTTAATTATCTGGTGATTGTGCATTAGCCGTTTAACTGCATACAGATTCCGACATTTTAGTAGCCTACTTTTCAGTGTTACAGAAATTCCTATTAACGCAACACGCGACGCAGTGAAGCATCAATGTGAGAAAGAATACAGCCAGACTGTATTTTACACTAGGGCTTGACATAGCGTCCCGTTATGCTGCTTATAAGTCATGTTAAATGGCCGTCAACAGAAAGCAACAAGTGGAGACCCAGTTTTGACTCCGTGACAAAGGACCCAGACGATAAAAAAATAAATGTTTTTAAATTCTAGTTTAAAACCCAAGTTCAAAGGCCTTTTGTGTTCCTTCATACAATTTCTGTAAACATGTCAATTAATTAATTACAAAAGTAATCCTTTTAATTTGACTCATTTTAAGACCCACGAAGGTATTAAATGACTTTAACACAGATTTTTTTTCAGGTTTGAATAACTTAAAGGTTTCAGACCAAATTGACAGTTTGCTAGAATTAATACATCACAATGTGCTTATCTTCTCCATGGACACCGTGAAGTACTTTCAGGGACCCCCAGGGGTCCACAGACCCCGAATGAAAACCCTGACTCTAATTAGATGGAATAGTTCTGTCAGGAATCATTAGTTCTGTGAATACACGTTATGCGTCAGCTTGTGGATTTTCTGTGGCCAAAGTGTAATTGCCGTTCTTTGAAGCCCAGTGCATGCCTGTCCTGTTCAATCCCCGTAGATCCTCACGTACGTGGCACGGATCAATTTTCCAGTTCCCCCCGTTATGTAAACGCATATGCATTGGTCAAGATTGTAAACTGTTTATTCGCTTTTTTGACCTTGCTGCTTGTTTTTCATTAAGTGCGTTTTGAGCATCCTGTGTTAAATTTCATTACTAACATCAATAATAACAGACTTTTTCTAAACAACTAGATTGCATTTCAACCTAACAAAGACAACATTTGCTTGGAGCCTATAATAAAGCAATGAATTTAAACATTTCATTTGAGTAATGGCTTCTGGTTAATCTCTTAGTGATTAACTACATGACTGTATATATTTTAGCATGTTTTGTACAGTGCTGTGAAAACACTGGGATCATGTAGCTTCTACAGAGTCAAGTTACGGTCTCGCTTTATTCACAGCAGACAATAGGTTAAAATTTGGCGCTTTGAACGTGATGTCTTAATCCTTCTCTTTGTTGCGGTCTGTTTGTGCAGAGACCATAGCTGAATAGAGGGGAGATATATTGTCATATTAGGTCATGTGTTTTGAAGAAAGCCTGTCATCAGGTTTCAAAGGGCCTTTTGGATACTTTCAGAGGTTTGCAGGAAATATTTTTATGGCGTGTGAAAGTCAAAACTCTTGCCTCTGGTGAGATTAGGAAACTAGTCGTTTTTGAAAAAAAGCTTAGAAATGTAAAGCTACTTGACTCTTTAAGGAAATGAATGAGTGCATCTAGTGCTTTTTATTTGTCCGTTTTATGGCTTTTTGTTTGTGTCTGCTCATTTTGAGGTCTTATGTTTGCTGGTGTACTCCAAAAAAGAAAATGATAATTTAGTCATACCTAGTTATTTATGAGAAAATACAATAAATATGGAATGAATCCAGGAAGAACAATATACGTTTTAATTGTATTAAACATTTAGCATTGGTCACATTTCACCTTTGTGTTGTCTGGATTGTGTTTCCTAGCAGATGGTTTACACTGCTGTGCATGAGTGAACTGCTTATTCACCTGTGACATATATTGTGGCGAACACACACATACACTCATGATTTTATTTCTCTGTATAAACAGTGATGTCTCACCATATGTGATCCTAAGAATACAAAGGTTCAAAGGCAGGCTTGATTTATTGCCTAGCATACCATGCACTAAACATTACCATATATTAAGAATTTGGAAACCATTAACATATATGCACAATAAATAATTTGTAAAACCACATAAAACAACGTTTTTGAATCACGATTGAGTCAGTATGAAGTAATGCATGATGTAATAGGGAGTCTGTAAAAGCTGTGGATGACTACTATGTCTGCTATAATATGAATGTAGAATAGCCTCTAGGATCTTACTAAGCTTATGACTCTGCAGTACCCCATTTCAATGGTTGCTTATTTGTAGTTGTGGCTTTTTTAGATGGATTGAAAACAAATCTGATTTAGCCTAAGAAATTAAGCTCATATAACAAATTTGAGAAAACATCAAGCTTGTTTCCACCCACTTAGTTTACCTAAACTAAACCCAAAATTAAAAAAAAAAAATGTTGAAAGAAAATAATTGCTAGACTATTAAAAATAAAAGTGGTTTATGAAACTTTATGACATCTGAAAAACATTTTTCGGCTAAAGAAGGTTCTTCAGATTATAAAAAGGCAAGAAAGAGAACCATTGAAGAAACTTTCAAGCACCTTTATTTTTAACGATGTGTAACTGAATAAAATATATAAAAACTAAACCTTTTTTAACAAATTACCAAAGCAACCTTTTTCATTTTCACTTAGTTTACCTTGATGTACTAAAAAAACAAAATTAAAATAGGAATAATAATAATAATGTCAATAATATTTTAACATTTTTAAAGACATTAACATATTTAAAGAATTAAAGCAACAAAATAACCAAAAAAAAAAAGAATAAGGAAAATATAAGAATGAATTCTAAAATGAAAGCAATGAAATAATAAAACTAAATAAAACTGTATCAATCTGTTGTTATTATTATTATATATTATATTTATTTCATTATATAATTATTATGTAATGTATTAAAAAAAACTATTATAAAAAATAAAAGGTAATTCATAATTTCTATAAATTCAGAACGGAAAGAAAAAGTCAGAATTATGAGATTTAAACACACAATTCCCTTTTCTTTCTTTTTTTTTATTCCACGGCGGAAATAATGCACTTTTCTCTATTTCTGTAGGCACTGCAGTGTGAATCCTGTTAATATGAGGGCCACTGGAAATGCATGCCGTGTAAAACAGGCCAAACATGGCGTTATGTGCTGCTTCAAGCAGTGAGTGTGAATGACTATGAGCGCAGCAGTCATTCATTTGGTTCCTGATTGAGTTGTGTCTCAGCTGAGGTCATTCAGTACATTCAGTACTAATGAGCTGCACTAGGGGTGCAGTTGCACTCAGCGAGGTTAATGTGTAGCGTGAAGTGGACATTTTGATAACACTTAATTACATTTGTCCACATCAGAGGCGGATGTTGGATGGCACGACTTCTGCATCACTGCTTTGTGCCTCTTTGTGAAAAATCAGGCTGTAAATATTACAAACTTCCTATTTAGACAGGTATTGTACAGACCAGGTGAATATCAGGAACATGTAGATGATAAAGATTGCAGGTTCAGATAATCAACATTTGGTGCCTGGATAGAAATTATAGAAAATTGTTGTGTATTTAGTCTACCATTTTAAAGTTTGTGGCCAGTGCGATTTATTTTTACTGTTTTAATTCATCTAGGATTCATTAAATTTATCAAAGGGTACTGTAAAGACATTTTATAATGTTATGTAAAATCTATTTCAAATAAATTATGTTTCTTTGAAAGCTCTGTTCATCTAAGAATCTTAGAAAAACATGTATCATGGTTTCATTAATTATCCACACACGTTTTTAGCATTGATAATAATTAGTGTTGAAAAAAATTATTAATCGTGATTAATCGCATCCAAAATATTTTTTTTGCTTACATAATATTTAATACCATGTATGTATATATTTAAGAAAAATATGCAATATTTGTATATTGAACATACCTAAATGATATACATCTAAATATGTACATGTAAATATAAATATAAATATTTTCAAAATATATAATGTATGTATGTGTATTTATGCATACATAATAAATACACTGTACACACACATATATTACATAAGCAAAAACATTTATTTTGGATGCAATTAATCATGATTAAATATTTGACCGCACTATTAGTGAGCAATATTACTGTTTTTTTGTTGTTGTTTTTTTACCAAATAAATGCAGCCTTGGTGAACATACTTTTGTCAAAAACTAAATTTTACCAAACCCCAAATTATGCATTGTATATTATATTTCTAAATCTAAATGGTCAAATGAAACCTTCCTCTTTCTTTTGTTTTCAGTCACAGTTGGTTTCAAAGATTGTGTATAGACCTACAGTAATGTACCGTAGATGAAACCATACAATAAAAGCGTTAAGAGCTTTTTACTGTTTGTGTTGAGACAAGAGCTTTATTTAGAGGCAGGATCACAAAGAGAAGTTCTGTATGTTACGCCAAGCGATTAGCTGATTGCGAGGCGCTAAGTGACAGGTTAGCACATTAAGTGCTCGAGATACTGAATGAAACAGGAGGAATCTGGCATCTTTTTTTCATGACCTGACTCTAGTGCGGTTCACAGACACATAAATGAATGATCTCGTCTAGACGCAACAAGAGTCAGCTTGTTTTCAGACAAATGGATCCTCCACCTCACTTGTTTTAGCCTTAGCATTATGACCTGTTTATGACTTCTGTTGAGTGTGTCATGCCTCGGTGTTTGCATTGCGGTCATGTAGACGGGTAACATGCGGATGGATAGATGCGCTGTGATAATGTTTCTCTGAAAAAAAATAGACCAGACTTCTGTTCGGCTCTCTTATCTGAGTGAAGGAGATAAGCTGCTGTAAAACAGTCAGTTTCCCCTTAAGACAGTCAAGCAGACGAACGCACACTCCCTCCCCACGCTTTTTCCTGTTGAGGTGTGGATGTTATGGATGGATGTTAGACACATGATAAGCCCTCTCTTCCTACTCACCTCTCCATTAGAGGCTTGAAGAAAACAAAAATGACAAAGTGAAGCTTGACAGTATATCTTTCAAAGCCTGTTTTTTTTTTCTTTTAAAGGAGCAGTTCACCCAGAAATGAAGAGAATCTAATCATTTACTTACAGTCATATCGTTTCATGTCTAACCTATAGAGACATTTTTTGTCAACTTTTGATGTAATTAAACTTAAAGCTGTAATTGAAAACTGAAGAGTTGTTCAGCAACACATGAGGTGACACTTTAGATTATAACAGTGGCCTTGGTTTTAGAAATATAATTCTCATTCATTTTTCCAATAGGAATTTTAAAAAAAAAACAGTTTATTGTCGCAATAAGGAGACATCTATTTAAACATTTTAATCAAAATTATAATTTACACTCAATATGTTTTGCATGCTGTGTTATAATGTACTTCAATATTGAGGTGCAGATAATTGCTACGATTTGCAAAAACTAGTATAAATGAAGTTCCAAAGGTAGGTTCGACAGAAACCTGATCACTTTTCTTCCTCTAGGTAGGACCGAAATGGAGGGTCGAACTAAGTACTTATGCCAAGTCTAGGGTTCAAGTGAAGTTTGTCTACCATTAACCATCAGGACTGCTATACTTTGTGTAAATAGAATCCACTGTTATTTGCACTTAGTGTAAATAAAATCTGTGACTAATAAAATATGCTATTTTCACTTAGTCTAAATAGCCTGTATTGCTATTTACTCTTAGTGCAAATAGCTGCTGCCAAGAGTTATAAGCTACAAACGAAACCAACCTGCTATTAAGTGAAGGTCTTGCAGCAGAACATCATCAACATGGCTTTTGCAAGCAACCATTTTCTCCTTTAAATTCTTCTTTTTTTCTGTTTTTAATGCTAGTCAGCGTAAAGGCAACTTGCATCACAAGCTTCTTGTGAGCTGCAATTTTACAGGAAGAAATCCTGATCTTACATTTTTTCCTTATTCACTTCTCGCATGTAGTAAAGAAGCTTGGTTTGTAGACCGGACAGAGCTTTCAATAGCTATGTTTCCATGCACCTATTTTTATGTGCGTTTTGGAATATCGCACAAAAAATGCTGGATGGAAACGCCAAGATGTGCATCAATTCTTAAAACGTGCTCCAAAAATGTACACACACATTTGAGTAGGATAAACTTTTTATCTGATTAGATAAAATGTGCATAAATTACAAAGGTAACAGAATAAATTTCTCCATGTACAGTATATCAAAAAAGTCAACACCAGCATCCGCCTTCAAAAGCAATGGTTGCGTTCATTGTGTTTCGGCAGTTCACTCTGAGGCGCAAGTAGCTAATTTGCCAATATCATATATGAAAATTATTACATTCAGTGCCTTCTCCTATATTCTTATTGATATTTAGTGCCACATTTTACCAGGAAGTGATGTTTTCTCTTAGACTCATTGAATGAAAACAGTGTTTTATTTGTATATGTTTTACGCGATATTCCAGTTTAAAGTTTAATCCAAATCTTTAGATGGAGACACATCTTTTGAAATGTGACCCCTTTTGTTTATTATTTATTTCTTCCTATTGTGTAAGGAGACCCTTTAACCTTGTTAAAACCGCTGTAGCGCATGGTTCTCATGGCCTATTGCTTTATTTCAGCCCTGTCTGTTGTATAGTACCTCTTTCTCTCAGTATTTCCATTCTCGCAATGTAGCACCTTTGAGAATGCTGCTCGCGTCTCTCTGACCGATCACAAGGTGTCATCCCTGACTGTGCTGACTTGACACTTTCCCAACGCACATACACACACACAGGATTGTTTATTGGCTTGCAAATATGTCCTCTATCTAAAAAGGACAGAGAGGGAGGGAAGTAGAGAGAATTGAATAAGTAAATGTTTTAATATGCAGGAGGCAAAGAGGAAAAGAAAGACAGGAAGAGAGGAAGAGAAAGAAGGAGAAGTATTCATGAGGTAGAGGCAGAAACTGGCAAGCAGTCAATGCAGAATTGTGGTCATTAGTGACGCTTGCTAAAGTATTATAAGAGAAAAAAATGGCAACAACTACGACTATTGAACTTTGGTGTGTAACTCATTTTATTTAACTCTCCTTTATCCATAGCATGAATAGCTATAGCTTAAATTGGAAGTACTGTTTCTTTAAGTGATCAGATGTGTAATTTTTCACTTGGCACAATCAGGGCCTTGGCCCACCTGACCACCTAGCAACCACAAAGAACACCCTAACAACCGCCTATCTGCACTAGAGACTTGAATCACATTTGACACAGTTACACTATTTTATTGATGTTTTTCATAATACAATAAACAGTTCACTTTTTAAAAACAGATCACGAAAGCACATAACACTCATAAACTACATTCACTTGGTCATTTCTATATTTTTCTCAGGCATTAATAAAAAAAAAAATGCTTTAAGCCACCAGTTGTTGTGGCCCCTTTCCTCTTTCACTCTATGAATAGAAATCAGCATTAATGTTTTCTGTTTGCTTCTGTGATTCTTTTTAGAAAGAGAATGAATGAAGTCTTTGTGTGGTGAAGCAACAGAGCAGCAGATAAACTGTGCCTCTTTTTCTCTCTCTCTTGCTCTGTCCATTTTCTCATCTGCTTTCATACCCAGCCTTCAAAATGCATTTACTGTCACAATATATGTATATGTACAATTATAAAAAATATATATACAACTGTGCATATATATTTTTACTGTGATTATACTTCAAATAATCCTATTTATAATGAATATTCTATCTATCTATGTATCAGTAAATATAAAGTGTCAAGGGCTGTAATTGATATTGGTTTGAAACACTGAATAAGTCTCAAATTGTGATGATCTAATTCCTTCTCTATTCATTCTGTACCCTTACTTTCCTCTGTTGTTTTTTATTTTGCGTGTTGTCTCTGCTATCTCCTTCCTCTCCTGCTCTTCTCACTCAATTGAAAATGAGAGACTGTAATTAGCTCGTCTGTGGTCTACACAAAAACCAGCCACAGAAAGATGGGGCTATTGTATTTCTCAGAAGAAAGTCAATAGATGTCATTGTGTATGTGTGTATAAATGGGTGTGTAAAGGTGTGATTAAGCTTGTGTGTGTGTGTGTGGGAGAGAGAGAGAGAGAGAGAGAGAGTGTGTGTTTGTTTATGTACGCGCTGCATGTCTATCCTTATTATCATACTTGATAGTAGCTCAGAAAAGAGGCAAAGGGCTACATAAATTCAATACCAAGCTCAAATGGAAAGAAAGAAAGTAAAGACGACAACCTTGACCAATCAATAAAGGGAGGGATTCCCTCCAGACCTGAGCACTATGACTTCATAGTAGAAAAAACAAAGAAACAGATGCCTTGTCTAATCAAAGCATGTCAGTTCAGGTGTGCAACAAAGCAAAGCAACAAAATATAAAAAATAAAGATAAAGATATTGACATTGGTTAAGGGTCCTTATGATATGCAGAAAAAAATATTTTTACTAAGCGTTTTATTTTGATTGTTGTGATTTCTTTTATTGTATATTTTTATAATTTAATAAATATAATAAAATAAAATAAAAATCTTTAAAAAGTTATTTTTGCATTTGCATATTTTGAACTCCGTTAGAGTGAATTTTTTTTTTGCTGCATTAAAATAAAAATCGCTCTAATGTAATAATTCTTGCTATATTATAATCTGATTTGTTATAAAACAACACTCAATTTCCTGAACAGTCAAAAAAAATACAATGTTTAGAAACCTTTGCAGACCCGCAATATTTGTTTTTCAGGGAAATTAACAAGCAGATGGTTAATATATTTTTAATATGCAAGGGTGTCGTAAACACACTTTTAATAATCCTAAAATTAAACAAATATGCTCATTTTATTTATGTAATGTATATGATGATTCAGAATTTTTCTTTTTAATTTTGTGGTGAAATGCGAACCAATTTTGTGACATGTTTCTGAGAGATTCCTCTTAACAGTTATAGTTAGTAAACATTTATGGATGTAAAGAGGAACTGCAGTGAGACCTGGTCAACGCCTATGACAGCTGTTTGATATCTATCACGGCAATAAATAGCAGCGCTACCCTCTCTCCGAGTCTGTGTGTGTGTGTGTGTGTGACAAAATGAAGAGTTGTTGAACTGTATGTTAGTGTGTGTGTGAGCCTGAGCTTTAGTAATATGTCTTTGATCTCTGGGGGAATCCTCCCTTGTCCTCCATCTGCCACCAATCATAGTCGATGACAGAGTATTGATTGAGAACAGGTTTCCATAGTAACAGACTCTTGGGTGTGGTCTGATATATGTTATATGCAGAGCTTGTCTTTTATCCAATGTAATAATATTTTAACCCACACTCTATAGAAAACAAAACAATAAATAGTTATTTCTGTGTTCACGGTGATGCAGCAAATATTATTAATGTCTCATATAACAGCCCTGCTGTAAGTGCACAGGTTTAATTAGATATTACTTTATTAGTAAATACTCCACTTCTGTGCTAATTTGGCTTCACAAAAAGACTACAAGCTAACAAAACATTATCTTATGTATCACAAATAAAATACAATGTATCACATTGAAAATCGCAATATTCTTAAGAAATAAACAGAACAGATGTTAATACTATTTTTCATTAAAAAAAAATTTTATTAGTTGGATTAATGAACAGCACCAAAAACATTTCAGTTGTTTTATTTTTAATTGAGAATTTACTATATTTTTTTAATAATAAAAATAATATTTTTATATTATATTTTTATTAT
>JAUCNO010000626.1:11279730-11298922 GCA_032353835.1 Enteromius viviparus | reverse complement strand
GTGTCCATGGTATGCTTGCTACAGAATTCGGCCGGAAGTAGTAGGTCATCCGGGTACTTCTCGCCTACTGAATTTCGTATGCTATGAATTCGGACATACTACTCGCCTCGCAAGCTGTTTTTCGCGTACTATATAGCAGGGAAGTAAGCGATTTCGGACGCAGCGAGAGAGTTTAATTCAGGCTGATTTCAGCAGGCTTTGTCAGCTGTCCCTGTCTGTTAACACAGATCCAATCAGTCTGGACATGGAGACGGAGCGATGCAGAAGCCCGGAGGACAACTGCTTGTTACAAGGTATTCAATTTAATAAAAACCTAGATGAACTGACCCCTTTTTGATAGAAATATATAAGTACAGGTACTAATACACTTACGTATATATATATATATATAAATATATAATAGTACTTAATATACTGTAAATTTATTTAGGGATTTTAAACATACAAGTAGTTCTGGCTATGCGTTATTACTTTGGAGCGGTTATTAAAAAAAAATAAAAGGAAATAAACTAAAACACATTTTAATGACCATTTTATTAACCATGTGTTTATTTTAGTTAAAATTTCTGATCCACTAGTATTTAAAAATGTTTATGTTTTTGAAAGAAATCTCTTTTGCTCATCAAAGCTACATTTATTTGATTAAACATAAAGTTAAAAGACTGAAATACAAACTAAAAAATAAAAACAATTTAGTTTATTCCTGTGATGGAAAAGCTGAATTTTCAGCATCATTACTTCAGTGTCACATGATATTCTCAATATATATATATATATATATATATTATTATTGACAATGTTGAAAACAGTTGTCCTGCCTAATAGTTTTGTGGAAACGGATACATTTATTTATATATATATTTATTTATTTATTTATTTATTTATTTATTTTTATGAATACTGCAGAAATATCAAAAGAACAGCATTTATTTTAAACATATAGTTTTTGTAATTTTTTATCAATATAAAGCATTCTTGCTGAATAATAGTATTAACCTGTGTAAAAAAAAAAGCACTTGTACAAAACACATATCTATCAACGGGCTCATGTATACAGCATGTACTGTATGTATATATATGCATGTGCACAGTTTCAGCTGTGGCTTATTCAGATTTGTTGTCTTGACCTCACTTCCCCTTCCCATCAGTCATTCTCAGCAACACGGTGTGTCACTCGCCCATGTCCTCCAAACAGATGAGATCATTGGCTCCCTCTGTTTTAGAGTGAAACCATTAGCAAATAAACACATAGATGAATCAAAAGACTGGGGACTAATTGCAAGTTTCCTGTGTAAGCAAAGCCTCACCGCATGAATATTCCAGCGCCGCCCTTCCACCCGTTTATCTGTTTCTGCAGCTGGCCGTTCTCTCTCTCTCCCCCTCCGTGAGACAGCTAAAGCTACATGATAAATTACTTGAATTACACCTTGTGTTAATTTTATTAAAATGGCTCCCTAATGTCGAGAAAATCTGCTACACATTGGCACAGCACTGGACTGGAGGTGTTCATTTACTGTCTAGTGTCTTTTTGCCATGAAGTGCAAAAATGGGCCGTTTTAGAGAAAAGATGCATTTTAAATCATAGGAAATATTTATTTTTATTATTAACTATTATATTTTAATTATGTAGCAATTTTAATTATGTTGATCAAACGCTTAGCCCACCTTTAACTTAAATAGCTAAAATAAAAACTACATTTCCATGGCTCATAAATTTACATTTTATTTTTAAATTTGGGGTTGGTATTAGTCCGTCATGCTCACCAAGGCTGTACTTATTTGATTAAAAATACAGGGTAACAGTTATATTGTCAAATATTATTTTGTGCTATGTTTTAATAAACTTAAAAACGTAATTAATTCCTGTGATGGTAAAGCTGAATTTTCAGCAGCCAGGATTCTTTGACGAATAGAAAGCTCAAAAGAACAGCATTTATTTGAAATAAGTTAGTTTAATGTCAGTTTTGTTCAATTTAATGCACCTTTACTAAATAAAAATTTGTATGTATATATATATATATATATATATATACACACACACATGCATATATTTCAGAAAAATATGTTCATTTATTTATAATAAATTTACACAGTGTTATTGTGTAAACAACAACTTTTTTATAATTATATAATATAATTATTTAAAGAAGTAGAAGTTTTTCCCAGACTGATGTAATTTGAACCTGTGATTTAGTGCTCTTAAACTTTCCCGTTTTTCTTTCTTACAGAAAGCAGAACATACACAAAAAATCCAATAATGTACTAAAAGGGGGGACAAGGATGTTCTCCACACCACACACTTTCCGAATGCTGAAGAGAGGACTTCAAGGTTTCATGCAATGAGCTACATTTAAGAAGATCTCTCTGGCTCCATCCACACGACATTCCAGATCCCTCGACTGTTGTTTTATATACATACATTGTGCTTAATTCCCAGTTTAAGCTAGAGCGCACTGTTGGTGTACCGTTACTTGTTTTGAAGCAGCGTTTGGAAGCTGTTTTGGCATTATTCCTTCAGGACAGTGACCTTCAGTCTAATGCCCTCAGGACAGGCTGAGGAATATGTAAAAACAATGCATCTGGCTTGTGTTTCATACTTGTTTAAAGACTCTAAAGAGTGTGGAATCTTACATTTGGTTGTTTTTCTCTTGTATGTCCATCTACTCGTTCTACAGTCCATTTATCTCTCTTTGTAGGTCAGTTTAGCTTCTTAACGCTGTTTAAAATGTTCACCTGTTCTTCAGTTTCAGCAGTCTTATATATGTGGGAGTTTTCTTTGTAAGACCTTTCGTTATTTTATTGGAAGGAAAAACTACTGAATGTGTTCCTTATGGGAAATACAGTATTACCAACGCCTCAAAAGTTTCAAAGAAAATTTCGCCCCTCATTATGAACCTAGGATATTGTAGATGTGGTTTCATGTTCTCAAGCATTCACAGCAATTTGATTCACTAACCGTTTTAGCATAAGCTAAAACTAGACACTAAAGCCGCAGAGGATATTTTCTTATGCGTTTGGCATTTCCCCAACACACAAGTCTTTATTTAGTCTGCGAGTTACTTAAAGAGGAAAACAGACTTCCCGCAGAACAGAATTCCCTGCTGGTGTTGTCAGGATGAGCTATCCATCCTATAGGCATTCGAATGCTAAGTGATGTCTTGAAAGGTCTAGATCGATGTCTGTCACCATTTTGTGCACCAGAATGAACTGACAACACAAATAAACAAAGCAATGCTCATGTCACCGGTGTCACCTTGTCGTCAATAGCGTTCCTGATGAAGCTAAAGCCATCAAACAATCCTATTGATTCAGGTCATGCAAATAAGACCCCATTAGCGCTGCTACATATCGGCCTTCATTGACATGTATCAAAGTCCTCATTAACATTCAGACACAAGCAAAGTAGTGCTCCAGACTGATATTTCTAGTCTACATCGGCACTCCAAATGGCTCCAGCTGTATGATATCCAAACAAGGACATCATGACTCAAAGAACAGTACTGTTAAATGGATTTGTAATATTTTTCTTGTGCATACTTAAGGACCATCACCCGAGACCATAAATCTTTAGGGACCATAAATAGATTTGAAAACAATTTACTCTGATTTGGAAATGCTCCCTTAAAATGGGAAACGACCATTTGGGAACGTGGGAAAAGTGTGGTTTCAAAAGTACAGCTAGCAAAAGATAGGAACGGAAGATAAACATATGTGTTTAGGATACAGAAATGGCCTCTGTTTTGATATGATTGTTTTGTGAGAAATATATCAGTACTTGTAAACTTGAAGAGGACTGTCGCGTTTGTTTGTGTGTTCAGTTCAGTTCAACATCCTGGAAAATGTATTATTTTAGCTGCACACAAGTTTCGGGTCTCTCTGCGTTAAAGGAACTGCAAGCAGTATATTGTGTAAGCGTTAACTAAGCAGATAAAATAAAAACAAAAGTGAAACCTTGCGAATCGAGAACTTTATTCAATACATTGAAATTGCTAGTTTTACAAATTATTACAAAGAAACGACATGCAACAGTGCATTACACAAATAAAACATTCTCATAATCAACTTCATGAAATGTGTTTATGGTGTACAACAGCTAAAGGATGAGACAAGTTGTGAGCTCTTTCAATTCCCTTGAGCTGGATAAACAGAAACGTGCCTGATATGTCAGATTATTCCCAGGATGCATTGAGGGTGGCTGTTGTTTTCTCAGGGTGGTGCGACTATGACTATAGATAGTCATATGCACTGATTGACTGATTTGCCCATAATATTCACTACAGAAACATGAGTTTATTTTGTTTCTCATAAAAAAGGCAGCCCAGATTTTTTATGTGATTTGTCTTCAGTAAGTTATAGACCCATTTCATGCATCACAGCCTTCAAATAAAGACACATTTTGAGGAAAAGGCTTAAATAAGACATGAAAAAAAAGTTTGTTTAACTTTATTACCCATATTAGGGCATGATGGGATGGAAAGGGAGGCAACGCTTTGAAAGGAAAATATTAAACCGTGATTAAGTGATTGAACTCGTGAACAACATTTTACTGATGATAACAGAGGATGTTTTTCCTCAACTAAACTATGTTCAACAATCTTTTGGCACACTGTACAGAAGAATGAGAAAGTTTAAAGGACTGTTTTAGATTATACAAAAAGCTAATTTATTTATTTGGTTTTATGGTTCATGTTTTTAAAGGAAGTCTCATCAGGAAGTCAGGCTACATTTACTTAATTACAAATACATGATACAAAATATAATCTTTAAAGATACTTTTTGCTATTTTTATATATATTTTAAAATGTATTTTATTCCTGTGATGGCATAAAACATTTATTTTACATTTTTAACATTTTATTATAATTTTGACAAATGGTTGTGCCATTTTTGTGTGAAAGATTTCATACATTTTTGCAACTTTTTTTCCTCCATTTTCACTTTCGATTAATGCATCATTGCTGAATAAAACTATTCATTTCTTTGTATTTTATTTTAAACTCTTGACCGGTATGTATATATAAATTATATTATATATTTGCAATCAGCTGAGTATAAGATAAACAGATTATGTCAAAATGACAATGTTGTATGATCACAAATGTGGTAAAGACGGAGACAGATGAATTACGTAGTTATGTGAGCTCCATATAGACAGACATGGTCAAACTGAAAACTCAAAGAAAGAAAAAACAACACAAAGGCCCAGAGAAGAGAGATTCATATTCTTGCTCACACATACTGTCTCTCGTGTAATATACCAGGTGATTGCAATGTAAAAGATCAATATTTCAATTTCAGACTGCATTTTTATTCTCGGAGATTAGAGAACAATCAAATTCTCGATTTTCTCCATCTGCCACGAGAAGAATCTCCCAGTCTTACTGACAGCAAAAAAATGAAAAGGTTTTAGCCTGGGTGCAAGATGTTTGTTTTTGTGAATTATTCATTGAGATGTGTTTGTGCAAGTGAATAGCCATTTGCTCCAATTCCGAAGGGCAAATAATACAGATTGCTGAAACATAACAGAAGAGGAATGTGACATTGAGAAGTGGAAATGCGGACAAAGCCTTCTGCACTGCAGCAGGGTCACTTACTGATAAACAGGCCTCACGCTGAAGCCTCTTCATTATTCACATCTGTCTGATGAGCACTGGTAGACTTTATCCACATTCATTCTAATAAAAACGAGAAAAGTTTGTTTCTGTGGTTTTCTTACTGCTGAGGGCATCCGTACTGCTACAATAAAACAAGTTATTAACAGTTAGATATACGGCTTATAAATTTATTTTTAATTTTTAATTAAATATACATATATACTCTCTGTTGTAACAAGCTACTTCCCAGTGACACGTGCCCACTTGACTGGTCTCTAATCAAGCAAGGATTTGTTCTTCCTTCTTGGTGTTACCACCCTCTTGTGGTGAAGACTGGCAAACTACCGTTTAAAACCTTTTTTAATTGAGCCAAAGAGTTGTTGTCAGTTTTCTTTTTTTATTTATCAGTCATTTACACCTCACCAAACACTTATCAAAAGCCTCAGCTAATGAGCTGCTGCCAAGAAACACAAAACCTGCACGTTCCTTCCATTACAACATTTGCATATACAGTTCAACCTCAGGTCAATGACTTTCACACACACACACACACACACTCCAAACAACACTAATCAGAATAGGCATACAAACACCTGCAGGAGCTCACACACACAGGTTTTGGAAATAGCGATGCCTGATATCAGATAACAGCTTAAGTAAATGATACTGCTGAAGAAAGTATTAAAAAAGTAACTCAAACATTCCCTGTAAGTGACATCACATACATAAACACAGCAAACACAAAAACAAATATGAACAGATCAAGCAAAAATGGAACACCCTTATTTGGATAACACAAAGAATGAAAAGGTCCCAAGTACTCTCTCAGGGTTTCTCCCGTTATCTGCACTACTGAAATGAGAAATGTGGGAAATTTAGAGACTTGAGATGAGACGCCAGGTTCAGACCATTCAAGCTTAATACTAAAAATATATATTATTAATAATAAGAAGAAAAACAATTAATTTATGTATTTGTTGCATCACTGTCACAAAAGAAAACTTAAAAATATTTTTTTATACACAGAAAAAGATAGATATTTTTTCTGTATTGTTATTGATATCTATATATATATATTTATAAATATCTTTTAAAATTTGCTCCATCTAATTACATTAATACTGAAAAAACTTTCCTTAATTAGAATCTACGAAGGATCTTTAACTATCTGAAATCAATGGCAATTAAAAGTAATAGAGAACTTAATTCAATTCATAACCTATAACCTAAACTAAATTGTAGGGAGAAATACAGTGAGATGAGTCACGAGTAAGTGAATTGAGAACAAGAAGGATTTCCAGAATTCATTCCAACAGCTTGTGAACTTGATTGATTCAAGACACCACAAATCCTCAAAGGCAGATAAAGAAGATTTCAGCTAGTTTACAATGTTACCGGCGTGAGAACGAGCACAAGCAAACATCCAAGCTACAGTGTAGTTTGATTGCTCTATCTTCATTTTTTTTTTATTTAAAATGGCGTTTGATTTTAGCTTGTTCCTGGGTGGAGTTAATGTAACAAGTGATCTAGAAGGAGGACCTCAATGTTACCTTCTTCTAATAGACAGTTTACAGATTTCAAGGAGACAAGTTCCAGAAAAAAAAAAAAAAAAAAAGAGCAAAGAAATCTATCAGAGTTCAGTTTTATCCTGGTTAAGAGGAACCTTCTTCTGGATCTCCTCCTCATCCGTGGTGTATCCAGCTTCTTCAGTTTTCCGCTTGCTAGACTCAGTGTCCGTCAGCTTAGACTTTTTCTTCTTCTTCTTCACCTTCTTCTCCTTTTTCTGCCCATCCTCGCTGTCTTTGCCTTTCTTCTTTTTGCCCTTCTTTTTCTTCTTGTCCTCTGCGATAGCCGCCACGTCTCCCTTTTTCCCACTCCAGTTCTCTTTAAGACAGTCTGCAGAAAGAACCAGACGTATGTGTTTGCACACTCATGATCTTTATACTGATTGTCCTCCCTCTAATTAGCAACATGTGATCAAATCAGTGCTGTGCGTTCAGGAAGTGATGTCTTTTTCTGTCAGATCTATATTGGTTGCCATAGCATGGCATAAGAGCAAGTGCCAAATTAAATCTTTTATAACAGGAAGCAACAAGCTGGTCATAAGAAAGCTTTTTGTGTTTACACCCCAAATGGTATTTTTATTGCGGTTTCAATACTTTGAGTTCTTCTTAAATAGTACTTTGTCATATGTGACTCTGTACCACAAAACCAGTAATACATGAGTAAGTAAGCCTTTAATGATGTGTATTTTTTTCCGGATATGACAATATTTGGCTAAGATAGCTATTTGAAAATAAATATCAATGGCCAAATTAAGTTCTTAATGCATATTACTAATCAAATTTTAAGTTTTGATATATTTACAAAATATCTTCATTTTTATTTAATGTCCTAAAAATTTTTAATTATTAAGCATAAAAGAAAAATCCCAAACTTTGAGCCATGCAATGTGTTGTTGTTGGCTATTGCTACAAATATACCTGTGCTACTCATGGCTTGTTTTGTGCTCCAAGGTTAGTTAGTTAGTTAGTTAGATACATACCTACCCACCCACCTCTCTTTATATCTATCTATAGATAAATAGATAAACAGATATAGATACAGATATGCTTAGTAAAAGTATCACTCCCTTCGAATAAAAATGTCCCTTGTTTAAAATTTCTGCTTTTGTGGCCTTGAGTAGCTTCCTGTAAAGTCTTTCCAGAAACAACAGCTCTTAAAGTTGGTGCCGATAAAGGAGATCAAGAGGTTTAGCCTGCAAGTAGTCATAATATTATGTCTAGAGCGGTTTAACGGTTATAAAAGAGGTTGGGATGGATTAAAACAGCTGTTCGTTTCACATTACCAGTGTCTTGTCCTTTCAGCACGTGTTTCTCACACAGGTAAGTGGTGAGATCTTCCTCCTGGCTGCCTTTATACCAGTCTTCAATGACCTCTTCATACTGCTCTACCATCACATCACACTGAGGGAACAAAACACACGTCTCATACTTCCCATCTATCTGTACATATACTGCATAAACATGCATTTACATACGTTATTTTTTACTTGCACTCCCATTAATGTATGCTAATCAAAGTTATACTGTAGCTTGAAAAAAAATTTTTTTTAATTACATAAAGAATTATTCTAAATGCTGAAAATAGTTTGTGAAAACTGATGCACTTTTTGGAATAACAGCATTTATCTGAAATAGAAATATTTTATTATATTACATATGCCTTTACTGTAACTGTTACTCAATGTAAAGCATCCTAGTTGCATAAAACTATACATTTGATGCCACACTTTTTAGCAGTAGTTCAAATATAGTTACACTTCAGCAGACTAAACATTCATTGCATTAATGGCAAAAACTTAACCCACTAGCAGACTTATATCTAATATTTTTTTTAGTCAATTACACACCTGTTTTTTGAGATCTGCCACTTCTGCACTGGTCTCGTTCCACAGTTCATAAGGAATGTCCATAACCACCTTCACACCTTTATTAACCAGGTTATGTAAGGTAGAGAACGTCTCAGACATACCCTGAGCACAGAAAGACGAATGATCAGATTTCACCAGCTATAATGCAGCATAACACCACACACCGTACATAGTACATACATTGAATACTAGATTAATTATCGGTTAGTATTTCAAAGCTTATTTTTCAAATTAAACGTACTATATTAAATTGCCTGTGTAACTTGGTGTACTCATTCACAAAATCAAGTCTTACCCATAAACCAAAACATTTAAATGACCGTAGTAATTTTGCAAAAACAAAAACGTTAAAAGTAAAGGAAAAGTGGTAGCCCACCTTAGCAAAGCGATTACTTCCATCTCTCTCTTTGTGTAGATTGTACTGCATAATCCTTGAGCAAACATTCTCCATCACCTCTATAAAACGAATATCACTAAAAAGCAATAAACATTGCTTAATAAAAAAGAAAAACATCCAAAAACAGTATGACATGGTTACTTAACAGCAGCCATTTCCATAGTACAAAAAAAAAAACATACAATGGAAGTCGTTGCCTACCGTCAACAACATTCTTTAAAATATCTACTTGTGTTCAGCAGGGGAAAAAAATTTATAAAGGTTTGGAAGAACGTGAGGGTGGGTAAATATCAAGATTTACATTAGGAAAAAAAAGTGACTTACGATTTGACATATTTGATTGGCGGTGCACCTTTATCATCCAGGAAGCGGTAGTTGGTTTCAATCACTTCTTTTGTTTTACCAGTCTCTTCAAATGCCGACTTCATTTCAATACTGAGAAATTTGCACACTATAGAAACATACAGAACATATTCAGCACCAGAAGAGGAACAGAAAGCAGTGCATCTCAAATCCTAGTGTGCTGCCTACATAGACAGCATTGTTTGTCATTTAAGCGCCACTTAACGTTCTAAACATGCAGCCAGGTAGGTAGCACACTAGGTTTTGAGACACATCCAGTGAGGACCGTTGAAAAGAGGAAATCTGCTGCTCTTGCTTTCCCCCCAGTGCGTCAATGCAAGATTTTGAATGGAATAAGTATTAGATTTAATGACTAAAATAGAAATAATTGCTAAAATAAAACAAATATTGCCTTAAAACTGTTGCGAAACAAAAAAGCAGATTGATATTGATACATCTGGCCATTTATATGATAACATATCTCAGACTTGTTATATTGTGTAAAATGTGTGCCAGCGACTGAATTAAATAAGTATGATAAGTATGGAAATGCACAAGCGATTATGGTGTTTTTTAAAGCAAAATATCGACTAATTATGAAATTAGGACAGTCTACCTTCACATTTATTTGGCAGATGCACCCACTCGTCGTCTCCGCTTTTGTTAGCAGCTGCGGCACTTACGAGAAACAACACGACGCCGATTAAAACATTCATTTTTGCTAGTAGGGAATATTTACAATGTGCAATATTAAAACACCGAACATGCTTATTTATCTAGCCACTACGTATTTCTTCTGAAGCTTCCACTTCCGCTGTGGCAGGTTGACGCAGACGCTGCGCGGAGTAGACCAATCACAAACGCCGAAGTGGCACGACAGAGCCAATGAAAAACGTGGGCGGGATCCAAGACATCACGCACTAGAGATATTTATGGAAGAACGGCTTATTGTATTTTTGACAGTGCATGCTCTTAATTCAATTCTAAAAAGAAAAGGTACGTCTAATATCGTAGAACAATAAGCGTATTCTTATTAAGCGGTTCTAGAATATAGTTTCGTTATGAAATTAGGTCAATAAAATAATAATAATATATAATATAATATACCAAAGAAAATGTTTTATAAAGAGGAGCTTTTGTGTAATGTATGACGCAACCACCAGAGGGCGTTATACTCCACATAATTAGAATCTCTCCAGCACTTGAGAATTGCACTCATAAATTAGCATGTCATGTTTACCAAGTACAGTGGCAGTGTTGGCTAATCTTAGCCTACCAAATACCCTCAGGAATATTTTTCTCTGTCATTCAGAAATTTCCCAATGGTTTGCAGAGGCCTTTTTAACAAATACATGCATACAATTACACACACACGCACATATTTATATATATATATATAAAGACTGAAATTTTTTTTTATAAACGCAACGCTTTTGTTTTGCCCCCATTTTTCGTGAACGGAACTCAAAGTTCTAAGACTTTTTCTTTGTAAAGCCTATTTCACTCAAACGTTGCTCACAAATCTGTTTAAATCTGTGGTAGTGAGCACTTAGTTGAGATAATCCATCCACCTCACAGACGCGGCATATCAAGATGCTGATTAGACAGCATGATAAATGGCTGGCCACATCACACAGCACAATGCCACAGATGTTGCAAGGTTTAATGGAGTGTGCAATTGACATGCTGACTGCAGAAATGTCCACCAGAGCTGTTGCTCATGAATTGAATGTTCATTTCTCTACCATAAGGCCTCTCCAAAGGCTTTTCAGAGAATTTGGCAGTACATCCTGGCCTTACAGACCACGTGTAACCACACCAGCCCAGGACCCCCACATCCAGCATCTTCATCTCCAAGATCGTCTTAGACCAGCCACCCGGACAGCTGCTGCAACAATCGGTTAGCGCAACCAAAGAATTTCTGCATGATAAGTTTCTCAGGGAAGCTTATCTGCATGCTCGTCATCATCGGGGTCTCGACCTGACTGCAGCTTGTTATTGTATCCGACTTGAGTGGGCAAATGCTCACATTCGATGGTGTCTGGCACTTTGGAAAAGTTCTCTTCATGGATGAATACCGGTTTTCACTGTACATAGAGGGCAGACAGCATGTATGGCGTTGTGTACGTGAGTGGTTTGGCGATGTCAACGTTGTGGATTGAGTGGCCATGGTGGGGTTATGGTATGGGCAGGCGTATGTTATGGACAACAAACACAAGTGCATTTTATCAATGGCATTTTAAATGAAAGGAGATACAGTGATCCTGAGGCCCATTGTTGTGTGATTCATCCACGACCATCACTTCATGTTGCAGCATGATAATGCATGGCCCCATCACGTTGTCTAATCAGCATCTTGATATGCCACACCTGTGAGGTGGATTGATCATCTGGGCAAAGGAATATTGCTCACTAACACAGATTTGGAAAGATTTGTTAACAATATTTGAGAGAAATAAGTCTTTTGTGTACATAAAAAAAGTCTTAGATCTTGAGTTCAGCTCATGAAAAATGGGGACAAAATCAAGTGAATAACCATTGTGGACATGGAAGAAAATTTCCATTCTAATCTCCACCAAATATTCATTTTAATAAGAAATGTCATTGAAATGCAGTGCACAAGCCACCGCATTTATCTGAATTTACACAAACAAATTTATAGGCTGCTCCTGTTATCAACAGCATTATTTCCAACAGTGGAGGAAGGAAATTGGATGCGTTCTTTGGACAGCATGCTGAAGTTTAACCTGTCAACTATTAGAAAAATAGTTTTTGTAGGCAACATTCCTTGCGTTTGCTTAGAAATAGTTTAAAACACTGTTATAGTTTGCAGTTAAGTAATTAAAGATTCAATATGAATTAATTATTCCTAACCCAGGTAAAGTCTACCCATTTTTACAGTGGATACAGTACAATCCTTCAAAAATCACACGTATATATATTTACCATAATACATAAAACACTGCACTATGCAATACATCACAGTGCCAATTTGACAAAACTATTGGGCTGGCATTACAAATGTCCTCCATGATAACACTGTGTAGTATTTTAAGGTACATTTTTGCTACTGCCAAAAATCTGGGCCTTTCTTACTTTACTGTACATCCTACAGTAGATCAGAGCACATATCTACATTTATATCTTGTCGGGAAATGGCAAGAAATCAAAGACAACGCTAGGATTATTCAGCTTTATTGAATCTGCATATTCGGCATTCCCTTGAGTTCAGTTTCTGGCTGTCAGAACTACTTTTTATCTTCATCGTATGTTCACACATTTCCAAGGAAAAGTAGAAAGTGGTAAGAATCATACAAGAGGAGCATGTATTTCATTCAAGTGTTTACATAAGCATTTACAGTGCCTTGCCAAAAGTAATCAGGCCTTGACCAATTCTGTTACTGGATTACACAGTCCCGCATTGCGATTGTGTGATTTTAATGCCTTTGTGAGGTTTCGTTTGAAAGCATTCAAGTAAATCTACTAAAATGTGACACTTTTTGTTATATTCAGCCCCTGCAGTTTAATAGTTTGAATGCAAGTATTGTCAATGTAATGTTTATAGTAAAATAGCAGAGTTGGTCAAAAGGCAGAGTATTTTTGCACGGCGCTGCACATGGTTTGTCAGCATTCATCATCGCAGAGCAGGGGGATGTCTTATTCGATGCATGTCTCTGGACATCTCCCCTATACCTGATTATTATAATATCCTAATTAATATTCACATACAGTAAAAAGTAAGCAGTCAAAGAAGAAAAAAAAACAGCTCCAAAAACATTATAATAGTATAATGTATAAATAATGTCTGTCTAGACTAAAACAGTCTTGAAATTAAATCATTTGTACATGCTATTCAAAATACAAAAATAAGATTTCAGTCATGTTAGATTCTAGCATAACTTCAGCCCTCCGGGTGCATAACACGAGTAATATCACACTATGATGTGCACGTATCATAGCACTAAAGTGAAAAACCTTCACCGCATGAGTGCCAACGGCTCACTGATCAGTTACTGAGTGAAAAAAAAACATCAATCCTGTTCCACCAAGAGCATGATGTTCTAAAACATACACCTCAGGTCCATATCAGATGCGTTTCTCGCTCAAGTACACTTTCCAATGAGAACTTTCTATAAAAAAGAAATACATGAACTGACAATGCGTCTGGTCACATTGGAGATTTAACATTGAATGGTATGAATTGGTTAACTGCTGTGGTTTAGGGTTAAAGTCCATTTGAAACAGCACTACTTTACTAATGTAATGTGATGTTTTTTAATAAAATAGGATTTTCACTGCCAAATTAATAAATAATAAATAAAAAGTTGGATAGTAACACTCTGCAATTGCTATTCACTAGTTCCCACTTCCTCGGCGTTTAGTAATATAAATGCTTGTTTGGCGGATTGTCCGGGGAACAGGCAGGGAGCCCTAGGAGATTTACCCCTAGGAGGCGAGGGTCTGAATGGTACTTGAAGCCCAGCCTGGTCCCTGCATGCCCCCCGGGAGGAAGTGGTGGTTGTTGAAAGCGGCGAGAATAGAATAAGTCTCAGGGCGATTTTTAAAAGGTAGCTGAATGGTTGCGGTGGCAGAGTTCCGAATAGAGAAAACCGGAGGAGAATGTGGTAAGCTTTCTCCTCTGGTCTGGCCTTTGCTCTTGCTCTGGTGGCGGTAAGGGGAAGGCGGTGTAAGTGAAAAACAAAGATACCAGAGAGAAGAAGTCAGTGGTATTTAAAGCGGAGGGAAGGAGTTCTAATAGAGTAATTGATAATAGGGAGATTGGCAGCAGCTGGTGATCTTTCGTATGTGTTCCTCCTGAAATGCGTTATAAAACGCCATTTATTGTTGTAAAATGAACTTTAAGAATTCAATATGAAAATGTAAAATGGATGATTAATATACATATTTTTTGATGAAGACAATCATTTTTATCTTTGGAATCATGCACAGTGATATCTGGAATATGTATTGAGAAATTAAATAGTCAATTCTGATCATTCCAAACCTGACGTATTTAGAAAATGGTCTATTTGCAAAAAAAGGGGCTATTTTGATATTAGATGTGGAAATTTCTACATTGGTGAATTAAAAGTACAACTAATATCATTTTTTAATTTCCATAACAATAAAAGCAAAATCTATAGTAGCGTTTCTATCACTTTCCAACAGGAAAAACAACATAACGCCAAATTGATCATGTGTCTGAATAAAAAATAGGTCTTTTTTTCTGATGTATTAGAAACAAAAACACAGTGGTATTATATAGTTTTATGTAATTCAATGCTGTGAAAACACACAGTGTTGTAATGTCAAATGAACAAGAAAATTTCTATTATTTAAAAATCTGAAATATAAAGATTTTCTTAAAAACTAGATTTATTATTAACTAGAGCTCTAGAAACTAAATTTATGTAAAATGGTTCGAAGCAAATGGCAGCCAATATATGACTTTAAAATATATTCTTTTGTGTACTGCAGAAGAAGAAAAAATCACAGAGGTTTGGACTTTGAAAGTGAAATTGATTAACAGATTTCTGAATTTTCATTGTGGTGACGACAATGTGATGTAATGAAGATGCATAAATATAACCTGGCCTGCATGTCTCTGATGATGGCACTTTTCTGTCCCTTCTGAATCTCTGTCATCCACTCATCCCATCTCTCTTGTAAATAACTTTCAATTTAGTTAAATCTCAGAAAGAAATTACAAATATTGCAGCAGCAAAAGAACAAAAGAACGAACAGAAGAATCGGTTGTGGTTAAGGTAATAGTTATTGATATCATCACTGATTATTGTTATTATCAAAGTGCTGTACAGTACATACTAGCAATACTATAGCTGCGTGGTCACCGAATCGTCCTGTTCCGTTAGCCAGCGGGAGGAGGCTGGCGTTTGTCCGCCACAGGGCCCGACCAATCCCTGGAACACATCCTCATTTGAGTCCAGGAGGCGGGAGCTGGAGGCGGAGAAACTGGAAGCACAGTGCAGGGAAGAGGGAGGGGACAGAGGTCCTAATGTCAGTAAAACATCCCTTCCGTTAGCTCTCTGTCCATTGGTCGTCATGCCACTGTCACCCTCATTTAAAGCACCCACGTCCACCTGATTAAGGTTGGTCTCGCTTCGGGTGACGGGTCCGGCGCCCCTGGTGAAGCCCAAGTCCTGCCAAGCCCCCGGCGGGTGAAGCAATCCATCTGAGATAGTGTAGGTTGCAGCGGTGACACCTGCCGGCTGCGGAAGGTGGCTGCCCATGCGTGAGAACAGCAGGCCGAGCCGTCTGAAGGAGTTCTTCTTGGAACTAGAGAAGCGGGAAAAGCGCCTCCAAGTTCGTGAAAGTGCAGGTCTTGAAGGAGCCACTGAGGACAGGGAAGAGGAGGGCGAGGGGTTCTTCCTCAGTCCGTTGATCTTTGGTTTACCCTCCCTGTATGCAGATGATTCCGCCGCCGCCGTCGTCGGAGCGACCTCCATTCCGGAGATGGAGCAAAAGAGGGCAGAGACTCCGTACGACGGATCTGAAGGTGTAATGGTTTTGAAAGACACACCTTTGGCCCCGATGCTGCTCCCGTCGCTGTGGTGGCAGGCCTCGCCATCGTCGCTGACCTCGTCCCGAAGCGTGGCCTCGCTGCTGGAGGAATAGTTCCTCCGGGGGGGCTTTCGGTTGCCAAGAAGATCCAGAACTTCGTAGCGGAAACTGGAAATGTCCTGTTTCAGCTCCTAAGGAAGAGTATTATTATAGTATTACGTAATGCATTTTGAAAAAGATATGCATTTTTTTCATACTACGTATTTTTAACGTTATATACAGTATTTGATGTACTTATATAGTCGCAGTAATTTGGGTTGCTGCTGCAAAACTAGGCCTAAGAGAGGTAATGCCCTCCAGATTTTCCTGTGCCCCTCAGTCATTCCCAGCATACTTAATGTTTGTGATAGTTGTGTGATTAATCACATATTAAAAGTACCAGGAATATAGAGCAGTTGTATTTGTTTTATCCCTATACAGCTCCCCTTCACTTAAAAAAGTTGATGTACTGTAAAGTGTTAACATGGTATTACCGTAATTTTAGATTCTGACTTGTAAAAAGCATTTACATCCTCATCCTCTTTTTTTCAGTAAGTAACTTCAGTAAGCTATTACATGTCAACTAGCAGTCATTAGAGTATTAGTAGACTTTCTGCTTAATATCTTCTAACATTTTATATATTGAAGCTTTTATAAATTATATAACATATGTAATCCTTTTATATATTATTTATTTTGATAGGTCCACAAAATACAACTTATTGACTATCAGAAACTTTGCAAGTATATGTTAAAGTTTTTTACTAACCCTAAACCTACCCTAACAGTGTACTCTGAGAGTTAGTAGACTTCTAGTTGCAAATAATCAGTTAAATCAAATAAAGTAACCAAATAATTTAATAAAGACTGATATTGTAATATTACAGAATTCAGTCTCATGCAAGAGTAAGCACTCTAAAAAAAGCTATAAAAAAGTGAACGATGAATAAATCTCTTATTTGCATCATGTGTACATCTGCTCTAAAGTGCAGAATTCAGTCAGTGTGCATGATGACTGACCACAACTCTGGCGTATCCGCGATGTTAATATTTAAAATACCCTTAAACAATAGAAATATGTATATATTTTAATCTAAAATCACAAAGCACAAATATATATATTGGTTCTCATGTCTGTGTATTCTTTAATGTGTTTGTTCATTCACATTATATAAGTTTTTGGGCTGTTTAATATTAAGATTTGTCTAAATTCCAGATGAAATACATTTCTGCGGCTATGTACTGTTACTAGTAACTGTGAGTGGAGAAAGTGGTCTGTAGTGGACTGTCATTACTGATGTTGCTTTATGTCTTCACTGTGTGTTGTGTAATAATGTAAATATGCTGTAAAATGTGAAATTAATAATAAATAAACGGCAGTTGTGGCTGTCGGAACTTACCCATGAAAAATACAGTAGCAACATTTTAAGCTTCAAGAATTAAAGTCAAATTTACTGGAATTTATTTTTTTCATTATATGATGTAATACTAGCTGAAAACATTGAAAGCCACATGAAAGTTCACCTTTTCCAAAAGCTGAGTTAAATAATCAAATATAGAGTGTAAACTTATACACATAAATACAAAACATCATCACAGTAACATAAAATCAACATTCAACAACATGTTAAAAGCAAATTAAAAATGAATGCACTTTAAAAAAAACTAATGTTCATAAGTGATAAAAAACAAATGTATAAGTGATAAGAAACTCCAGATTTTCTGTCAGCACTGGGATATTGGAAGAATGATTGCTTGTGTCAGTGTACTTGTTTATAAGCCTGCATTTCCTTATATTTCTGTGAGATAAATAGAGAGCAGTCAGTTTCAGAAGCACCTTAAAATTCTCCTCCGTCAGCCCTTCGCTTGTCTTGGCACTGCGGATCATGGACGCCACGTACCTCTTCACTAGACTACGGATGACCTCCTGAGGATTGAAGGAGAAGAAGAGAAAGCAAGCAATCAGATAGAACTCCCTAATCTTGTTAATCTGGAAGTGTACCGCTGGATCTTTGGTGTGACAGTGCAAGGGAAAAGAGAGGCAGGGAAAACAAAGCCAGAGGCGAAGCGATGTAATGCAATTACATGCACATTGTTTGTATTCTCGCATGTGTGTAATTGCAGAGCTTTATCTGCTGGCATACCTGATAATGCTGATTCTGTATCAGCCTGTCAGCATGCTTTTCCTAAAAGGAAAAACAAATATACTTTAACTTTAATTATGCAAGGTAATTGAGCTCATTAACTAATCAAATACATTCCACTTGTATTTTTATATATATATATATATATATATATAATTTTTTTTAAAATAGATAATTATAGATTTAAATCATTCACAAGATACAATCCGTGGGCTATGAGTCTTCATTACTTACAACTGACACATTAACAGGGCATTAACGTTTAAGTTTACAATATAAGGATTTTTAAATAATTTTGTATAATTTAGTGTATAATAAACTATTAATTAATTATATTAATTATTTTTGTCACCCAATATCAATGTTCCCACTCATCATGATCAGCATCAAATGAGAGAATAAATAGTTTTTGAGCTCCTGTAATGAAAAAATCAGTCAGTACAGTTTTTTATGTTCTTTTTTTCAAATTCTACATTTAAATTAAAATATAAAATATACACTTTCAGTTAGCATATTATTTTTGCATAAGAAAGATACAAAACTACTGTTCAAAAGAATGTTTAGTTCCTTTTTAAGAAGTCTCTTTCATCTCACAAGACCTGAATTTATTGGATCAAAGAGTAGAATAGTAATTTATTTTCTAAAATGTTAAAAATTATGCTGCTTAATTAAAAAAATAAATAAATTATATATATATATATATATATATATATATATATAC
>JAUCNO010000626.1:11228385-11269007 GCA_032353835.1 Enteromius viviparus | reverse complement strand
TTAATAAATCTGCAAAAATGTCAACAATTCTGTGTTTTTCTGTCAATATGGGGTGCTGTGTGTACATTAATGAGGAAGAAATTCATTGATTTGAATGATTTTAGCAAATGGCTGCAATATAACAAAGAGTGAACAATTTAAGGGGGTCTGAATATTTTCCATACCCACTGTTTATGCCGGCCATTTTAATGCACCGAATTAAACACTAAAGCCTGTGATTTAAAATGTACTTTACACAAGTACGTAAACACAGTTCTAGTTACAGTATGTAAACATAATGCAATGGTAGTTTGAGGATGCATTTATTTGACCAAAATACAGTAAAAACAGTAAGATTGGGAAATATCACTACAATAACTGTTTTCTATTTTAATTTATTTTAAAATATAATTTATTCTTGTGATGTTGAAGGTGAATTATTATTCCAGTCTTCAGTGTCACATGATCCTTCAGAAATCATTTGAAATGCTGATTTGCTGTTCAAATAAATATTTCTTAGGATTAACAATTCGCTAGCGCCACAGTACATATTTTCTGAATTTTTACACATTAGTGTATGTGGATTGGGACCATGCTTACAGATGGTTAGCCAAGTCTTTGCATATTTGTGTAAAGTCCATTTTTAGCCTTTGCATACTTTAACACCCACAATCCAACATAACCAGGTGCTAAATACACTGGTATAGTGCTGCATCATGCATATTTTAATTCATTGCCAAGTCACTGTCATTTGTTTCTGGGCAAATAAGCCTCCTTTTTATGCAAATGTGGCCCAATGGATCAGATTCACATACGTGAATGGATTGGCTTATTTTGTAGCTGCAGTTAATGCTGCGCTACTGAAAAGGGATGTTTGTGTACATTTTCTAGTGATCATGGCAGCAGCAATCCATCAAATGATGATCAAAAGATGGAGAAAAGTGTGACAGCATGATTATGTGATTATACATCTGAACATACCGAGTCAATTCAAATGCAGTGGTGCAATAAAAATTTAAAGCATTAATTTTGTGGACGTGATCGCACCATTACCTGATGTTCATAATTCCTTGTGTGAATCAGGTGCTGTAACAATACCAACAGCAGACACAAATGACAAAATACTATCAGTAGGTTTAAATTACTCTTTTTTGGAATGGTTTGTTAAAGAATAATGGAAAAGTTTAATGCGGAAACAACAGCGTGTGGAAGATCTTCCATTTGTTTTTGTTCTGGATATGCCTCAGTCTTTTTCTAGGCAGTTGAGTCAAAGGTCTAACAGATTCTTAAGACATTTCTTGAGCTTTTGCCTTGCGTAACTTCACTTGAGAGTGGAACGAGATGCCTTTTCCCCTCAGCACCATCCCTCAATTCCATGTTTCAGTGGGCAGAGAAATAAGGCTGGCTTTTCAGTGCCAGGCATGGCTGAGCTCTTCTTGCTTTAAATTCTGTTCTCTACTGGGACTAAGACCACAATATTAACCGTCTAATAAATTCCCTACACACACATAAACACAAATGATGTAGAAACAAAACTGCTACAAATCTCACAAACAATTAAAAAGAAACAGCAAGTAACACTGAAAAATTACATAGTAATTTTACAGCATATTTCTGCAGTTTGGAATTGTTCTATAAAATAATAATACATGTAGACAGAAACATTCACACAAACATTTATAGCTTGTAAACACAATTCTTGAGAACATGTCCAAACACAATACAGAACATAATTTGGACCATTTATCATTTTGCACATGTATGCACACACACACACACACACACACACACACACACACTCGTGTGGGCTAGAACCCCTTCCATGCAGGGTGACTAACACAGCTGCAGATGGTCATGAAGTCTGGAGTGTGTCTGTGTGCATGTGCTCGCGTGCATGCGAGTGTGATTGTGGATGACTGAATCGTCAGCAAAACATTTAAAAGAAGATCTCACCTTGACATACGCGACAATCTTTAAAGATATAGTGGCCAAATAGAGAGAATTCATGGCAAAATCCATCAGGTTCCACCAGTCATGAACGTACTCATTAAAACCTCCATCCCACATCTCCTTAATCTCAGCCCATATAAAGCCTATAACAAAAAAAAACACAAACATACAGGACTTACAATGCAGAATATATGGTTTTTGGAACATATTTTAATTTATTGTAATAGTTGATGGAACTGGATAGAAATTAGATGTAATTACATTTTTAATTCTACAGGCTGATACCGTACATTTAGAATCTGAATCAAAAGTAATTTTATTCTTTTGTGCGCAAACACACAAGGAACTATTTCGCTTTTTTCTTTTCTTTTAATTTTTACATAAATTCCTACATATATAGGACGTTAGAAAAAATCTATTCAATAAGTAAGACTGAAAAACAAACAAACAATAAATGAATAAAAATACTGTGATGTGAATCTGAAACAGACGATTTATGCTGCATAAATAAACTGTACACTGTTAAATGTAGTCTTTAGCTAATCTCACAATTCATTTCTATTTTTCATACAGTGCATAATAGTACATAATGCTGTAATTCCTAAATAAATAATTAATATATCAATTGATACTGATTACTTTCAATAGATTCAATGTGAGACAGAATTGCCTGAAAACACTAAAATATGTATCACACCAACGGTGGAAATAATTCATAAAATAAAACTTAAAACAATGTATGTTTCAGGGTTAAGGCTTAATTAGCTGTAGAACTTTATTACCTGGGTTAAGGGTTAAGTAAAAATCCCTGACCTGAATATCTTAAGAATAACAATACAGTGTTGACTTGCACACAATTTCTTAATATATTTCATTAACAAAATGTATACAAGCTATATGACCTACATCCTCATGACACATCCAATCATACTCACCCAGCACCCAAGGTAGTATCATCCACTCCACCACAGTGGGCGGAGGGCCCTGTATGTGTAGGTTGGTGCGTGCTATGTGCTGTGAGGCTAAGAGGAGGAGGAAGAGGAAGGTGAGGTAGGAGGCTGTGTGGCAGATAAATTTGATGAAGGGTTTTTTAATGAAAAGCCCCAGTGTGCTTTTTGGAGCCAGCAGGTAGATCAGCGAGAAGACAGGGAAGAGCAGGCCGATAATGAAGCACATGACCAGCTTAACTGCCCAGTGACGGCGCCGCCAGCCAGGAAAGCCGTCATACCATAGTGTGGCCAAGAGCTGCTGACAGTTTGGCTGTGCCACAAACTGGAGGGGGGGGGAAAAGAGAGAGATTTGTAAACGGATTTTAAAGGATTTGTAAATGCTCATGCATAATGGCAACCATACGCAGCAGGACCAATTAACTGAGAGAAAAAGGAGCATTATTCCAACAAGAATAAGTCATTTTTCATCTATCCTACAGATGGGTAAAATACATATTTTCATAATCCATTCCTTGGTGGGTGGTATGATTGACTAGTTGACTGACTGATCTTAAGCAAAATCTGTATAATTAGGGTCCACCAGATACAAATCAGATATGCTTCGTAATATTCATAAGATGCATCAAAATGCATGTTTTCAAATTCCTATATGCCACGTTTAAGAAATCCAACACTCATGGCTTAAACGTTTAAACTTGTTTAAAATGTTTTGGGTGGTCTGTGTGATGCATGAATAGAAATCCATACATTTTCATGATGCATGGATTTATTTATTTATGCTATATGCATGCATTTGCATTTTAATACAACAATTAACTTTTAAGGTTTTGTAACCTTAAAAGTTAACCTGGCCTGTGTTTCCTGCTTTTCATTTGGACTTTTAAGCTGCTTCCTGTCTGGTGTGTCTTTGCAGCCAGGTTGTAGTTTTGGTTTCCCTTATAACACCCTGATTATGTTACCCTGTGTGTATTTAAACCTCTGTATTTCTATGTCAGGTCTTGTCCACTGTTGGATGTTGTGTTGGCTTCTTCAGTTCTGTGCCAGTTTTTTGGCTCATGCTCCTTGTCCTTGCATCATTGTTCATTAAATAAGTTATGCATTTGAACTGCAGTCTTCTTAATGTCTAAGTTCATCAACATAACAGGTTTAACTTTCCTTCCTAATTTCTCCATTAAAGAGAAGTGATTTAAATATATCATGAGAATCGGTTCAAACTTATCCAACAGTTAAAAAAAAATCTTTGCTTTACACAGATGCCCAAAAGAAGTACCCAAATGAAAGCAACTGTCTAGATTTACAAAAATGATACTAGCACTGTATGTACATTTATTGCATAAACATATCTTGCTTTAAAGGACAGACAAATACTGTGATTCATTTCTCTGCATTTGTCGTTGAACCATTTGTGTTAACACATTTAGCTCTGAAATGTCACTCATGGTTAACAGCTGAATAAGAATGTGGTGACAGAAAGAAAGACAGAACTGGCAAATGCAAACGGCTTTATGATTATTATATTCCTAAAGGAAAGGTTTACTCATCTTGTTTATGCAATTATACTACCCCTCTGATTTTTTTCCTTTCATGGAACACATAAGGAGAAATTACACTTAATAAAATGGTCAAAACATGCAGTGACAATTAAAAGGAAACTGGAGCTGTCAAGCTTCAAAAATTACAAAAACGTATCATAAATTGGTGCATGAATCTATTATGAGTCCTTGATAACTTTGTGTAAGGAACAGAGCCAAATGTAAACCGTTAATCACTGACAATTGTTTTTTTGAAACTTTAAAGCCCTAGTCTTGGTTTACTTCCATTATATAAAAAATAGGCAGAGAAATACAAAACAAATAATAATATGAATACATAAATACAAACAAAAAAAAATCATGGCAAAATATTCATTTTAAGGTGAACTATTTCTTTAATGATGCAAAAAGTATCTCTATTATCCATCATTTTCAAAGAAGCAAGTGGAGGATAAATGGAGAAAAGCTTCTTCAGAGTGTAAACAAAGCTAATTACCAGTTTAGTGCATTGCTGTAGGAGACTTGCTTGTAAGAGAGCGTTCTCAGAAACATCTGCTTTGAAATGAAGCGAGCCAAGAATTGACTCGCCTCATATTTCATAGCACATTTGTGATAAGTTATCTAGTGGCTGTAATGGAAAAAGCTGCGTGGGATGACAACACCGCATGATAGATGAGTAACAACTCTTTCTCAGATTTAAAAGTTTCCATTGTTGAGAGGCTTCTGTAGCAAGCCTGAAAAAGCAGGGGCTTCTTAACCAACGGTGGCCCTCTGAATGTCCACAATTAATCACTGGTTTCCCACAATCCCTCACTCAACCTTATTGCATATATCACAAAAGGTCCCTTAGCAAAAGACAATCAACCTCCACTTAATGAAGTAAGCTAATAGAAGCACCTGAACCCCAGGGAGGGGGCATGGAAAAGAGGAAAATGGACACAAGAGTGAATTTAACAAAGAGCTTTAAGAAAGGAGATAGGACAGTCATTTCCTTCAGGTTTGACTTTATAATGAATCATTTGTGAGGTTGGCTTGTTTCCCTATGCCTGACTTGTTGGTATTTCTTCCATGGTGTTAGGGTAACGCTACAGCAATAAGCTAAATCCCTTCTTCATCCATCAATATGAACACTAACCTTCAGGCGGCCCTTTAGCTAACAACACCATTCTTCAACCTGGCCACGAAATGAGACTGATAACATCCCAGCCAGCATACACCGCTACACTGTAGTAATGACTTACAACACATGACACGCAAGTAAATAGATGGCGTCTTGTATTTTGACCTGTGAGAATGGTCTGGATGCCGTTCATATGTACCTCAACACTGCATTGAAGATAAATGAAACTGGATCACTGTAAAGATGGATGGGTTTGCTGTAGTAGTTTACTAGACTTTGAATGAAGTGTAAGTACTATTTTTACAGTAAGTACTACTACAGAAGCTCAGCTACATACATTTTGCCAATGAGGAACTGCTTGTTGACAGATAATGACTAAATGAAAGGAGGCATGTTGTACACTCTGTTTGGCAAGGAGACAAAAGAGAGTGCATTGAAGATCAGTCTTACTTGTGTACACAGCACTATCCTCAATTTATGGATGTGGTTAAATGAATAATGTCTATACACAGTAAAAATGACGTCAAAGAAGAGTAGCCTTTTAAAAGTTCACTGCTTTTGTTGAACAGTAAATTTCTATTTCTAGAATTGATGGAGGCTAACTGGAGGGAAAGATAGATCTGCTTTGATTTCATTTGTGTAAAAAAAAGAGTTCCATACAGAGATTTCCAATTGGTGGTAGTTTGCAAAGATTTAAGATCCCTATCCAAAGTTTTTGCATGTGTTTTCTTTTTTATTTTCACCTTTCCTATCAAAATACTTGCTACGGATGCAAAAATGCATGAACCTAATGAGATTTTTTTTATGACAGACCAACGTCTTGGAGATGAATGTAATTGACACAATGAGAGGTAGTATTTATTTTTTAGCATGCTAAAACATTTCGGATTCAGTGTGGAATGACCTTTAATTATCCTTGGTTGAAGCTATTAAACAGAAATTATGACTGAATTTTGTGTAATTTATAAATAAATTTGTCTTTCTATGAGAAGTTTCTCAATTATTACCCACATTAAGGCCCCTGCCTTACTTTTAAAGTCTCTCCACTAGCAATATATCTGTTATATTGCTAGTGGAGAGACTTTTAAAGTTCAATGAAAGCAGTTCATTCCTACAAAGACATTACAACGAAGCTTGTGTCAACGACCCAGAGTTATGCAAAAAGCGACATAGATCAGATTTATTTTAACAAAGCGATGAAAAGAATATTTAAGGTAGCAAATACCAAATACATGCGTTTCAAATAAAACCGTTGCCCTTCTTTTCAAAGTTAAACAATAAATAAACCTGTTTTTATCAAACGCCATGTCATCCAAAATGTTCATGTCTATCTTTAATTGGTCAAAAAGAAATAAAGATTTTTAAGGAAAACATTCCAGGATTTTTCTACATGTAGAAAACTTCAACTGGAGCCAGTGGATTGAAGCTGAAACTATTGCAACATTATAACAACAATCTTTACCTTCAAACCATTAGCTCACATTTAGAAATTTATGCACTGACTAAATAAACGCACTAGTCCACCCATTCACAAAATCAAGTCACTAGGATGAATCAACACTATTAGTATAGGTTCACATGGAGTGACCTTTATGAGACAGTCCAGGAGGTTAACAGAAGGACAGGTTATGAGGTAATCTGTTGTTCTTCTGACAGAAAGTGATTGCAGAACAACAGATGTCCTGTTCGTGTTCTGGTTGCTAGGGAGCAGTATGCTAATGAGGATTGATCTCCAGCTCTGATAATGCAAAGAGTTTAGGCTGGCTAACTCTTGAAGAGTCACTGACTCTAATGCAGAGTCAAAGAATACATTAACGTCCCCTAACACTGTGCACACCTGTTCTGCATGATGTGCATTTGACCTGCATGACAGTACCCAACAGTATTTGTGTGCTGAAGTGACGCTTAAAAATGCATGAATGCAATATAAAGCAAATGACCATGGCATTGGCGACGTTTTTTGTGTTTGCATGAACACAGTTCTCTAGAAGCTAACACAAGTGTGCAACAAGTACAGTTCATCACATTACGGGCTTGTTTTAATAACATGAAGGTTCCCAAGTAGTTATAACTTAATTTTGAACACTCTGCATTTAACCCATCCAAGTGCACACACACACAGCCGTGAGAAGTGATCAGCCACACGCACACACCTGGAGCAGTGGGGATAGTGCCTTGCTCAAGGGTCTTACCTCAGCCATGGTATTGAAGGTGGAGAGAGCACTGGTTATTCACTCCCCCCACCTACAATTCCTGCCAGACCTGGGACTCAAAACGGCAACCTTTGGGTTACTAGGCCAACTCCCTGTCCATTAGGGCACAACTGCCCCTATGTGCATGAAGAACATCCACAATTCATTTTTACATATCAATTGAATATTAATGGTTTCACACTCTCTGTGGCAAGTAATTTACCAATTACTAATGCCTATTATCCTGATAACATATCCTTTGTTATATAGAATTGTCCAGTTTTATTGGACATATTCAATATAAAAAAAAACAGAAAGAAAACATTTTCTCCTTTCAAAAACTGATAATGCTATTTATTTTCCAACTATAACTATGATATACATTAGCGGATGGATACCCGACCCGAGCCGGACGGTACCCGACGGGTCGGGCCGGGTTCGGACAGATATTTAGAAAGGATGCTCAGGTTCGAGTTGGGCTCGCTCACATCAGCGCTAATGTGCGCCTGTGTTAAATTCACTTTTGTGTCCGTTTTCCTTTTTTCTGCGTGTACGCTGATGCTCTCATCTGTTGACATTTCCGAGTGCCTTCCTACAGTTGCTAAATAAAAGCGGGCTTTCCACACAAAAAAGTGCATGTGTCGTTAGTGTGAGCCAATTATTTTTTTTTATTGTGTCTGGCTCGGACATAAATATCTTAATGCCTGTCGGGCTCAGTTCGGGTTCGGTTACTGCTCTGTCGGACGCGGGCTGGGCTTGGACAGAAAAATGCGTCCCGATCTGCACTCTAATATACCTCTATCATCTGCTTTTAGTGTTGTGTTGTCCTTGACCCTCATTAGCACTGACCTGATGTGACCCATCTTGAGAACCAACGCCTTAAAAAACAACTTCATTGCAATGTGTGCTGCAGCCAACAAACAGCATCTTAATGTTTTCTTTACTGCAGTCTCAAAAGATCACAGAAAAACTGCAGAAGTGCACTAGTCTGTGATCAGCGCCTTTTTTATTTCTGCCAAATTAAGTTGCCACTGGGGATCTAGCCATTCCCTAAACCCCACACACAGCACCTACTAAATCTTTTAAAACGGCTCTTTTCTAGGAAATTGTCTCTTTAAGGGTACAATGCTTCCCAGATCCCTTTTAAACCCTCTGCTGTAAAAAAGGCTTGGCGCATCAAATTTTCTCAATACGAGACGGTGGACTAAATTGCATATCTGGCAATAGAGCAGGAGGTGAATCAAAACTCATACTGAAGTACAAAAGACTGAGAGAGGGAGAGAGAGACAGAAGGGATGGTGTTTTGTTTTCATCTTTAGTGCAATGCAACAATGGTTTATATTCAAATCTGTGAAAAACGGTCATTTAATTCTCATTATAAACACAAATAAATCATCTGTAGTCTGTTAAGTGTGTATTATTTGTCTTATTTATTCAATCAGAAAGGAACAATAAACTATATGACATATGTAGAAAAGACTAAAGGTTATTCAGGTGCATAAGCACTCCCTTCAGATTACTGAACAAGAACTATTTAGCTGCCACTTTAACTTTATTTGAGTAATGGAACTTGCAGGCCTGACAGGGCGGTGGGTACAGGCTGTGGGCTACTTTAAGTCACATAAGTATGAGTTATCGGCATCTAATCCAATCATGCTCTGAAAGGACAGTTTCTCATTAAACTCCTCACAATCAGAAATCTGTAAGTGCAAAAAAAGTAATCTACAGTAAGGGAAGCTATTACCAGCTGCCTCTTTTGGCACTACATAACAGACTGTGTGCATCTCATATGACAAAAAAAGTATAAAGAATATGAATGATTTTTAAACTGCTTGAAGAAGATGCTATAACTTTTACAGGAGTTGTAATAAATGTGATATTTTATTATATGATTAATATATTTAATATCACAGGTTCATTATAAATGTGGTGATTACATTAATCATATATCAATAAATCAATAAATGTAAAAATAATCCAGCTATATATTATAATGTCTATATCAATTATCAACAGCAGAGGCATTGTTATATTCTTTAGTTATTGAAAAACCATTAAACCATTTGTCTCAAAATATATTTTGTAATTTGATTTGATTCTGATTTGTACATAACATCTATAACATTAAATAAATAAATAAATAATAGATATTTCCACATGCATAGTGAAATGTGAATGTTTAGGATATTATATTATATTATGGAAAGTAGCAAGTGTTTTAAAATGTTAGGATTGACCAAATGCTAGGGTTATCTCAGCTTCAATGCTAACAAAAGAGCTAGTTTAGGAGACATCAGTTATGCAAACTCTGCTCCTCTAATCTCCCCCGCCTCAGCATGCGGTTCTCCTTCAACCTCCCCTAATAAGGATTCAGCTTGCTCAATTTCATTTTGCACAGTTTGGGTCAGATGTGATTTAAATGCTAATTTACTTTGCCTCTCCAGTTCCCCCAGCTGCATTGTTGCTGCAGTGCTACTGCAATTCTGTAGTGCCCAGGCATTGCTCCAAACAACAGATCATGATCGCTGTTAGTATAATGTCATTCACTCTTTGGCTGGGCATAAGCAACCTGGCAGATAATGCACCGCTGACAGCAGGAAGTGTCGGGTGCCACTCCAGCCAATGTTCACAAATCATGATATCACTTTTACTTGCTTTGCACAACAAGGGAGTAAATTTTAATTTCATGTTTTTGCAGTACATTCATCTTATACACTCTAACTGACATATTATAATTAAAAGAGGAAGGATGTAAAAAGAAATGAGATTGGACCAACCAACTTCAGACTATATACAATAATGTCAGGCCTAAAGACATTTCAACGCATTACAACGTAAATAAAAAAAAAGCATAGACATATCTAATTTGTGTCTAGTTTACACAACAGATATTGATTATGGACAAATTTAGTTCCACAATGAAATCATTAAGAGGTATCCTAAAGGCCTAAAATTATTATTAAAAGTACTGTTTTGTGTTAAAAAACATATTTTGATGTAGTTGCCAAAGCAAAATTTTTATTTTTTACATTTTCATTTATAAAAAAATTTTACATTTAGAAAATAATAAAAAAAAAATGTAAAAAGTAAATTAAATTTTAACTATAGACATTTTGTTAAAGAAACCTAGCAAAAAGACAAATAAATTACTAAAATTAGCCTACTTAATAAATATATATATATTCATTTAAATCTCTGACTGGGGAAAAACTTGTTGTGTTTTCTTATTAATATAAGATAACAGATTAAATGACCAGCGGGCAAATATCACAGATGATTAGAAATCATAATAATGATTAAAACACAACTGATTGTTCAGTTCTACTTCCTACTGTGAGATTTTGACTGAACAAACATTTGCTTTTACTTGTCATGATCTGTTTTTATGGTACACTTTTCAGGAAGAGAAGGATGATATATCTGTCTTAAGGCTTACATACACTAGCATATAGAATGCCTCAATGCAACCAGATATGCACTAAAAGTCAGTGCTCCAATTATTATTTCAATAATCTTTAAATTGGCTCTATTATGGATTTTTAAAAAGTGAATGAAAACATCTTGCAAAGTTTAACATTTGAAAGTGCACCGTGAATAAAGTTATTGTCTCTTAAAAGAAAAAGTCAACTCAGAATCATTGAAATGAGTCCCAAGTCATTTTGTTAAAATGAAACATTAGTATATTGCTGCCCACTTGTTTTTGCTCGTGTTGATCTGGGAAAACTTGAATTTCGTGTTGGTCTAAATGAATGAAAATGCTAATTCATTCTTTGCCACTAGATGTCACTTTTGAAGCATTAAAAGCTCATAAATGCTCCTTTATGAAATCAACCAATCACTGGAGGGGTTTGGAAAAATTAATTGTTGAATGAATCGTTTGGGGGTCATTGAAGAAATAAGTGAAAAAAAAAAATACCTGCACATTATAAGAAAACGGAAAGTGTTTTTTGACCTCGCATCCATGTCAACCTGTTATAATCAACCAAAATATCAACCCTAGGTTTGTGCCTAAATATGACAAATAAATAATCAAGAGTAATAATAAATACCATGTTCTACTAACCAAGTTCTACTAAACACCAGTTTAGCAACACACATCTCCAGTAGAACCCCAGCACTGTAGAGTATGACAACCTGACTTACAGCAAACAAGCTGTAAACACTTCCTCTGATTTCCTAAGTGAGGAATCATCAGGACATGTTCTCCAGGGCACAATTCATCAGCGAGAACTTCTACAACCTGTACACTCACTCACCAGTAAACCCACAGAATAGATAAAAATAACCGCTGCCAGTGATAGAGTAAGAACGAGAGGAAGAGATTATGAGATGGAGGCGGAGGCCAGCGAAAAAATGAGAGATGCAGAAATGCAAGTGTAAGACTCTGGAGTGAAGACTAATCGCTCCCAGCTATTTCCACTGAGATCTTCTGTCCCTGTATGTACTGTAGAAGCAGAAAAGAAACAACATAGGGAGGAGGAGGGAAAAAAATTAAGTCAAAGAGCATCTTGATGAGACAGAATAAGAGTAGGATGGAGACCGACTTTAACAACCTGGTCTCACAAAAATATGTATCTCTGTGCAACACTGTTTTTATGTGCCTTACTGCACGTTTCACAGCAGTTTCAAAAAGAAATGTCCCCGGAGTGGCACTGCAACACAGGTTCAATATGTGAACCCTGGCACATTTTTATTACGTTGATATAGGCATGTATTGCTCTTTTTATTGTGTATAGTGCTCTATCATATTGGAAATATCCCCTTTACCACATCCAACATTAAACCTACCAGATAGTGTTAACAAATGCAAAACTATTATAAAAAGCATTTGTTGACGCAACCGTGCCATTTCAACTTACTTTTACACAGATTTGAACTGTTTTGTTGAACCGCAGTTACACGGAATTCAAACCAGTGCTCCTCCCCTCTCAAGTACCTCTTCGTACTCCGAGAGCTACCAAACAAACATACTGTCTATGAAAACCCATAGATATGAAACTGGAAGCTAGGCTCATTACAAATAGATTCCCATACCTACATTTCTGCGAAACTGCTGAAACACATGCTGTGACATTTGAAAACTAGTATATTTGAACATCAGTATCACATATCAGCTTCATATGCATGGGTTTCTCACTCTATATCTCTGTAGCTCACGTGATATTGTATTGCACTTAGGCGATAAAGAGCAAGAGAGTTGATGGTCCAAAAACAGTTAAATCCACATTAGGGAGTTAAAATATCACAGCGGCATCAACAAAGGTGATTTTATATCACTTTTGCATTTGTTAACACTATCAGGTAGGTTTAGGGTTGGGTTTAACTTTGGGTGTTGGGTGTAACTTTTAGTGACTCTTCTTTGAATATTTGATTTATGAACCACCACAATACTGTACGTACTGTACCTGAAGCGATGTAATACAAACACAGTAATGCACACCTATTACTGCAAAACACTCACTGGATGTTTCACTATGGAATTAACATGAAACGTGCAGTAAGCTACATAATAGTGCAGAAATGTATTTAGAGGCACATATTTTCAATGAGCCTAGGTTGGAAGCTGGGTATGTGTGATGCTAACGTTCAAAATCATCAGTTTTCAAATCATATTAATATTGTCACATGATATTCTTCAAATAATTGTGCTAAAATGTTGCTTTATTTGAAACTTTGTAAATTTGTGAGAAAAGTAATAAAATATGTTGGAGTTTTACTGCGTTTAGTGTTTATTTTCTGCAGTGATATGTACTCATTGGTACATATTCTGTGTCTTCAAAAAAAACCGCACCTAGGTACGTTTATGCCATGAGACCAAGTAGGAATTAAAAAAAACAAAGTGGAAAGGGACAGTATGGAGGAAGCACTATGGAGCTAGACTAACTCTTGGCAGATGTCACGACTGCTGTCCTCGCAGGTCTGAGAAATGCTGTTTCAGGGTTATATAAATAGGCATTGTGCCACTCTAGTAAACTGTGCCCGCTGGGATGTTCAACAAGGTCCCAATGTTCCTCTGTAAAAACTGTACAAATTTTATAATGAACAATCCTGATGTTTAATTCTGCCATTCATATGATGAAATCACTCGCAATTCATATTCAATCATAACAACTTTGAGTTAACCACAACAGTACAAGGTACAAACTGAAGGCGAAACGTTCAGCATGTCCTCTCATTTAAAATTTTTGATTTATCACAACAGCCCATGAGAAATATGCACAGAGCAGATTAAGAATTGTAAAATTACTGATTTCAGGTAAACAAATCTTAAGGGTGAATCGCAAATAGTGCTTACTGAGATGTGAAGTTCTTTAACCAATACTGTACATAAGTATTTGTAGGATATAGTTAGGAGGCAAGTAAGTTGAAAGACATAATTAATGCTTTGCTCAAACTGATGATGCAGAATATGCATTAATGTCACAACAGCACACATCAGATTTTAAACCTTTTTTATCAAAAAATCTCAAAAACTTTTTCTTAAAATTCTGATTTATCTCTTATCTTACAACTTGTGTGCAATACTCATATGATGCAAATATATAAAATTGTTTAAAAATATTTGTTCAGCAAGGATGCATTAAATTGATTAGAAGTGATAGGAAATAATTCTGCTTTAAATAAACAAACCAGCTTTGCATCACAGAAATAAATCAGAAAACAGTAATTATAACTCTAATAACGCATTTGGCTATAGCTACCTAATATATACATATCCATGCATAGAAGTGTGCTGTTTTTAATACAAACATCTCATCTTTATAAACAAACCAAGATTAATAATTAAACAAACACAGCATACTGCAGAAACACATGCTAAAGTTAATAAATGGCCATATTAATGTTTGCATACTGAATTAATTCATTTACATGCACACAAACACACTGAAGATAACAGAGGTGTAAATTCATAGCTAATAAAATGATCACAATGCCTACTCTAGCATATAAACACAAGCACAGAATGCTGCAGTGGGTGGAGCTATTAGCAATATTCACATTAACATACTGTTAACATTTTGTTAGGTTGTCACAGTGAAATCCTTAGTCGTTGTCATAACTTCCTTGTGTATTTAAGTTGTCTGTTTCCATCTGCTTGTCACAGAGACACTGAAGCGCTGGTTAATTTATGCAGCCCTGCTATTCTTACCGAGAGAGATGAATAAATGACAAGGAAAAGCTAGGCAGGGTAGTGTGTAGAAGCACGGGCAGCGGGCCGAAACTCCAGTTCACACACAAGCTGATGGGGATAAGCCTGGTGTTTCTGTAGCCAGAAAGTTGTCTTTTTTTGTGGCTGGAATAAGCTCTCTGTCTCTCTGGCTTTTAGCTTCCTGTTGGCTACATCCCCTGCTTCATCCTTCCTGCTTAGTCCAATTTACAGCCCATATTAATGTTTTATGGAACTGTGAATGTGCAAAACAGCAGATACTGTATGCAACTTTTAACAGTGTGAGGCATCATAAGATAAATGTGCACAGGAAGCTGGTACTATTAAATGATAAAACATGATTGCACAATATGTTGAGTATCAGGAGAGTGCATAATGTTGCCATCACAGGCAATGTGGAAAAGGCTATAAAACTTTAAAATGTATAATTTATATACAAATGTCAAAGGGGGAAAATATGCTGTTATCGTTAACTAAAACTATACAACACATTTCACAAATAAAATAATAATAATTTCGAAGTACAGTAACTGAACATACAACTTTGTAAAATAATTTTTATGCATCTAAAATCACATAAAAGACACATACTTTGTATCCAATAATTCCCTCTGGTTAAAATACCGTAAGTACATTCATTTTTAAAAAGCATCCAAAAAACTGGTATTTCTTTTGATGTAATATTTTTTTAATGTGGAAAACCTAAAACTATAAAATGTATAATGTATAAATGTTAAAAACACGGAGAAAAAAACTGAATAGTGGGCAACACTCTATTTTAATGTGTTCTTGTTACACATGCTACATGTATTTACTATAATTACATGCAAGCCAAACCATAATCCTAACTCTAACAGCTAGTATATTTAGTGTTACTCTTATTAATATTACTTAAATATATAATAACACTGTAACAAAGACACCTTAAAATAAAAGTGCAAATGTTATGCTAACTACAGCTATACAATAATCATTGTTTTATTTACAACTTTGAAACAAAAACAATTTTTTCAACTAAAATAGAGCTAAACTGAAATTTAAGACTAAATTAAAATTAAAATGTTACAATAAAAAAGTACTGAAATTCCTAAAACTAAACAAGAAAAAAGCTAAACAGAAATAAAGAGCTTAGTACATACATATAAATAATAAAAATGACAAATAAATACATTTACAATTTTAATATTTATAAATACAGTACTATAATTCTGCATGAATAATGTTAAATAACACTATGCACGTAACTCAAAAAATCTGATGGAGCACATGCCAAATTATTTCCTATAATCTCTCTATACTATGAATAAGTAGAAAAATAAGTAAAGCAAACTATTTTGCACAGCTTATCTTGGATTCCTGTAACGAAACAAGTCATCAAAGCAGAGAAGCATTGATTGACTTTACACACAAGGTCCAAAACAGCAGAATAGAGCAGTAGAGAAAGAATAAATCTCTTTCTCTCTCTCCTCCCTCGCTCTCTCAGAACAAAAGCAGCCATTGCTGCTCAGTTGGCCGGGAGCGATCCAACCTGCCGACCAGGCAGAGTGAGAAATTGATTTGTGTTGTATTATTCAGCAACAATTTGTTCTCAGTCAGATCTACTTTCGCTGTCTTTTCTATCTATCTCTCGTCCTTTCACCCTAGCACCCACCCCCCCAAACTGTGTGTTTGACTTGGATCAGTGAGAGAGTGAGTGAGAGAGAGAGAGAGGAGGGAGCGTGCTCTAGTCCCTGGGTGCCGTCAGTGAGAACAGAGCGAGCAATTCCTCCGGCAGGGTGCAGAACTAAAAATACAGGGTGATATCCAATGTTCATCCAGTTTCTATGTGAAAAAGAACGAGTGTGAAATAGCGTTCTCCTACAGCTGACCTGTCACTTGTCACACAAAAGTGAAAATTCATTTACTTACTCTTGAGTTGTTCTGAACCCAGCTGACTTTTTTTTTCGGACATAAAAGCAAATGTTTTGCACAATGTCCAAGTTGCTCTTTTCTATGCAATGAAAGCACATGGGGAGCAATTCAAATGGTCTGTTCCTCACACAGTGTTATTATGAAGCAACAGACATTTATGATGCTAGTTTTGTCTTTTTAGAGCATGAAAAACTCAAAGAATGCAACTTCTGCTACATTTTTATATACATTTTAAGAAATAAAAAAATATATACATTTTTAAACTGTTTAAAAGTGAAACAAAGTTTAAATTTAACGTACTTTGAAGTAGATTCTCTGTAAACTATAAGATTTATTCTAGCTTCAACCATTCTTTTAAAAAAAAAAACTGTTTTATAAAAAAAGAAAATAAAAAAGAAAGAAAGAAACAAAAGTTAGATTACATGTGGAAGCGTCCATTGCTTCAATTTCTTCTTCACTTGTTTCTTGGAAATTCTGCACAAGTATAGCTCAAATATATTATAATGTCATTTTAAGAATACTTTTGAGAAGTACATAAACAGTATATTTTCTACTTTTAGTTTCTACGAACACGTCACTTTTCTTTTTAGTATCTTGCTCATATAAAAAAATGGGGGATTTGGTTATGAACTAAATCAAAGAACTTCGCTGCTGTACCGTAGGCACTGCGTCCGTAAACAATGTCACTCGTGACGTGTGCGTGGCCATACGGTCTTCCGACTGTCCGAATTCGCACCGTGTACGGCCGCCTTAAGCTACAGCTAAAAGTGCACAGTTAGACAGTTAGAATGGATTCGAAAACGGTAAAACTCAACTGTTGGTGAGTCGGAAAATAAACCTGTGGTCCTTTACAAGAAGTAAGTGTCTATTTATGCACACAACATGAATAAATACCAAAAAAGCAATTTTCATTTTTAGTAAAATCAAATTATTAATTTTTGTTTGTTAAATTCAGTGGATCATTAGCCCTCTCCCGCAATAACATTAACAGCATTTACAGAGAAGAGATGTTGTTGTGAAGGGGAGGGGAACTTAATGTCTCTGATTAAATATCACGAGCACACATGAATTAGTTATATGGTCATAAACACTGCAATATTGCATAAAACAATAATAGTGGTTCAAATTTGATTCCTTGGTGATTTTAAATCACTGAAACACTCAACCACTTTCAAGTCCCATTCAATAACACTGACCAAAGCCCACTTCTTACAGTTCTATCAGCAGCAGTTGTGTCTATTGATGCACATGAATACAGCGCTGCATTCAAGCAGCAGTTCAGATGAGAGGTGAGGTAAGGAGATTGAAGCACAGCAGTTACTGAGCAAAATGCTGCTCGGGGTATATGGGGTATGTAATTCTTATCGATTCAAAAAGCGAGTGAGCGAGATGCGGGGTGGGGGATGCTGACTTCACTGATGTTCCCAGGCAGTAAATCAACTTTCCAAAATTACAGAAAAGAAGAGATGATGGAAGGACAGGAGGTGAGGGGGAGCGGCTTAGGAGAAGAAAAGAATGATGAGGAAACAACATAAGAAGACGGATCGAAGGGTACTATAGTATCTGTTATCTGCTCCTATGGGATTTTTGCCAGTTTAATCTTCCAGGTATAAATTGTAAGGCTGATTGTAAACAAAGCACAAACATTATTTTATTTATTTATTTTGTCTCTTAGAAATCCTGTTTCTTCAACTCAGTTGCAGTAGTTTTAGTGGACACTGGAAGTATTCTGTAATGCAATGTTGACTGCATGTTGGAAAAATATGTTAAATAAATTATATAATTGATGCACTAAAATTGATCAAATTAAAACAGAAATACAAATAAATTAATTTCTAATAAAAATGACAAAACCTAAAAATACTAAACATAAAATAAAAAAATTAAAATGTAAACATAAAATGGCATACATGGCAAATAGGCTACAATGAATAAAAATGTTTACAGTAAAAAATAAAAATATGTGAAAAACTTAAACAAATATATAAAATAACAAAAGCACATAACAAAATTACTAAAAAGCTTACTAACTAAAATTAAAAAAACAAAAAAAAACAAATTATACAAAAAATAAATAAAGGTCATTTTAAATTTGTAGTAAACACTATAATTGGATTTAAATAATACTAAATAACACTATGCATACATAATGTTAAAAGATTGCTCCAATTCCCAAGCCTAAGAATCTAAGCCTAGCAATAATTACATCTTTAATATCAAAAATATTCACAGACCAGGTAGATGTCTTGTTTATATTTGTGTGCAAGGTTGTACAATCCTTTAGCAGAAACAACGACAAGAGAACCAGTATGGTCCCATTTAAAGACAGCTGTCAGCAACACAAAGGCTCTTTCTGAGACCTGTGAGAGCATAATGAAATCCATAAGCAGAATTATCTGTCACTACAATGGCCCTGAGTAATGTTTCAAGCAAGTCTGTGTGACTTAATTCCAGATGTATTTGATTCGCTGCACTCTCCTCACCCTTTCAACCCTGTTTAGTATCACAGCATCATCTTCTCTGACTCTATACTACTCTTTACTCTTTTCATCTTTAAACTTTTATCAAATATTAAGGCACACTTAATGGGCCCTTCATCTCTCTTTTTCCATCATATAGCATCTCTTGGCCCAAAGCCTCATTTTTAAATTTGACAATCTTTGCACGAGTACAGCATTGTGATCTGTATTCACAGCAGCTTTCCTTGAGGCACACAAAACAATTAGAGCTAATTGGAAGAGCAGTCTCTCAGGTCAGGGCCAGAACCACCTCTGACTGACAGGAAGAGAAACGAGACGTACTGACACAAGCTCTCAAATCCTCAGTTTGGCGCATGCATCAGTTCTGGTTTAGGTTTCAGAATAACAAAGGAATCTCCCTGGAAATCCAGACAGTTTTTTGTTTTGCTATTGATTTACATGGAAGCGTGTAAACAGAGGAAATGTAACTCAAGGTGGTTTCACATGCACCATCAAAATGTTTTTATCCTTGTTTTAGTGGAATGGCTGGTAATTTTCACATTGAATGGCCAGTATATATACACCTACCGTAATTGACTATTAATACCATACTATATTAAACTGACTTACATGCACTCTTTAAAATAAAGGTGCTTCATAATGTCATAGAGGAACCTTTTTTGTCAAAATTGTTCCATAAAGAACCTTTAACATTTAAAGAACCTTTCTGTTTCACAAAAGGTTCTGGAGCTTCCGTTTATGCAACACAGTCTCACTCCGACTCGTCACATTTTGACGTCTGGTCAAAACAGTTTCGTGTCGTTTTTCGATGTTCAAGGTACCCCTTTTCAGTCACTTTTCGACGTGAGGGGTCCTCCATTGTTTTAAATAGGAAATACTTTGTGTCAATATGTCGGCGCAATATTTTTTACATTTTATTTTTCGTCATAATAAAAGATATATTGTGTAAAAACACTGGCATTATTGCATAAATGTAGGGATGTGATTTTTTAATGTAAACAGTTAAAACAGTTTTATTTAAAATAATATTATTTACACATTTATGAGCATGTAATCCAAACCCTGCCCCTTAACCTACCATCTGTCAATAAAACACAAGATATAGCAGGCAGATACAACCACCCTTATCATTTATTTGAAAGACGTTAATATTCCAAGTCTTCTGATGCGAAACGATTGATTTGTGAGAGGAATAGACGCGGTCGCTGTCTCCGTCTTCCGTGTACTTCCTGTCTGTGAGCGAAAAATGCCACATCAAGAATCCTTACGTTAACATTGGTTGTGAAATGTCATTGCCTCTTGCGTGTCTCGTGAACGATTGCGTCTTGCTGTTGTGAAATACTATTGGTTCTTGTGTATCTCGTGATCGATTGCGTCATGCTACCGGACGCGAGTATGTTTTCTGAAGGAGATGACAGCGTGTGAACGGAGCGGGATCATTTTTAGTGATTAAAACCTTGTGTTTCGTATGGCTTCAGAAGACTTGGAATGTGACACGACTTGTCTGTAATGTATTTATACTGCTTGTTTATGATTAGTTTGTGCAATAAATACCTGTACAGTAACTGCATTTGGCTGTGTGTGTGTTTATATTGTTTAGAGGTGGGTAGGTTTAGGGTAGGGGTGGGGTTTGGTGCTCCAATAAACTAAAAGAATTATATAATAAATTTATATATGCATGCAAACCATTACATTAAGCCAAACACTTGAAAACAACGGAGGACCCCTTGTTTTGAAAAGTGACTGAAAATGAGTATCTTTAGTTGTCAAAATGTGACGAGTTGGAGTGAGACTGTGTTGGTTAATAAAAAAAGGTAATGAAGAGATGGTTCTTTGACTGAATGGTCCTGATAAGAAACAAAAGTGGTTCTTCTATGTGTAAAGTTATTGTCTTTCAAAAGAAAGAGTCGACTCTGAATAACTGAAACAAATCTTTTTTTTTTTTAAACAATATATTTTTTTAAATGAGTCCCATGCCATTTCACTTTGACGTCAAAATAAAACATTAGCATATAGCCACTCACTTGTTTGCATTTTTTTGAATGAAATTTTAATTCAAAGTTGACAAACATTGCTTTAAATAAAATCAGCCAATCACCAGAGGGGTTCGGAAAAATTAACCGTTAAGAGAATCGTTTAGGTGTTGTTGAACAAATAGGGTAAAAATAAATGCATATAATTAGAAAATGAAAGTGAATGAAATGAAAATGAAATGGTTATTTCAAGGTTCTTCACAGCAATGCCATGGTGCACTTTAAGATTTAAAACTTTGCATGATGTTTTCACTCACTTTACAAACTGCATGAAAGGTCTTTTTCAAAAATCCATGATTGGAGCACTTTAAGACTGTACAGCAGCTACATCAAAATAAAAGAAATTTAATTCAAATGCAAGTCTTAAAAAATATGTTATAGCTGCTTAATAAGTTCAATTATTAACTCAACACTATATACTTTCCTTTGCAGCCTGCAAATGTACAGCTAAAATAAACTCCCTGCTTCAATAAAATGCTGAAAATATTCTACCTAGCACATCACTCTCTTGCTTTTTTTCCCAAAACCTAGAAATCTGCCTACGGAGGTAGCATTTTAAAGCATCATTGGAGTGCTTCCAGTATAAAAACTGTTCCAAAAGGTAGGATTTAAAACTTAATTATGCTGGCTTTTTTTAGCCAAATTCTAAGGCAACATCATGTATCTTCTTGGAGGATGCAATCCCGCAAAGCACTGTGACAAGCTCAGTAAAAAAAAAAATGCAATATGGCAGATGAGGAGCAGAGAAATTTAGATCACACTGTAAATAACTGTACATTTCACTCAGTACTTGAAAAGTTTCAAAATGGCTCAGAGAAATAAAAAAAGAGCTTTAACCCAATTGTGTGTGATGTTTTTTTTAAATCAATTTAAAGTCAAGTCTCAGTTGCAAACCACGATGTATTTGGTGCATTGATCGATATTTTCTAAAGGGTTTCAAATCTCTTCCAAGACCATTTGGATGCTGAATTAGAAGGCAGATGCCAATAGGCAAATATGCATTGTGGCACCTCACAAGGTCTTGGAACAGATCAACTGTCTATCATCTGCCCAGTGCTTCTTTTTCATTTTCTCTATCTCCTGTCTTTCTAATCATGTCAAACATTTGGTCCTCAGCATACATTGTATCCCCCTGTGGATCAGAAAGTTCAGAAAGAAAGGCACTTTGCCTATTGCTTTAGGTTTGGAACAACATATTCTAAACTATCCCAAGAGTCTGCAGAATACTATCAAATTGCAAAAAAGTGAGTGGACTTGTGCAACAGAAATTCATAAAGCTTCTCTCTTTACCTATTATTTTCTACACTGAGCATTTTTGTGGTGCTCAAGTAAAGTTTTGCATTGGTGAAGCAAATTTGACTCAGTTATACTGCATATTTATACCACAGAATTTCATAAATTACAAATTTATCATTTTTAAAATTTATAAATATATACTTTTTTTGGTGTGTTTGGGTGCACCACACAAAATCATATTTTACCACAAAATAAGGTGAAAGAAATTATATTATATTAAATATATTATATTTATCATCTTATATTACTTCTCTTAAATTATAAGTAAATAATTCATACTATATTAAGGCATATTTGTTTTGATTTAATTTTATGCTGATTTTAATGAAAACAAAAAATAATTACTTGAATTGTGTGTGTGTGTGTGTGTGTGTGTGTGTCAGTGTATATATGTATTAGTGCTGTTAAACGATTAATCACAATTAATCAAGTCCATAATAAATGTTTTTGTTTATATATGTGTGTATACCATGTACTTATTATATAAATACAAACACACACACACACACACACACACACACAAAAGCCAATCGCTCAGTGATACACACTTTTCTCAGAAGCATCAATTTACAGAAACTATACAAATCCTTGAGCAACAATACATTTTCAAGAAGCAACAAAAAGCCTCCTTACCTCTTTCTGGTGATATTTAATGGCCAGCTTGAGTTTGGCCAAGTCTCGGCCCTCTCGTGGGTCCAGCTCCTCGCTCTGGTCATCACGGTGATTGAGGATGGTCTCCAGCTCACGGGAGCTACGTGCCTGGTCCAGCAGGTCTTTAGCAAAGAGCTTACACTGTTGAGAAAGCTCCTCGTACTCTTGTCGAAACTCGTTCTCCACTTTACTGAGCTCCTTTAGTTCCCAGCCCAGTCTGAAGGCGGTTAGAATGGGATCCTCGCTGGAGAGGGCAATGAGAGAGGGGCTGGCGAGCGCTTTATAGATATTGAGACGGGACCGAGAGTGACGCAAGCTGTCCACCTCAGAGCTGGACACACACTCCACACAGTCACAGCGGATCTGGTGCGGCCGAGGAATGGTGACTTTTCGTTGGACCAGGAGTTTAATGATCTCATAGTTGTTTGTGTGGGCGGCAAGCATGATGGGAGTGATGTCAGGTGTGAACTCGGAAAACTGGGCGTCCATCATTAATGATGGAACCTGAGAAAGAGGGGACAAGAACAAAAGTGTAAAAAAAAACAACCCGCACAAGCTGTTGAGAGTCAATCAGTATGGCAATCCACCAACCCACCCTACATGTAAACACAAACTACACAGCAAACAGCAGAATACAGATGACTGGATGAGAGAGCAGCCGGCTTTCCTCATAGGAACTAAAAACGACAAATGAGCTCTTTAATATCCCAGCTGCTTGCTGTACCAGTTATGAGATTAAAATGGGTAACATTTGACAATTCAGTTGATCAGTGAGAAAAAGGCACTACACTGGAGAAAAGAAAAAACGGTAGCCAGAACATTACTGTAAAAAACAGTTGATTTACAGTGAAATTAACCGAAAATTTTACATCTATAATATACGGATAAACCACCATAACAGGCAGTACAGAGAAAACCTGTTTCAAAGTTTATCATGAGTATGTAAATAATAATATACATAAGGTGTGCAGAATCATTTTCATACCAAAGCTTTTCATCACCTACAAGTAAGTGCAGAGCCGTATTTTATCAGCTACCGAGCAAATCTACTGAACCAGAAAACTCATGCACATGAAGCTGAATATGTGACACTAACCTTCAAAGGCAACAGTTTTCAAATCTCGAAGCATGTTAAAATTGTTTTGAACTTAATATCCCTCAAGTAATTATGCAAAAATTATGCTATATTAATCGTAACTGTGGACTTGTAAGTCGTATTTTGCATTGTAAAATTTGCAATTTACTGCTTCTAGTGTACATTTCTGGGAACTGCAGCAATTCATGGTATGTTTTTGGAGTAATGTAGGTAGAGGAGCGTATTTCCAAAGAGCCTAGCGTTGGTTTCAAACTCAATTCCTGGAGGGCCACAGCTTTGCACAGTTTAGCTCTAACCCTAATCAAATACACCGGATCCAGTGTATTCCAAGAAGGTGTGATTCAGAGCTGGTTAGAGCTAAACTCTGCAGAGCTGTGGACAGCAAGCAGTAGCTGAGTATTTAAATGTTGAGCAGCAAGTTCATCAGCTGGTGATATGAAAAGCCAATCCCCTTCGGCAAGTGAATAATGATGCAATTATGTCCGACTGAATTAGAACCTAACGGCCTCTGCTATCTAGAGAGTTTTATAACAGAACTTTGGATTTATTTTATGGAAAAACATCAAACATAAGCATGCAGAGAATTGGGAGAAATGTCATTTTGCATTTTTTCACTGTAAATTAAAGGTGGCTTGTTCTTTGTTCATTTATTTATCAGTATTTTACTGCCAGATTAAATGTAATGTCCCATTAGATATTAAAGTTCTTCAGTTCATAGACTAAGGGAATTTACCAAATTTATATTGTAGTCTTTTATCGTTAACATTATGAAAAAAAACTCATCCGAGAACAAATGGAGCAGAATGGTTGATTAAACAAAAAGTCATCCAACAACTGTAGACAATTAGAAAGGTCAACTGAATTCAATACCCACTACCAACTGTACAATAACACAGAGACTCACTTTTCAAGAGCTTGCTAATAGCTCTGTATTTTTTCAATCAGTCTATGACAGTTCAAGAAAAAAATGTTTTACAACCTTTAATCCAGCACTGTACAAATTCCCCTTCACATTAGGAACACAGTCTTTTCTTATGAAGACTTTGGCAGTTTTTATGCAATGAGAGGTTATGATTAATTCATACAAAGTCATTTGTGACCACTTCATCCAGTCTCATCGTTTCCTAGCAGCAACGAACATGAAAAATTATTTGCAAATAATGATTGCTATGAACTGATTTTTATCAAAAGGATTCAAACTGCTTCGAACCCACTACTCCCTCTTAATGTGTATCTATCTCTTTGAATCAGACTCAGTGAATGGATCATTCACAACTGACTCCTCCACTGAACCGTGAGTCATTTTTCATAATTAAAGATTCCTCCAGTAATTAAAGCTCTTTTAATCAGCTATAATATAGAAGAGAGAACACAACAGAGATCAAAAGGGGTAGCCAAGAGTGGAGCTTTGTATATTTGATGCATATTTTCAGGGATGAAAGAAGAAATATTAAATTGACAGAAAACAGAATTGGTTAAAACAAAGATGCTTCCAGAACACGTGAGACAGTCCTAAGCCCCGCCTCCACTGTCTTTCACTCCTCCCGTCACAAACACAGATGCAGAGCATGAAAAATGAAACTCCTTACAGCATGAGTGAACAGAAAAAACGAATGATGATGGAGGAGGACTGCATATATGTCATGCTGTCCCTGCATCTGTGTGCCATGGAGGGAGATGAACTCTGTCAGAAAGATGAACCACAAGCCAGTTAGAGCCTTTCCTTTAATATCACCTCTCCTTCTTTCTGTCTTTCACCCCGTTTGTACCTTTTCTCCCCATCCATCACATCCACACTCATTCAGATGCTTTACCACGAACCATTGTGTAATTCCTTCCCTTTTTATCCTGATTGTTTACCTTCCTTTAGGAGCCAACTTTCAAGAGCAGATGACTGCATGTAAACACACAAACACACACTGCATGACACCATTAATTCATTTTTAAGTGTCAGTATATTACCAAAATGCTCAATCCTATCATAAGGACAGACATATCTGCCATAAGAACATTATGGAAATATGATTTGTGGTACGTCGGTGTTACAAGCCAGCGAGTGAGTAAGTGAGGTTTGCAAACGCATTTTATTTAGAGATTTATTTTCAGTCCATTAGTATAACAGTCCTCCCCCAGAACTCCCAAGTGGCTGCAAGGGTTGCTATAGTGATAGCAATGCAAAATAGCCCATGCTCTGTGAACGGCGGGCACATGGTACACGGGCTAGATTCCAATTTAGGCCCCACGGCACTTCCCGCAACAATCTTACTTGATGTATCTGCACCGCCAGAGTTCACTTTAGAAAACCAAATAACGAAGCAAAAAGAACAAACCTGGCTACCGGCTTTATTTCCCATAATGCTTGTTCACTCCAACATCAAAAGTATAGGAACCCTGTGCCTTGCTTCTGAACCGTATTAGTGATGTAGCGCTTCACTTCATAAAAGTGTGCACGTCTAATCCAAGAGGGAGCAACAAAGCTACCTGGAGCTGCATAAACATCATCGCTGCTGCACTGCAACTCAGTGAAGCTGTAGAATAATAATAGAGTTACAATATAATTCATCTGTTCACATATTTATTCTATCCCAGGGCTTCCCAAACATTTTGCAGCTGAACTCCTTACACGTTTTACTTGAGATTTTAAATTATTAAATTATTACAAAAGGCAGAATCATTTGTCAACCGCGTCAAAATAAGACAGCCATACTTTTCACCATGTGCACCACTGGAGTTGATGACAAATGACCATCTTTTGTTATTATGACTAGCCCAATCACACGTTGGTGGGTGGAGTTAGTAAACAGCCACCGCCAATAAAGGTGCAAATATTTACACAAAGTAGTTTATGGCGTGCAACAGACTTTAAACTTATTTCAAATACATTGAAATCTTTGATTTGATAATCACACTCAGCTTTAACATGACTTCAGTTTTACTTCAATAATTTGTGCAGCCATTTTTAGTTTTTTAAATTTTACATTGAATTTCATTTTTCATGACCTTATAACTCCCCCAAAGGGTTCACAAACCTTAGGAACACTGATTTAACAAGCATATATAAAACGGAAATAACTACATAAAAACAATCCTTAGTTGAAAAGTCAAATAATTTGGGCTTCGTGGGCAGCTCAAGACAAACAGTATATAATCCCAAATATGAGACTTAACTTGCCAACCTTTCTGGATCCCCTCCCCCTCTTTCGCTTTGCCCACTTACTGTCCTGTCCAAATAAAAGGCATAAAATGCCCCAATTATTGGGACATTGTTTAACATAATGTTTACATACTGTAATGTTTACTGATAACCACAAACAATGATTTTAACTCCTCCCTCAACTTTTATAAACAAACCAAAAACGTTTTAGCTTGTAACTTGTAAGCATGCAAGTAGCGGCACCAACTCTTATAAATCTCATAAATAAACCTTACAAATCACTAAAAAAGCTCAGATTTATTTCCTCTGCTGGTTATTTTTTATTGAAACAGGAAATTGGGGTGGGACACATTGAACAGCCAATCATTTTTAGTTTAAAAAAATAATTTGACATTATATAAAAAATTATGTTCCATTAAACACTCCCAAAATCCCTGCTTGCTCAGTTTACATAATTAAAATATGCTAATGCAATACAGCTCTTAAACAATCACAATTTATTTTTACTCCTTGCAATCTGTCTAAATTTGTAAAACAGAAGTTTACTCAATCCAATAATCCTTAGCATTAATATTTTTCTTTGGCAGTAACAGTACATTACTGAAACTGGGCAGAGTTTCCAGCAGCTTGGTACTGGCTGGGGAGAGTAAATGATGAAATAAAGCTTTATTTAATGTGTTTTGTGAAAAATGAGAAGCGTTTAACGATTAGTTATTATAGGGCTCAGTGTGTTGTGTTCACAGGGCCGCTGCTGGCAAAGTGGGTGCCCTAAGCAGAATAGTTGTTGTGCCCCCTCCCTCAAAAATAAAAAAAATACTTTGTATAACAAAGTATTGAACATAGACTGCAATATATATATATACTGTATATATATATATATATATATAATGAAAATATACAATAAATGTTCATACAAATAAATAATAGTAATGAAAGAGAGAGAAAAATTAAGAAAAAGGAATATGTATACAGTATATATACTGTATAATAAAGTAAATAAATAAAAAGGTATGGGACCATTATACAAATAGCTTTTTTTACACATTTGTTGGTAATCTTTCTCTATTAAAATAGAAAAAATACGTCTTTCTCAGAAAAATAAACATTCATTCCTAAGTATTTACAAAGGAGGGCTTCTAGATCTATCCAAAACATTTGACTATAAATGCAATTAAAAACTAAGTGGACAGCGTCTTCCTTTTCTGCTCCACAGAAGTCACATTCACATCAGTATGAAAACTAAGAAAAAGTGTTTTAACAGGTTTTAACATCTTTTTTAGGTAGCAACCATGCATGTTTCCAATCAATGTACTCGATTTTAGAATGCCAAAATGTTTTAAGACATCAAGCTATATTCTGTAAGTAACTTCCTAACAAAGTAATTATTCCATCTTTTACTAGTAATAGTAACTCCTTCAGATCTAAGACACACATTATTGTTATTCACATATCCTTTAAAAATACATTTTAAACCAACACAATATTCTTTAGAGATTATTGGAATATTATACTTTTGAAGAAATTCTACAAAGGTATACAGCTGTCCATTAAATAACTGTTAAACAAATATAATTCCATTATGCACCCATTTTTGAATGTTATATACCTTTTATTCTGAAAAAAAAAAAACAGTTTTTGAAGTGCTGAAATCTAGCACATTTAAGCCTTCATTGCATACTGAATTAGTTAAGATACCTTTTTTATTGTAATGAGATCTATTTCTCCAAATGAAATTAAAAAGTTTTTTTCTCAACTTCCTAAATTATGCTAATAGGGACTTCCAACGAAGTAGCAGCATAAAGCAGACGAGATAAACCTTCAGCTTTTGATAAAATAACTCTACATTCATAGACAAATCACTCATTAACCATAAATAAAATCTATTTTAAATTCTTTGAAAATTAAGCTTTCCTTTTCATCTTTGATTATCCTGATTCCTATATAGGTAACAACATTAACCATTAATATCAATAAGTTGACAATTTTTAGAGAAAACAACTCACACTTGTTTAAATCACTTTTTTTGCTTGAAATGAATTTCTAACAAATATAGTTGTATCATCTGCCAATTGACAGCATTTTATTTCTCTTTCTAAAAAGACAGGTGTGTGGCTTTCCTAATCAAGTTCAGTCAGTATAATCAAACACAGCTGGACTCAAATGAAGGTGTTGAACCATCTCAAGGATGATCAGAAGAAATGGACAGCACCTGAGTTAAATAAATAAGTGTCACAGCAAAGGATCTGAATATTTCAGATTTTTCTGTTTTAATAAATCTGCAAAAATTTCAACAATTATGTGTTTTTCTGTCAATATGCTGTGTGTACATTCAAGAGGGGAAAAATTAACTTAAATTATTTTATCAAATGGATGCAATATAACAAAGAGTGAAAAATTGAAGGGGGTCAACATGTTTCCAAAGGCCCACAACATGGACCAGTCTTGCTTTTTTCTTTTTCTGGTTGCTGCATATAACTAAACGGTTTAGTATTAGTTATAAAACCCGTTATGAACGGCACTGATGGTTTTACAGGTGGTCAACTGACTCTCTTTTCATTGGCTTTTCCTAATTGTTTATCCCTAAGCCTTTGCATGTGTGAGTGTATTTATACTTGTGTGTTTAGTTATGTGAGTTAACGTGAGTTTCTGATTCTGCCATGCAAATTAATGTCCCTTTACGATTTCGACCCATGCTACATGCTCAAATGCAGTCATACTTTAAGAAGGTATTTTTCTGTGGCCACGAAAATATTCCTTCTTAGAGTTTATATGAACTCAGTAGTACAGATACAACTTCAGTATCAGCTATAGTTATAATTATTGCATGTTAAGGTTTATGTATACAGACACAACAGATTTGAGGGTGTTGTATAAAAATATACTGTACAATCACACATGTTTTATTCTTACAGTTATTAAGCCAAGAGAGAATGATGAAGATCGAAAGATCCGTCAGTTTTGCCTCTAAACATGCTGACTTTATCAGTAAGCATCTGCAGCCTTGTTGTGATAGCGGCTCTGGGGCTCTGGCACACATTTGGTATTCCTACAGTGAGATGGACAGATTCCTATTAGCATTCCGCACCCCAGAGAACTCAGGCCGGGGGACGTGGGTGCCAGCTCAAAGACTGTGGGTGTGTGAGACTGGTCGAGGGCAGCCACGCAGAACGAACAATTCTTTCTCAATTGTCCAACACATAGTCATAATGAGAAAACATTGATTGTAAACAAAGGAGGCATGGTAATTGGGACTCCACGGGGTGAGTGTCAGGACTCGGCCCAGTGGACAGCAATGGAGCGGTCTGGTAGAGCTTGCTGGTTGTACAAAGTGAGATGTGTGAATGTACTGCTGAACAGGAAGTACATATGTACTACAATATTTTTTTTTTTTTTCTTACCCCTTTACAAGTTATGTGCACTTTGTTATATATATATATATATATATATATATATATATATATATGTAGATGTCAGCATCAAAAGAAGTTCACAAAGGTGATTTTATAGAAAGCACATGTAAAGTAAAGCGATTACTTTTAAGGTTTTTTAAGTTCTTTATTTTGGAAGCAGTTAATCATAATGAATCATTTGACAGCACTTATACGCACATGCACACACACACAGTGTAGTAGTATTCCTGTTTTTATGGAGGAAAAAAAACATATCTTCCATCATAGCAGCTGTTGCATGTTGCCAGAAGTGGTTTATGTGATATTTATGGAGCAAAGTCATTTCATGGAGTTGTTGATCTGGAGGGGAAATGACAGATGGAGAAATTAAGTTCTTTGTTCGTCATGTCTGAATAAGTAGTTGTGTCAGTGATTGAGGAAAGAAAGAACTAAAAAAAAAAACATTCTGAATTATGTCATGTTTTTAAAAACATAATTCTTTGTGTGTGTATAAATAGACATAATGAGAAGACAGTGAATTAGCACTCCACAGTGGCTCTGAAACATCCGTGGGGAATATTTCATGTAAATATCAGCTTTTCAAGCACAGCTCTGAACATTTGGTGTGTAGTTTGTGTGAATATTACTGATGCAGCGTTATAAATCATTGCTTAAGTGTGATGTCTGACAGCTGGAGATTTTTGACCATGGTTCTGCTTGTTGTCTTCTCACAGAGCCATTACTCTGGACAATACGCTGGTCATCCTGTCCGCTGTGGCCCCAGATGCTGGAAGATACTACGTACAAGCCGTAAATGACAAGAATGGTGAAAACAAGACAGGCCAACCCATAACACTGTCTGTGGAAAGTAAGTCTGTGAAGATTTAGTAGTTGCACTTGGACTTTCTCCTGTGGGGTAATAATTTACCAATTATTATATTACAGATGCAAACTACTGTATTAAAACTATGGAAAATTCTGACCATAAATTCCCATAAGTTATAACCAATACACTGTTTTCTGTTTCTGAAAATACTGGGTTGTTAAAAATGTATATACATGTATATAAATGTATATACATATAAAAATGTACAGTATATGCCTATATTTCTGTTCTCAAGTTCAGATGTTCATATTGAAAAGAATGGAAGTAAATGTAACAAAGTTTTGAATCTTGTCTATTTTAAACAGCATGCTGGTTTATATGAACATATAAACCTGTGAACAACAGGCTGTAGACAAATACATGTTTGTCTTCTGTCTATGACAGTGCTTTGTTTCACTCTCACAGCTTCCTCAGCAAAATTATTGACAGTTATGGATTGTACTTTGTAAGAGTTTCTATATATCAGATTCTCCCAGCAAACCAGGATATGATATTTTTGAGTCTAATACAGGAGGAACTAAAGAATGGCGCAGTGACAGCGAGAAGATTAGAGAGCGTGGGAGGTGTGTGTGTGTGTGTGTGTGTGTGTGTAAAGGACAGTCCTTTACAGAAGCTGTAGTTGAATATCAGTGCTTTACAGAGACTGTCTCTTGACAGAGCTCCACACACACTCACTGACACACACACAGCTGCCATGAGAGAAGAGATTTAAGTTCCTTTTCCAAACACAAACCGGTCACACTTGCTGTAACACGTACAGTATCGACTGGCACTTCCTACATCTGGACACACTCTCACCTGAAGATGACAGATCTGAGTTCTATTAAAAACACTCACTCGATAATGTCCTTTACCTGTGTGTCATAACACACGTGTTGAAGCTCTCATCTTTTCTCATTCTCACATTGCTCTTCTGCTGTAGATGTTGGTGGTCCTGCAGACCCCATCGCTCCTACCATTGTCATCCCACCGAGGAACACCAGCGTCATCTCCGGCACCTCTGAGGTCACCATGGAGTGTGTGGCCAATGCTAGGTGACCAACCTCTGATTGCTTCACAGTTTGAATGAAAGGAAAATTACTTTGATTATGGTGATTATGAGACCCGCAGTGGATTGAAGTCTGTCACATTTTATTCTTTTTCTCACCACTTTTCTGCAATTATATCTTGTGACATACAGACTCCATTGAAGTTTAGTCTTATGTTTTCTCTTTTTATTAATTTCATTTTTAGCAAAATCTCTTAAAAAAAGTATTAAATTAAATACCAAGAATTTAGCATAAATAAATACATATTGTTTTATTATTTTAAAAAATGTTATTTAAATACAAATTTAAAAAAAAAAAAAAATTACATCCACCTAAAAAATAATTGTATAATTGAAAATGTATATCCCTTCAAGTACATTTTAACATTTGAAAGGTGTAAAAAAACTGAAAAATGTATTTCCTTCATCAATGCTGTTTGTACCATATATTTAACATATATTTTTAAAATATTTTGGCTAGGTAAAGGTTTTTTGATTAATACTACTACTACACATACTATTTTTCAAATGCGGTATTCAATTTATGCTCAACAATTTGAAAGTTTATTATGCTTTACGCAGATAGATTTGCATGCATTATTATTTAACGCTATTCTCGTGTGTATGACAATTTTTAAATGGTCATGGAATGAGTGGATTATAAAACACTGAAGTGTCAATAATAACAATAAAAATGGTAACGTAAAATTTTTCACATCAGGCCGCTAATAAAGCTGAGCATCAGTTGGAAGAAGGACGGTGTTCCGGTGAAGAGTGGACTGAGTGATTTTAATCGTAGACTGACGGTGTTGAGTCCAGTGGTCAGTGATTCTGGCTTCTACGAGTGTGAAGCTGTCCTCCGCAGCAGCAGCGTTCCCTCTGTCAGCGCTGGAGCATACCTACATGTGCTCGGTAAGACACAGTTACACACCAGTTCTTTCTTGTAAAATTGAATGTAAATAAATCGGCAAGGGCATTAGAAATCCATGGAGGACATAAAGGGTTAGCTGGAAAGTAAAATGGAAAGTAGCCCTTGTTTTACTCACCTTCAAAGCATCCTAGGTATATGTGACTTTCTTCTTATTTTATAATTAGTTATATAAAAAATAGTCCTGGCCCCTCCAAGCCATTCAGTGTGGATAAACAGGTGTTTTTCTGTATATGGTTTGAAAGACCTGACATAAAGTGCATGCATCCGTAATAAAACATCCCTTTCACAGCTCTGAGAATTAAGCGAATACTTAAATTTTTGTAAGACAAATATCCATATTTTAAACCTAATAAACTTTTTTTTCCTACTTCTACTGACTGTGGTAACGAGAAGCAGTCCTGGTGGATGTACTAATGTGTCACACATATGTGTCAGAAAATGTAGGAGCAAAGGAAACATTTTATTCACACCCCCTGTAACCCTATAAGTTCCATACTCTATATGTCCCTGGCATGTATTTCCCCCCATAGGTCTTTACATAAACTTTTACAAGCCATTTTGGAACCAGCAAGTGTCTTGCCCCCAACCCCCATGTCTCTATGACATTCAGATTTAAAGATATGCCTATTTGGGTTTGGGTTGCTAGGGTGCTCCATAATGCTTGCTAGGGCGTGGCTAGGCAGAGGTTAAGCGATTCATGATTGGTTGTTTGCTGCCCACCCCCATGTCTCCATAACACTGTCATCCAAATAAATTCATCTGGGCCATTTATAATGGCAGTCTATGGTATCAGTTGCTAGGGTGCTCTAAATGGTTGCTAGGGCGTGGCTTAATTGATTGGCTGAGTAAAATGAGCCCACCCACATGTCTCTATGACATTGTGATGCAGAGTTACGTTCGATGCAAAATTCCCATAAATTACCATAGTACAAAAAAAAATGTTGTTTCATGGTCCGGCCCCCACCATAGTATGTCACATAGGCATAGTATGTCCCAGGGGTAAAAATTATACCCCATTGCGGGGTATGTTTTGCACAGCTTGATAACCTCTTCAAATGTGGGGATTTACAGGTTTCTATGAAATTCTCGATTCTTCAAAGTTGGCCGCAATACATTGTCTATGGGACTTTTTGGCTGATTTTTCACCCCGAGTACAACTATCATACCCCTGATCGCTTATAAAAATCATAGCATTGATCATATCACGATTTGACACCCGTTTCATGGGTCTAGGACAAACGGTGCGGGACGAGTTACGCGGAAAAATTTGTAATAATAAGTATGTGAGATAATAAAAGGCAAGCACCACTACTAAATCATGTTCAGACTAATATTCTGCTCATTATAATCAGTGTGATGCTGAGTCAACCTCTTCAATTCAGCACAAAAATCTATATTCACTGAGCAACAGTGTGCATGTTGAAGCTAATGAGCATGTGCAGAAGAAAAGAAGCCAAATGACCAGAAAGTACTGTAAAGAAGACATTGCAGCAAAGATAGACTTGGGTGATATTTTAGTCATAAATTGTGACTGTAGCTCTAATAAAGCACTGATGTTACAGATGTTTATTATTGGAATTTTAAATGGAACTATTCACTGTTTACAGTGTATGTCTCCTTAGGGCTGTTTTTCTATCTACGTCTCTATGGAAATGTTATCAGAGAAAATTCAAAAAGCCGGAACAGGATATTTTCAAAAATCCAACAACAGTCCTATTTATTTGAAAGAAATGATCAATCTTGTTTCCTGTGTTGTTTGTCTGTGGTGTTTTTCTCTCAAGTGCACATGTGGAGGTCACAACCCTCTCTCTCTTGCTCTTTCTTTTCTGTAGAACTGCCTCAGTTTGTGAAGGAGCCAGAAAAACACATCACAGCTGAGATGGAAAAAGTAGTGGACATTCCCTGCCAGGCCAGAGGTGAGACACCTCTTGACATCTCATCCTAATGAGGTTTTTCAAGCAAGTCATCTTTTTTTTGTGCTTTTTGACAGTAGCATGCTGTACAAAGCACCCACAGCTGATCGGAACAGATCAGCCAATCAAATGTTTAATATGCAGCCATATGCAACAGGTTTTTTGACCAACGCAGTTCTACTGTGGTTAGAGCTACCTAATATAGTAGTATCCATTGGAGATAATTAGGACAGTCTCAGATTAAGAGAGATTTACTAAACAGGGTGATTTATAGACATGCTTTTTTTGGGCGTTAAATGATGGTTCAAATACCAGTAATTTGACGTGCTCAAACATTAGCAAATCGTGTTGCATTATTATTTTCAATACTCTCTTTCCATAAATTCCGGGTCTGAAAACACAAACATATATATATATATATATATATGATATATATGATGTAATTTATCATCTGACAGCACTATATAGTTTTATATATGGATATAAATGTGATATTAATATATACATTTAATTAATTTATTAATTATTAATCATTAATTTTATTCAAGAAAGTATGAGTTTATGAGTTTAGATTTTTTTTTTATAGTGTTGAAGTTTTACTAATTTTTTTCCTAACATATATATATATATGTATATAGTTTAAACATTTAAAAAATTGTGTATAGACAATGGATTTTTTATTTATTTATCAATTAATAAGTTATTTTTTCTTACTAACAAATTACATAGGATAGAATTCAATAAATTATAACATATTTTATGTATTTTATGTATGTATACATGTAATATATTATAAATTTAGTATAATATTTTAATATATATTTAATATGTATTTCATTTAACATTTTATTAAATTTTTTTATTTCAATATATGTTTAATTGTGTAATTCCTTCCATTTTATATATCGTACTTTTTTTTATCATATTATACTTTTTTTTTTTTTTGTCACCTTTACCCATTAATCTCAGGTGTGCCTCAGCCTGATATTGTGTGGTACAAGGACGCAGTACCCATAAGCCCTGTGAAGACCCCGCGCTACAGAGTGCTAGCAGGAGGTAGTCTCCAGGTCAATGGCCTTCTACCCGATGACACCGGAATGTTCCAGTGCTTCGCCCGCAACCAGGCCGGAGAGGTGCAGACCAACACCTACCTCGCCGTTACGAGTGAGTTCATCCGCAGGTCCCACTCTCCGGATTACACCTTTCCTCTCTGCCTCGCACGCTCTCATACACTAATGCTCAAATACATGTGCACGTTTATGTCCTCTGCCTTTCTCTCCGTCTGTCTCTTTCTCTAGCAATCAGAAAGGCTCTGAATGCCATGCCAACAATGCCTTTCTTTCTTTCTTCCTTTCTTTCTTTCTTCCAGTCTTCGTTCTCTCTCATGACGCTGATGTGCTTTTTGTTGGCGTGCTAAAGCTGTGATTAATACCCTGTTGTGAGGAAGAGTTGTGAGGAGGAGAGAGAGCGACAGAGAGACAGGGAGAGATAAAGAGGGCTTTTATAGTGGACTGACTGAGCTTATCTTGGCGCTCAGAGACACATAGAGCTCTCTTAAACACTAAACACCAGAGCTAGCCGCTATTTACTTCTGCTTACACTAAACACAGATACTGGATATGAACAATGCCGAAGTTAAAGGTGTAGGTAATACAAAATGAAAATCTTGTCATTAAAATTCCAAATCTATATGACTTACTTTTTTCTGTGGAACACAAAATGTGATATTATCGAAACTGAAACAATGAAAGTCAATAGGGTACAAATCAACACTGGACAATGAAGTATGTGATCCTACACCACAAAACCAGTCATAAATAGCAAAGGTTTGTTTGCAGCCATAGCCAGCAATACAGTATTCAGGTCAAAATGATCCATTTTTCTTTTATGCCAAAAGTTATTAGGGTATTAAGTAAATATCATGTCCCATGAAGATATTTTGTAAATTTCCTACCATTAATATATATATCAAAACTTTTTGATTAGTAACATGTGTTGCTAAAGACTTCATTTGAACTCCAGATTTGCAAATAGTTATCCTATTTTTTAAACTTTCAGATAATGTATAAATCTCAATGATAATACATTAAACCTCATGACTGGTTTTATGGTCCAGGGTCACTTATAAGGTTTTGTGCAGGTTTGGAATGAAATGAGGGTGAATCATCACAATTTAAATTTTGGAGGTGAGCTATTCCTTTAAGTGTTATCAATCGAACTGGAAGTAGTGAAGAACTGTTTGTTCGCCCACCTCCAAAATACCATTTTAATTGCTTGTCTACATTTCCCAGTGAATAGTTGTGTTTCTTCTGTTGTTCAACTTTTTGTTTCAAACCTGCTTTCATTCTGTTATTTTCTTTACTTGTTTGGTTTCTAAGCCGAGCTTTGATCCACGTGAATCGGGTTTTGTGTGATTTCCCAGCGCTTGCGAATGCGAGGAGGCTTTTGAACCTCCTTGTGCCGTCGTACATCTCTGTTTCTCATGCAGTAGCTGTGCTTCTCTCACAGGCATAGCGCCGAACATCACGGCAGGGCCTTCCGACAGCACTGTGATTGACGGCATGTCAGTTATCCTGCACTGTGAGACCTCAGGAGCGCCCCGTCCTGCCATCACCTGGCAGAAAGGTGAAGAACACATTCTTCGTTGTCTCCGCTCACACATTTCAAAAGAACAACTACAAAGTGTCAACTCCCAGGCTGTACTTCTACTCAGCGCCTCCCTGTTCCTCTGTTTTACCTGCTGGGGCTGGTTATTTTCTGACACTCTATTGCAGTGTCACATTGACATGTTATACTGTTCAGATGTCATCAGGCATGGAAATGATTTGACATAGGCTACAATTATGCAAATCTACTTTTATGTATGTAAAATGGAGTTTGAGGTCTGCAAGACTTTCTAATGTTTTAATGAGAAGTCTCACCAAACCGACATTTATTTATACAGTATAGTGATATTGGGAAATACTATTACAATTTTAACTGTTTTGAAAATTTGATATAATGTAAAATATAATTCATTGCTATGAGGAAAATTTCAATATGCTGATTTGGTGGTGAATTATTAACAATTTGTGCTCACTTATTATTAATGGTTCTTATTATTAGTCTTCATGTTTTGTTTTAAATGTTTAACAGCATTTATTTGAAAACAAATTTTTTTGTAACTTTCTTTCTATGTCTTTCTAAGGAAATAATTGTGTCCGTCCCCAGCACTGTGCTTTACATTTCATGCCGAAGAAGAAAGACAGTAAAAAAGCAAGCTTGTGGCTTTGAAAGGATTAGTAAATGTTCTGAGCCCATATAATGTTTCTTAAAGGAGTTGTCTTCGTCACTCTTGTCCATGCAGTTATGAACAGGAACTGAGGATATTAAGCTTAAAAAAAAATTCAGAAGCGGCACAAAAAGTCATCCATATGACTCCTCACCGTTTTAAGCACTCTGATGCCATACAACAGATTTGTGTGAGCAATAAACTCAAATTTAAGCCATTTTTACACTTTTGGTATAGCAATGTCTGATTAGTAAACAAATAATTAATTTGAGTCAAAGCTTTTTAAAGAATTTGTTACAGCTCACTGAAAGTGAACATATAATTTATCCTAATTTAAAATTCCTGGCAGTTTTCACAAAACTACAGCAAGACTTGGAATATAGCACATGAACTTAGAACTATAGCACATACTTTCAAAGTGCCTTTGTGTCCTTTCTGAAGCTTGGAACCTTCCTTCAATATCCTTCTCGCAGTATTGACAGATATTTTTTTTATTGTTTAATGTTGTGTTCTTTCAGTATTTTTGTAAATGCAGACCTTAAACTGGATAGTTTTATGAAGATGTCATTAAAACCAAATGTTTAGTGCTGTTTTTTTCATTTATTTTTTGGTTTATATAAACCAAGGTGCATGCCTAACATTAACCCCGTAGCAAAAATGACACTTGCATGTTCTCCACAGGAGAACGAGTTCTGGCAAGCGGTTCGGTTCAGCTCCCACGGTTCACTCTCCTGGAGTCAGGAAGTTTACTTATAAGCCCCTCCCACATATCAGATGCTGGCACCTACACCTGCATGGCCAGCAACTCCCGAGGCATAGACGAGGCCTCTGCCGACCTGGTGGTCTGGGGTGAGTGTGTGTATGTGTTTTGAAGTGTATAGATCACAGACTATCTTTGTACTTTTAGATGTCCATGTTTAAGTGTGTTTGCATGTTTGTGTCGTACACCTGTGCATACACTGATGTGCATTTCCTTTGTTTTATCGAACAGCACGTACACGCATTACTAATCCTCCTCAGGATCAGAGCGTCATCAAAGGAACAAAAGCCACCATGACCTGCGGTGTGACCCATGACCCCAGCGTCTCAGTAAGGTGCGGCCCACATACACTTAACTGCAAATAATTGTTGTAAACACAAAACGCTTGCATTTTTGAAACCCCTTTTATGCAAATACAACCATGTGGGTGGGAAAAAAAATATTAGCACTTGTTTTTGAATTAGATCATTTCATAATAATTGCATAATTTCAAGATTTAAAAGCTAAAACAAAGAGGTCTGACTTTATATTTGTGAAGCTATGCTACTTACACCTGCACTACAGAAACTGCAGATGGTCGAATGAAAGTGCAAATTCACTTTCTGACTGTAAGTGGCGATTATGGAACAGCACATAGACATATTTAGACGCATTCCCATTCCACCGCTCCAAGCATGTAGAAGCATCCGCCTACATGACTTGACATCACTCACCCTGCTGTAGGTTCGCACAGAGCCATTGGGTTTGCAGACCATCAGCTGCACAGGATTGTGGCATCTTCCGGATATTCAGTGATAACTATGGTGAATAAGCTTGGCAATACCAAACTCTGCTGAAATGTATGGTATGGCATAATAAGGGCTTTTCACACTGTGCTTAACCCCGGGTTATCTGCGTTCTAAACACCGCTTTTAACCCCGGGTAAAGACGCGT
>JAUCNO010000626.1:11203047-11225276 GCA_032353835.1 Enteromius viviparus | reverse complement strand
ATGGTCACCACCCATCTTGAAAAGTGTCCCCCCTCACATATACTAATGTGCCACAAACAGGAAGTTAATATCACCAAGCATTCCCATTTAATTAATGTGTATCCATATAAATGGCCCACCCTGTATAATAATATATAGCCAGTAATTCTACTTTGAAATGTGTGTTTTCAGACCCATTTCAACCGCTAGCTGGAAATATCACATACTGCACCTGTATCTGTATGATCCTGCCTACTTCCATTCGAAAAACACAGTGAATTCCTTTCAAGGAATCATGTTATGTTTATCGATGCCTCATAGAATGCCTTTGTTTTTGCAGTACCTATTTCAACCACTAGCTGTCAATCTTACATCCTGTACCTCTAAAGCTGCATTATGTAATTGTTTTGGAATTTTTAAATTAGTTCAGGATATTTTGATTCAAATCTTATTAACAAATTCACTAAAAAGAATTCAATTCAGCGAATCATTTTGCAATTATGACTGTTTCACCAGTAGGTGGCAACGTTAATGACAAATTTGTAAATAATCCTGATTCAGAATCTGCAGGAAACCTTTTCTCCACAAATGACACTAATCCCAAATCCATGTTATTAATCACACGTTATAATCCTTTAGATTTATAAAAAAAAAAAAAAGTCTGACAGAATGAAGTGCTGTCTTCTAAACGACCAATCAGAGTAATGCTGTTTGCTTCAGAGTTGCATCCCCAGTCCCCAGTATACAAACCATTCAGGCCAATCAACTTTTCATTATCAGTTTAGACCATCATCAAGTCACTGTGATATTTAAACCACAGGTGAAGACTAAATTAAATTTTAAATACATATTAATAAAATCCAAACCAATAAAATATCATTTATAAATAATAGAACTACTTAAGCTCATCACCACAAATCTGGGTAGGATACAAAGTCCTCTTTACGTCAATCAATTACTTTAACATTTAGTTGTCAAAACAGCTAATATATGTACTAAAATCAATAGGATTTGTGTTTAGACAATGACACTATTTTTGTATTCTCACTATTTAGTATTCTCCCTGGGCAGCCCACCATACAAGCTTCTCTTATTCTATATTGCCGACAAGTACAAACTTGTGAAAAACGTTAAATGAATGATGGCCACATTTAATCGGCCACTGTTTATGAACAAAATATGGTAATGCTTTAAAGGTAAACAAACTGTAAAATAATTTTGAAGTGAGTTTAGTTGCAGAAACCTATGAAACCTGCAGAAAATATCCCTTACTAGTGTAATTCTTGTGGGTGTAGTTTGCAAAACTTGGCTGTTGGCTCAGTGTAAACAGTGCTATACGGTTACTTGTGTTACATCCTTCCCATAGTATTCCTGATATCTTGACATGAGGCTAGATTTATATTTTTAGCTGTTCATGTCATTCGTTTAAAAATTAAATATAACTTGGTACATATAGAGTTGGTGAGCTGTACTAAACATTTACTGCAGTTGACCCGCTTGCCTGCTAGCCTGCTATTATGATAATACACTTATGAATGCATTTCTCATTCATTTATACAGAGGGGTGAAATTATTGTTTGCGGTAATCGACAGCTTTTCACAGATGCGGCCCATAAACTCAACCTAGATTATGCCTTTAAGGAAAGTGGCTGCTTTCTCTGGTCGAAAGAAGTATTTTTTTGCCTTTTCTGTTTTTTCTCCTTTCTGTGTATGGATAACAATTTAGTGTTTAAGCAAACCAGTTGAATATATTCAAAAGGATTAACCAGTTTACCAGTTTTGACAGTTGATCTCAACTCATTCCAAAGTGTGCCAATCAGCCAGTGAAAAAATCCCACTAATTTCAGAATAAATGAGTGAACTTGAGTAATTACTGAGATTGACTACCTAATGATGTTGCATCTTGCTTTGATCTTCTTCTCTGAAGAAGATGAACAGACACACCAGGTGGCGTCTTCCATATGGTCTCGCTTCAACTGACACCACACATGCACACACACACTTATGAGCACACTCAGACTCATTAGCACCCAATTCCCACTTTGCGTTGAATTTTACATTATGGGGTCTAAGCGGTGTCTAATAGATGCAGATCCCTTAATCCACTCCTAACTTAGATGTCATGTTACCTATAACGTCTACTCTTTTTTTCTGGCGAGCTACAGTAGAACTCCAACTTAATTTATTTGCTTTCTTTCAGATACTTATACATCTATGTACTTTTTTGGTGAACCACTGCATTTTGCACCTAAAGTTTGAAATCTAATTCCTTAATGGATCTCACAGGTATTATTGTGAACAAACTATCCATGCATGTTTTTTGAGCTTGTAATTTTTTATCAAAATGTTAGGACTTCTGTTGAAATGACTTCTCTTTGATGACAAACGTTGCCCATTAAAATCATGCAATTTTTATTCAAAACTGATCTGAAACCAAAATTCTTAATATCAGACGATACTAATCTAATACCATTTTAGAGTCGCATCTTGTGACATCATATTCCTTATTTGTTTTGTTTATGTCTCTTTTGCCATTTTTTGGAATTACTATTACTATTCTATTGATTTGCTTTAATTGGTGAATAAGAAAAACTGAATAAATCAGTTTATAAGTTTTAATTTTCAGAAATTGAGATTTATATATATCTAAAAGCTGAATAAATAAGCTTTCCATTGATGTATGATTTGGATGAATAGGGCAATATTTGACCGAGATACATTTATGTGAAAATCTTGAATCTGAGGGTAAAGAAAAATCTAAATGCTGAGAAAATCACTTTTAAAGTTGTCCAAATTAGATCTTATCAATGCATATTACTAATCAAAAATTAGGTTTTAATATATTTTTAGTGAGAAATTGACTAAATACCTTCATGGAACATGATCTTTACTTACTATCCTAAGGATTTTTGGCAATAAAGAAAAATCTATAATTTTGACCCATACTATGTTGTTTTGGCTATTGCTACAAATATACCCCAGCGACTTAAGACTGGTTTTGTGGTCCAGGGTTACATATACATTTTTGTTGTATAAATGTAACCATTATACAGAATGGCAACAATTAGTTTTAAACATAAAACTAAACTAAAATGTTCAGACTAAAATTTGACAAACACCGGTTCCTAAGACTGTTTAGAAATTAAGACTATTGACAAAATACACACTGTGTTGCATTCATATACTGTATCAGTCAAACTGCACCAGAGATTGTTTGAAAATGGAGCCCCTGAAATGGTAGGTCTCAGTCTGATCAAAGTTCTAATAGTTCACTTGTTTAAACTAACTTCTCTAACACAGCATTTCCACTAGAGTTTGCCTGACCCAAACATACTAAGGTGTGAACACCTTACAGATGACCTCAAGGTCAAATTTGAATATGCTATCTTCAAATCAACCATCAACCATGTCTGCTCCCTACTTCTGTTACATCACAACACATCTTATATTGAAAGAAAGTCATTCTATGGTACCCAACAATGATTTTACCAAACAATAAGCCTCAACTTTTTCTTTTTCCAAGTTCGTTTTCTCAGCATCTCTAAATATCCACACCATGTTAATCCGATGCTGGTGAACACATCAGTGCACTTGCCCCCACTGCAGCTGGTACACCCACACAGCTTTCTGCTCCTTAATGCTAATTTTTAGATACTGGATAAGCACATGGTACAGGCAGACCTTTCCAGGATCAGTACTGCTTTCAAAATGGATCCTGGTTGCTTTTAGGAAAAAAGCTAAACCATTGTTTTATTCTGGTTCTTCTGACTGAAAATCAAAGATGGCAGTGATCATGAGAACTGTGACATGACTGTTCCAGTACAAGCTTTCCTATAGAGAAGACTCTGAATCTGCTCCTACAGAACTCAAATGAAAGCTCTGCTGATTGCTGTAGAATTTAGATGTTTGTCATTCACAAAGTTGAACACATCCCCTGCACCTTGCATGTTTTTATGTAAAATGAATTGATAATGCTTTCAACTACCAGTAAAAATGCAGTACTCTTAGCTCAGTTTTTTTATATTTTACCATGTTAAGTCCCATGGTGATTTTGGTTAGTACCAGTACTATATGGTAACATTTACTATGTACATGTTTCCCTTAGCTAGATCTTAATTTTGAACAATACATTGTTTTGTCATTTGAAACTAGGGCTGCAACTAATTGCTTTCCAAAAATATGGACCTAAATCAATTCCAATTCCTAAAATCAGTGGGAAATGATAACTGATTAACAAGGGTGTAGAAGCACCTAACTCTGATCATAATAATCAGAATAATTAGGATTATAAGATGATTGACAGAAGATTGACAGCCAATCAGAATCCACCTTGCTTTAAAAAGCTCAAGCATGTAGATTTAGACATCATAACTGCAGAGCACGCTTATGATCAATAGTGCATTATTGTGCATTGATTATTGTGCATTGATTATTGTGCATTGGTGTGGATGCTTTCCATAGGTGTAGCTTGACTTTTGACCTTGGGGGGGCAAACCAAGACAGTCAGTTAAACTTCTAAATTCATTTTAGCATTTCTGACATAAACGTACATGTCACAATCTGTGTACCATTAAAAGCAGTTTTACTATGACTAGAGCTGCAGCAAGCATGTGAGGTTGCCTTGGCCACTGAATTATTATAAAGATCGTGCTGTCTATTTCTGCTGTGCTAGCAATACATACGCTGAATAGAATACAGCATAAACAGGTAGATTTTAAGCTATGAATGTATGTTATGTTTTCTATGTTCTATTGTGAATCAAATATTGGCTCATGTCATTTGAAAGTCTTTTAGTTTTCATTTGACCTAAATTTAAAAAACGTCCCAAAATGTTCAGGTTGTAAACCGGATTTTTTTTTTTTGGGCCACGCAGTGTATATATCCAGTTTATAGACCAGCAAAGAGAGCAATTCTTACTTCAGCCTTGTTTTACTTCCATGCGGTTGCTGTACAGTATAACAATTTTTAACAATCAATGACTCTTCCTATAAACTTTACCCTGCTCCTAACCCTGAGGAGAAGATAAAGGGAAGGCAAGCGCTTGACAGCCCCAGTGACTCCACTACAAAGCGCCACTCTGACCGAGCAATTATCTCTGCAGTCTAATCGCAGATGGTTTAATTTTGTAATTAATCTGTGGTTCTCGGTCCTCTAAGGGCTGCTTATCTCTGAGGAATATCATTAGAGTATAAGCTGTGCCAAACATTAGCTGATAAATTAGACGTAAACTAAGTGTGCAGGACAATCCCTAGTGATCCATCTGAATTGGAGAATGTTTCTCTCATTGGACTGCGAGCAATTCCGGAGTGCCTGAACTCAGTGATACTTCCTTCCATAGCATTTACAAAAATATTGATTTATTTACCTCAGTAATAAACCATGTGATCTGAAAAAGTTTTTTTTTTACAGTACCATGATTTGATGTATTATACAAAAGAACAGGTTACTAATCATATCACATTAACCATCTTACTTACAAAGTCCATTATCTTGAAGTCAGTATATAGGCTATATATATATATATATATATATAAACATGCACACACATAATTAATATTTAATTACATTTTATATGCTGTTATAATTTCTAATTTAAAGGCAGCGTAAACGATTTTTCAAAAATGCTTTAGAAAAACATTCGGGCCCTTAAAGGTGCTCTATGTGATGTTGCAGGATTTTAGCTCGATTTAATTTTTATCTCAAACCGTATGCATCACCTCTTGATCGTCTTGCTGTCTGCCCTCTGAATACATTGGGAAAAAACAACACAGCTCTCGAAAGACAACACAGAGGCTGCAATACCAAAAGAAACACTTTGGGCACCACAACAAAAACAAATTTCACCAACCAATCGGCAAGAAGAGGTGGGGTTTAACACGCGTTAAACACCACCTCTTCTTGCCAATTGGTTGGCCGAAGTTTGTTTTTGCGTTGGCACATCCTGTATCCCTAGTGTTTTGCAAGATCGCATAGAGCAGCATTCAGCAAAACAAACTTGAAGTCAATAAGCAGTAATGGGCGTGTCTATTCGTGACGCAGAGGAGAAATGTTCAGTGAACAGCCGAGCAGAATGACAGTAAAAGAGTAAAATGTCTGCTGCACAATAAGGCAAGAAGTAAGACCCGCTTCTTCTGATTATAATGACTGTTACATTGGTACTGCTTTGTTTCACAGAACTCATGGACTGGGTTGCTTAAGCTAGGTATGTGTGGGACAGAGCTATTAAAGAGGCGTGCTTGTTGATTTCAAATATTAACATTGGATTGCCAGAAATCGTATACCCTGCCTTTAAAAAAACTGCAAAATAGCATAACTTAAACAACACTAGTCTCAGGCTTTCTGAACCCCACTGTAATACTGTCTTGCTCAAATAGCATTTTGTTTTCCCTGTTTTTAACCGCAGTAAAGAAAAACAAGAGGCACAAAAGAAACACACTGTGCTCTGAGGGGAAATAACTTTAACTTGTACGATCAATGAAAAGCCGCTGACGAGGTCTGAACAGGCACACTGATTACATCAATACATCGACGAGTATTTTCCAGATTGAATCAGACAGAGAGTATGGATCTTTCAGGAGAATCAAACATAGACACTTATAGGAACTCATCTGGGCTTGTCTGGTCCTTTGAGATGAGTAAATTAAATTAAACAATGGACTGACACAGCACAGTTGTATTTTACATTTACTCTAAATGAACATTTTATTTTTATTATTATTATTATCATTTTGAATTACGGAAAGCAGAGTGATTAGCACTGAGTCGTAACTAAAGGAACAGGCTGGCATGGATGCCACGCAACTGAGTAGACATTTACGGGTATTAGAGGCATCAGAAATTGAAGCCGTGCCATCTTTGAGGCTACAAAACAGCAGATCCTAAAGGATGGCACGTTTATGCAACCGTAATCCAATTAAACCCCTTGCTGTGCTCTGTGTGTTTAGAAAGAGACAGTCTGCAGTAAACCTGTCAAAGCAATTTTTCATTTGTAACTTAGGATCTGTAACGTTTCTCTCTCTACCAACTGGTTACATACACGTCTATCTATCTGTCTGTCTGTCGCAAGCAACCACCTAGCAAACGCCAAGTATTCACTTAGAAATGCTAACTTTAGCATTTAGCAACATGCTTAGAACACCTTTGCAACAATCCAGCAACTACAGTACAACCTGGTCAAGGCCTAAATATCAAACTTTTCTTAAACTGTTAACAACAGCAACATTTCACCTGACAAACTTTCCTTTTCTAGCTTCTGGTGTTTTTTCTGCTGTCATAACTTATCATCATGGTCAATTTGTCATGCCCTACAGTTAACATTTAGAGGAAACCTCTGTCATTTTGCCATTACTCATTCGAAAAGCCCTAACAAACACTGACAGGCAGACATATAATGAAAATTTAACATACGTCTGAGAAGGAAGGAAAATGTTTCCTCCTGTCAGATTCTCTAACAATACAAAGCGACTGCTTGCCCTCACCATTGTACCTTCCCCTTTTAGCAAACTTACTCGTGTGCTCTACCCTCATGTCAGAAAGCTAGGAGCAAACCCATGAGGATGTTTGGGAAGCCTTTAAAATTGCATGAAGAGCTAAGCTCAGCAATCTCTCCTGATCCAAAACAAACTTACGAAAGACAAGAAACATTTTCCCCTTGTCTAGTGTAAAGAATGCAAAGACTGGAAGGACTATGGCTGTTCATCCCAGCATGCTTCACATATAAATATGAAAAGCCCAGATCTGCTTTTCCAATGTTTATCCGTCAGGCAGAAATGGGCAAAAGTATTTTTTGTGAAGTACTGTAGCTGATAGTAGTGATCAAAGATGTGCTTTTCTAGTGACTTCCCTGGCAGATACGGCCACAAATTCTGAAATGTGTTGTCTGCTCTCATTAAATGTATTTATTATTCACTATTATATGGTAAGGGTAAGCTATACACCTTAACTCTCTGTGCTTTGTTATTTTTTCATTAGTTGGCTATATGAGTCCAAAGCCAGTCCTGCTTCTGTATAACACATACTCTTTTCTCATTAAGCCCCAAGTCACACCTGAATGTATTTCCAACAGCCTGTCTCCAGTTTAACCTTCTAGTTTAATAGATAATTAACAACCCATAGTCTTCCTGGCGTTTGCAGCAGGCATGCACACGTGCAAACACAATTTTCTATCATTTATCCACGTCAACAAACTCGCTGGTCTATGGAAAGGCTTTTTAATTCAGTAGCGGCGATAATTACGGGAAAGTATAAGCCATGAGTGAGTTCATCTTGTGAGTCATTTTCGGGGTTAAGAGCTGTTCGCCGTGACATATGGAGACACTGTGGCAGTGATGTAGAGCATCAGTGTGAGAGTTTAATATGCCAGGCACGTTGAGTTACTCTCCTCTCCGTGAACTTAGCCAATACTTCAAAGCCATGCCTTTGTCATGTCTAAAGAATGTGTCATTGATAAGAGATGGGATCAAAGTTTCTGTTTTATGTGTCTGCAGCTCGGTTCCACAACCTAGCGAGCTTCTAACGTGGCACCCTAAACAGCATGGGAACTCAAACGTGACTGATTTGAAGCGCTCTACGGCAAATCCATGTGCCACACCAAGAGCTTGTCTCACATGAAGCGCATGGGAGATTTGACTCAGAACTAACCCCACTGGAGTCATCAGCATGATACTCTACAAAGCATAAAAACAGAGTAATATTTAGGTAAAATAATAGTGTTCTACTTACATTTCAGCTATTTTTATTCATACTTTTCTGTATGGGTGAGGATCTGATGCACATGATACCTTAAATAAGCAGTGTAGGCTTTTATAGTATATTATTCTTACTGTACATTGGTCAGGCGTTTGAAGTGTGACTTTGCATTTCTGTAATATATGTAAGGAGTAACTGACAACGGGCTGATGAATCATTAAAAAATAAAGGAGGTGGTGATGCAGCCGCAATGCAAAGCATAATAATATGCAATGTTGTATTTTTTTCTTATTGTTTAATGACAAAACAAAACAAAAAAAAGTAAACAATTAGATGGAAATTACAATATTACATTTTATTATTAAGCATAATATAATGATATTTTGTTATTTTTATCTTATTGTTTACTTTTTTTTTTTTTTGCTTGGTCAGTGTAATTATGGGGTTTGTTTACTTTTCCTATTGTAAGCTGTAAATTGCCTGGAACTACTTTAGCAGTGCATTCATGTTTAATTCAGTGTTACTTTGCCTTTCTTTGTTTTTCTTTTTAATAAATTGGGAAATGTATTAAGAATATAGTGAAAATTGCTTTTGGTTCATTGCTTCAGTGTATGTTTTACAAAAAAATACAATTTTACTACTTAAGAATTGTATGTTTTTAATATGAACTTAATATAAACTTTTTAATTGTTATTAAATGTACTAGCAATTGTTTAGCAAATTCAAAAGTAAACTTTTAACATACAGAAAACACTACATTATTTTTTTTCAGTTAAGCAGATCTCTCTGGACTACAAAGCAACATGTATTTCTTTAATCAATTGCATGGTTTAAAACATAAATTTGCAATCTTAACACAGAAGACTTCTAGTAAGTCAGTAATGGTCAGTTTAGTTTTTTACAAGACCTAAAAATAATAAATAAAATACCATTCGAAATTAAATAAAGGAAAATAGTATGTTAGCATGGGGCATTTCAAAAGATTTATTTTGAAATCACATTAACTGATTATTCAAACTTCAGATATGACAATAATTACATTCAGCAATGCAGCCAAAGCATTTTATAACGGCCAGTATAGTTATAGGAACATTCTGCATTCCCAATAATGGAACGTTATTTTGCTAAAGAGTATTGGCAGTTTCATTAATGGCTTCTGATTTAATGTAAACCATGTAAGCAGCTTGTATGAGTCTGGGCCTCAAAGGAGTTGACTTCGGCTGGTCTCAAACACTCAGTCACCACAAAGCCAGACAGCAGAAGCCACCAGACACCCTGCAATTCTATTAGATTTATTATCTTCTCACAAACTACATCTGACCTTCTCCCTTTGTCCTTCTCTCTTTCCTGCTTTCTTTTCCACTTTTTACTGTCTTTACCAATGTACAATATAAAGAATCTGTGCTTTACTTGTCATTAATAAGGCTGGGTACACACCACAAGATAATCAGACTGATTTAGGGCCGACAAATATTGAACATGCTGAATATTTATGATCAGAAATCCAGATGTGCGTCGGGTGGGGAAACCCAAGGACACCACACACTATAGGAGCAAACTAGTTAAATCTAGAATTTTTCCTCATGTTTGTGGTCTATCACATTTTGAAGATCTTATATGATTTTAAAAATCTTTTAGTGTGTACTCTGCAAAAATGTCACTACAGATATTCTTTATATCTTCAAAAGTACATACAATTGCATCAAGCTCACAATTATACAGCAACTTTAACAAATTAGCACAAGTCAACCTGCCATGCCAAACAAGACTACAGGGAGATGCCGATTCATACATTTCTGCAAAACTGAAAAAACGTACCTATACAAACGAATCGCTGCACTTTATAGTTGGAATGAACACTACTTGTAGTCCTTTTCACACAAAAGTATGAATTACAGATGCATTTTTATTGATGAAGGTTCAATTTCACGCAATTAGGTAATGTTGGGACTTCTAAACTTTTTAAACATCCTGCACAATTTGAAAACTGATACTTTTGAATTTTGTCGTCACATATACAGCTTCATATGTGTGAGTTTTCTAGTTCAGTCAGTTTCCTCAGTAGCTCACGTGATACGGCGTTGCACTTAGGTTGTGCAAAGCCCCGGTTTAAATCCTGTGTAAAACAGTTCGACAAAACACCTTAAATCAGCATAAGGAAGTTATAATAGCACAGCTGCATCAGCAAATATGTTTTTACATTATTTTGCATTTGTTAACACTATTGGGTACGTTTAGGTTTGGGTTTGGTGTAGGGGATATTATCGTGCAACTCTCTGGACATTTTACTTTGAATCTGCGGCGACACGTGCAGTAAGGTACATAATTACGGGGTTGCAGAAATGTATGTAGAGGCACTTTTTTCCAAAGAGCCTGGGTTGTGTTGCCCATAAGTCTACTTTTCTTCAGCTTTTTTTTTTGTATTTTTCCTTCAAGGAATCTTTTTTTGAAGGCTTTACCATCCTTTAAATCACCTACAGTATAAGTGCACCATACGATTAAGGATTTGATAATTATTCTGAGAAAAACATTCTGATCTACTTTTTTAAAGATGCATGGTGGGCCAGTGAGTGCACACCTGTATATGCCTAAGTCCCAAATCTGTTTATCTTATGTAATGCACCATTAAGCGACATAATCTTATTTGAGAGGCTAGGTCACTCACTTATAATCAAGGGTTTGAAAGGTTGGACCCTGATGGGTCCTGTGCAATTTCATTACAACCCTGGAAATGAAAAACTAGGGACAAGGTTAAATTGATCCCCAGAGACATTAGTCCAAATGAACCCTGGCTTACAAACTCAAATAATCTCTTACACCAACAAACCGAACGATACACAGTTAAGATTTTTTTCTTCTGTCACCTCTTAATAGTGTTGCTCACACCAATTTCTTTTTTCCCCCTAAGCTCCCTTGAGGCAATGAGCATGTACAGTCCATTTGGGCCAAACCTCGTCTACTACCTCCCTTCTGTTTCCACTCAAAACAGCACCTGGAACGAGTGTATAAACTGGGATCACACTCCTCAGCCCTCAGAGATGGGCAGATATCATGTATTATCCTTTAGCCTTAAGGTATCTGTGCACAAGACATAATGCAGCATAAAAATTGGTACCAAAATATGCCACAGCAGCACAGACTCATAATATCCAAACCAGCTCTGGTGCTCTTTCACATCAGCATCAAACTTTCTATATTTCATAATTTATATATGTGTTTTTTCTATTCATACAGTAATTACATTGCTGAATTTTATGTAAAAAACATTAATGTTATAATATTATTTCTATGTAAATAAATGCATTTGTGACTTCAAACAGCTGATAAAAACACAAACAATCCACAAGCAATGTAAGTAATCCACAAACTGTGTGTTTTTTTATAAGCAAATCCACCAAGACGTTTTTAACTTCAAATGAGTTAGCAGAGATATATGCATAAATCAAGTACTGCTTACGATAAAACGAAAACAGTCCAGAACAGTTCCAAACAAATATGTCAGTGGATTCTGATGTGAGAGGGGAGCAGGGGATGGAGTTTTTTACTGGAGGAAGCGTCATTATGGATTATGATATTATGTACAGAAGTGACAGTTTAAAGTTAAAATGCCTTAATGATGGATTTGTCATTCTGACGGCACCCATTCACTAAAGAGGATCCATTGGTGAGCAAAGTTACATAATTCAAAATTTCTCCAAATCTGTTCTAGCGAAAAAACAAACTTATCTCTACAGTACATCTTAGATGGCTTGAGGATAAACAATATTCTGCAAATTCAGAAAATCATGTAAAAAATAATGATATTTATTTACAAAACCATTACAGCCAAAAAGTTGAACAAACGCTGTAGCATTAGTCTCTTTTAGGACTTGTTTTAAATGAGGGAACCCATTACACCATTACAATACAAGATGTTAGACCCTATTAACTAACCAGATTATAAATGTTACTACTATAATTTGCATCCTTGTGACAATTGCCTTTAATATATTACTAAGCTTCCCCAGTTCATTAAGAATCTCCATTAAAAATGCTTCATTTACTGTACAGACCTAATAGTGTTGCTCACATCAATTTATTTTTTTCCCCCTCAGCTTTCTATAGAGGCGAAGAGCATGGACAATCTATTGGGACATTTCCTGTCTACTTCCTAACCTCTCTTTCTAAACATACAGTAACAGTGCCTGGAACGAGTGTATAAATCTTTGATCACAATCTTAAGCCCTCTGAGAGCAGCGGGTATCAATAATTATCCTGTAGCCAGTAGTGCATGCTTAACAAGTCTTACATGCATTAAAGCATTTCTTTTTTACATAGCCTAACCATTACAATCTGGCATTTTGAATAGAGACGGGCTGATGATTAGTTTGACCAATATTTTTCCTGATATAAGATCTACTATCTGTAAATAATGCAATTTGAATGAATGATCGCTATAGAAAAGGAGCCAAAATTTATATTTACAAGCGGAGCAACTTATTTAATGCATTGCATTACTGCTTTTAAATAATCATTTGTTCTCAAGTGAGAAGTGTATTGTTTAAGATTCAGACAGCCCTAAATAAGGATAAAAAATCTGCCACCATTTACAGTAGATAGCAAACAACTTTGAATAAATAATCTTTAGCCTTATCAATAATATAATTCTAATAATAGAATCTATGTTATTTTGTTTTTCTTTTATGATCATTATTTTTCTGCATAAAAGAGCAAAAATAAAAGAATTTAATAATCTGTTCTGCATATTGGGTATTGGACACTGCATAATGGTATAGTCACCAAAAATCAATATCGTGTGATCTCGAAGTTGAACTCAAACCAACACCGCAGCATTAAGCATTGATGCAGTAATCAGGACCGTTAAGATGATGAAACCCCAATACATCACAACAAAACAATACGTTACAACAAAATATTTAAGTTGCTAGAGGACCCTTAAAGTCGTATCCTTTGTCTCAATATTGAGTTCAATCTCATAAAGCTTCCCAGATGTATTAAAATCTGCAGAAAAACGCTTCATTTACTTTACAGACCGAGTTTGCATAGTGGTCAGTTCCGTGGTATGTTCATTCTTGTTGACCAAACGCACGCACTGACACCTGCAGATGTAGGTAGGTAGGATCTTGAGCGCTTGCACTTTTGCGACGCATCAAATGATGCTCGACAAAAGACGTTTTAAAACTTCAACGCGAATGTAACGAATCCCCGTATGGCGTCGCTTACCTGATGCGGGTTACTATATGTGTATTCAATCGCCCCTCGTATCAAACAAGGGGTCTCTGAGGAGCGTGTTCCGTGGTCTTCTTATGTGACTGGGGAGTCTGGAATACTATTTATCATTGGCGTCCTCCCGAGATCCTCGTATTCCCCATGTAGAGCCAGTGGAACCCGTGCGGTGAATGTACGAGCCTCTTTTCTTTCCTCTATTTTCCTTTCTCACTCTCTCACACATGCACTAACACGCACAGCACACACGCCCCAATGGGCTCTCCACGCGTAAACGCCATGAGGAGCATCCCTGACTCCAATGCGCATTTTATACGCGCGGCTTTTTTTTCAGTATACTCAACCCAGCGCTGTTATTTACGCACCGAAATACTGAGGTTTTGCCAGCAGAGAGGCTGTTTAACTCACATTCCCAACGAACGCTATAGATACAGGTGGTTTCCGAATCTCCGAGGTCTTCGTCCTAAAGTGCGGAGCGAGGAATATTTCAAAAAAACAAGTGCGTCTCGCGCGCGTACGGCGGCATCTTGTCTTCGTATTGAGCTTCGCAGGAGCTGCAAGGATTCCAGCGTTCGCGCGCTGCGGTTGTCATGGTGTCAGACTGAGGGATGCTGCTGTGGCGCTCGATTCATGACATCACACAACCGTTTGAATTGCTATAAGTTTTCTTTTTTTTATTAGTTAACACACGGGGTTCCCTTCTTGTGGTTTAACTCTTAAATATTGCAGTTAGGGATGATTTTGCAACAATACTCAATTAAATCCTAACAATGGGGGGCAGTCGGTAACAGAAATTCTATACATGAAAAATCAGCCGTGGTTCGATTTTTTTTTTCGAACATCATTTTGAAGAATGCTTTTGCTGCATTGGATTCTTCTATTTCACAAAACCATATAGTGACCAGGAACTGTCAAGGTTCAAGATAAGCCTCAGAACGTAGTCCTTTTCAAGATATTTAATGTATTATCATTGATTAAAAATTTTTGTAATTCTACTATTTCAAATAAAATGCAACCTTTTAAAGGGATAGCTACTACATCCAAAATATGAAATACTTTGCTTAAAATGTACTATCACACTCCCAGGCCATCTAAGATGTAGATTAGTTTGTTTCTTAATCACAACAGGTTTGGAGAAATAAGCATTACATCAATTGTTCACCCATGGATCTTCTGTAGTCAATGGGTGCCGTCAGGATGAGAGTCTAAACAGTTGATAAAAACATCACAATGATCCACAAGTAATCCAGAAGATTCCTGTTCATCAATTGAAGTCTTGTTAAGTAAAGAGACTGCTGCCCACGTGACCCGGCCCTGGATAAGCGGAAGAAGATGGATGGATGGTTTACCAGTTCCTTTAATCCATTAACTGTAAGTTATATCATTTACTTCAAAAACAACTATTTTTTAACATGTAATTTTTAGCATGCGAAAAAATCAGCATGTTTGAATATGTGGATGAATGCCAAATAAGACATGACTGTCAGAAATCATGTTTACGGCTAAATGTCTTTTCACCTTGACTTGTCTATAATTGCGAGCAGAATCAGAGAAGTAACAGCAGCCTCTCGCAAATGCGTGAGTCAGTGATGTGTTTGGACAGGGCTTTGGAAATTTATGTCCCTGGATATTGATTGGTAGTTCTTCTAGCCGCCTCAAGGCATATATGTGATTCACAATACCCGTTTTGCACTTATTAGCTGAGGACCTAAACACAAGAGAAACATTACAGAGTCTCACTGTGATCTCACACTCATCACCATTAAATAATCATTAAATACACAACTCCTCTTAGCTCAATCCATCATCAAAGGGAAATTTCCCTAATCTTGTCTGATGAATCTGGGCTCTCTGCCCTCAACAAAATCTGCATCTCTCTCTTGAATTCAAATCTTCTTTTTTGAGTACTGAAAACACTGAGGGAAGAAAGAAATGCACCATTTACCTTTTCCCTGTTGGCGAAGGCAACACATTACCCTTTATTGGCATTTCCCCAATGTGTTTCAATTTAAAAGAATAGTTCACCCAATAATGAAAATGTGCTGATTGAATGAGAGTTCAGTTGACTCAAGTCAATGAATGCCTTGTGAAGTGAATAGCTGCATGTTTGCAATAAACAAATCCATCATTCTGATATTTTAACTTTAAATCGGCTTCGGGCTAAAATAAGAGTCTTCTATCCATTAGGCTTTCTCAAGTGAAAAACTTGTCTTGTCTGAATTGGAAGAGAAATATACAAAGATATTTCTTGGATGGCCTGAGAGTAGTTTTTTTGTTCTGTACTTGTTTTTGAAATTTACTAGCAGTGAACATTTAGAAAAATGCTTTTACAATAAAGGTTTGTTCAGTGCATGCCCACATTTTAAGGTTTTGATGTAATTTCAGGTTTTACTGATTGCACTCAGTCCAGGCGAAACATGACCCACACATGCTAAATTATTAAAAATCATAAAAGGGTAAAATGTTTCTGTATAAGGTATATGGCTGGCTGTGTGTTAGAGAACACACGATTTTAATAGTGTAGCATAAAAACACTAACAAACAAACAAATGTGTGTTACTTAAATGCAAGACACAGTTCCTACTTTTAACAATTGGAAGACTGTGCTCTGTAACTCCAGGGACTATTTCTATTTTGAATTGTATTTTTGCAAGATGAATTTAGCAGTTTTCTACAGTATTACTTAATTTGTTGAAAGAGAAATATTTTACCCAGTGGTTAAGTTGAAAGTTTGAGTTTGCAATACACTGACTGATGACGAACACTGCTTTAGTCCTGGTGAATGTTTATAACTGCAATAAAAGCACCTCAGTGCATAAGTACACTTATCTATGAACATTCACATGTAGCTGTGGTTTCCTCTCCATCTATTCAAGTAATAATAAATTATAAATTTGCTTTCCTTTCACAAAGGAATAGGCCATTCTCCCTTCTTACATCCACTGCAAGCTATTGAGGTTTCATTATCCACAGATGTTTCTTTGTTGGAAACATAACACTACAGACTATGTCAGATTTAATGGAACTCAGCACATATTATTCACTGTGTTCAGTGAATATTTTTTGAAAATTCACATATTTTATTCATTAGCGTCAGTGATAAGGAAGTCAGAAGTTACAGTGTCCCTTTGACACTGAAGACACACTTAAAGTGCCTGAATCTTGCTGCTTTAAAATAGGTATGACTTGAAAAGAAACATAGTATAAGCAAACATTCCAGAAAAGCTCTTTCGTTTGTTTGATATTTCATCTAATAAAACTGGCATTGCATACTGTATAGAGGTATTCTTTCCGAAATAACACATCCAATCTATATTGTATAAGTGTTATCAGTAATAACATTTATGTGAATGTTCACCCAAAATGTAGCATATGCTGAAAATGTACTCACCCTCAGACCATTCTAGATGTAAATGAATTGGTTTATTCATCAAAACTGATTACAATGAATTTGCCATTATCATTTGCGCTAATGGATCTTTTTCAGTGATTGGGTGTCAGAATGAGATCCCTAACAGCTGATCGAATCATCAGCTGTTTAAAAACATCAGTTTTGTAATGCTTCTTCAGCCCTGCTGTGAAAAAACAGATCAGAGGGTGAAGAAATATACATTTTTAAAAGGACTATTCCTTTAAAATATGGTTTACACTCCCGTTCGATTAATTATGTTAAGCATCCTGATTATATAATCATGGCAATTTATCCACAGTTGCTTGCTGCAAATCGTTCCCAGAAATAAATAATTGATAAAGGGCTTAAAATAATTCCACTAAAAACAGACACCTACCTCTCTTCTGATTATGAGCCACATTAACAATGGACAAGCTCTCTTTGTTCATTTGACAAAGTGATGTATTTGAACTGCGCTGGACGGCTCTATTAAATAATACATTAAACCTGGGTGTAATTTGGATGCATGTAAAGTGGGGCTAGAACTGGTGGAATGAGATTGGTTTATCACACTGACATCTAATTACAAATGAATGAGAGGCTGAGCGAGTGTTTATAGATTCCTCAGAATGACAAACTAATATACACATGGCAGTGGATTTACCTCAGTCAACAGTTTAGGGAAAAAGTATTAATAATTTTAATAACTGCTGCTTACCCAATTAAGTATATGAAAAAAGTTTTTAAAAAGGAAGACTAAATATTCTAAAGTTTACTTTTTAAAATAATGCATGTTTTATATTCCAATAAATTTTCATTTAGACTAAAATTATGATGCTCTTGTTGCTGACATCAATTTAATAATATGAATAATACTATAGTAAAACATTACTCATTTAGTTGAAATATGCTACTTCTTAAACTAAAAATTTTAATATAAAAAGTAAGTGTTACAAATGAACTTCAATATGCTTAAAGTTCAAATGGTGTTATGTATGACTAAAACTCGAAGACAATTATATCATCTGGCCCTTTAAAGGCAATAGGACTGTGATCGTTACTGGAGACACAAAAGGTACCAAATACCAGGAATGACCCATATGCTTCTGTCCTGTTGGTTTTCTAATTTGAATACCAGTATTATTTTTTGACTGTACTTTTTGGTGACATAAGCAGAGCACTGTGAAATGTCTGTTGTAACTCTGTTTGTTCTGCCAGTAATTTGAAAACAAAAAAGGACACTTTTCAAGAGGCAAATGTTGTTCAAGGGGAAGTACGGGAAATCGTAAGTTCCTTCAGATAAGACTTTTACAGGATAAAGGAATTGAATGAATGAATGAGTAAATGAATGACTAAATAAGTAAACAAATAAATGAAGCAATAAATAAAGAAATACATTCTGAGTTAAGAAAAAACTTGTGAAATATATAAGACTCCATTAAAAGGTTAGTTACTGTAATTAGATATAGTCATTTTGGTATTGGGTGACCAGCAGAAATGACGGAGGGAGTTTTCTTAAGAAGTAAAAATGAAATTACAGAATTACCTGGCATAGTCCTTGGATAAGGTCACCATGAAGGGAGAACTAAATCGGGAGACAGAGACTGACATGAAAAGAAAGAGGAAGTCAACGGACCGTACAAGTTGTAAAAGGCAATTTAATCTCACAACTCTCGAAAGCCAGTAAGTCTCCAATGATAGAACGTAAAATGTTCCCCCCCCACCCCCCCATAGTGACCATGAATCATTTCATTCTAAACTAATTTAATAGGTCATCAGACTCTTTGCAGGTTGTGTGCACTTGGTTCTGTAAAATATTGATGTTAAATTCTCCCTCAGCGTGTCATCCTTTATGATCTCAAGCAGAAGTGCAATGCTCACACAGCCTTAGAAGGGTTATTATGGCCACTAAAGAAACCATGAGTTGAATTCTTCACAGAAAGAAGAGAAATAGTAGGCCTATATTTTTTCCAGTGACTTCTATCAGACATATGATAACCAATAGATGGCAGTATTTCTCTCTGAAGATCAGTCAAACTGAATCTGAATTCAATTCTGAGTACATAGCATGCAAGTTTGACTTTTGTTTTAGCCTAAATTATGAGTTTACATATCACAGTTCTATTTTTGGTAATTAATTCATTAATTCACAAAAGTATCAGCCTGAAAATCTAAAATAACACTATGAATATTATTTTGGATGATACAGTTACTCTTTGTTATAAAAAATATTTTCACATAGTGATAAAAATAGGATTATTTAAAAATTCGTAAATATTCAAAAGTATTTGATTGTTTTAAAGTAAGAGAATACTATACAGTAAAAATGAAATATAATTTATTCAAAGGAACACACAGATTATAACCCAGAAATTCACGTTAGCAAAGATTATGAGCAAAAATTGGTTATGCTGTTTTCAAGCTAAAATGTGCTTCATGAGGTAAACCCTAAATTAAATGGTTTTATTTGAGTCAAAAATACTATTTAGTATGACTGAACCAACCTGACTTCATTACACAGAGAGTAAGAACAGTTGGGAAATATGATCATTCTAAAAATAACCTTAGTAATTCGATTTCACTGAGGGAGTTTTTAGTGTTTTCTCAAGATAGAAGACAAACTAAACGTTTAAGTTACAAAATTACCTAGTCTAGTTCTTAGATAAAGTCTCCCATCAAGGAAGAAGCACAGTAAACAGGGAGAGAGACTGACAGGAAAAGAAAAAGGAAGTAAACGAAACGAACAAGCCTTACAACGCATTTCTCTAAAGCCACAAGTCTCCAATTATATAAATCCCTCATAATGCGCATGTATCACTTTATTCCAAACTCATTCAGAGAGAAAATTTTATATATTTTCCAGTATCTTTTTAAGACTCTTGATATCCAGTAGGTGGCAGTATCCCCGGATATCGTTCCAAATCCTCCAAAATCCATTGGTTTGCCTATAAATAAACATTCTTTTTGGGTGCAGATTTTGTTTTATGTTTAAGTTTTAACCGAATGTTTAAGTTTTAACCGAAGCATTTACCCAGTTATACTTAAATGATGTTGCATTATTATGCAAATTAGCATTCGGCCCTTTTTGGTAGTAATGATGACTACCAAAGACTGTTACAAAAAGGAAAGGAATTTGTCTACTGTTAAATGCAAAATAAATAAATAAAAATGCATTAGTGCGTGCTTTCGTTGTTTTCATGACACTGTTTCTCTATTAGGTAACTTAGTATGTCTTGTTCACATCATTTGGTTCACACATTTTTACACCTGTGGAGGCTCATCTTCCGTTTGGCAAGATAACCCGGGTTTCAGTTTCAGCCACAAGCCTGGACCCATGCACTGAAATGTTCCATTGAAGTTAAATAGAATGTAGCACAACAAATCATTTAACACACAGGCTGTGCAATTAGCTAGGTGCACATGGCACTGGTGAGGTTCGGCAACGCGAGTGTGTGCGTACTTACTTCCGGTCTTAACTTCACACGAATCTTGCCTAGACCGGTATAATTAATGCTTTTCAGATTAAAAAGCGGATAGTGGTAGTGGATTAAAGAAATGAGAAATTACCCTCCTTACATTATAGCGCACCTCTATGTGGAAAATCCTCACGATACACTGCGGAGATTGATTGATTTGATCTTTTGTTGATTATGCGGTTATGCATCAGTGGTTATAAATCAATGATGTTGGTAACCTTTAAGTTTGTTTGTCTTTTTTAACAAATATTTAACCAATTTAAATGCATTAAAAAGTGAAAATTAAATCTTAGAACGGCTCAAACTTGTCAGTCAAACTTCACAACTCCCCTTGAGCGCACATAGAGCACAGGCGGGTGAACGTCTTCGTCTTGTAGGTAAAATATCTTGTTGTTTGAATAAGTGCAACGTTGTCGTTATGAAATAAACACTAGTATGTCTATAAAGGTTCATCACACTGGTGTGATGTCGACGTAATGTAATGTGATGTCGTCATTTAATGACGATGGCCGCTCCATGTTGAGACCTTAAGACCTTTGTATGGATCAGCTGTAGACAAAAGATCACATAAAGTGTCACACTCAAGAGCATTGTAATGTACAACAGTTAAGAATCAAAACAATGTTTTGTTTTGTTTTTTCAGCTCAAACCTGTGATGTTGACAGCCACAATATGGCCTTTTGCTTGAGTCCCAGTCTCGAGACATTTGGCAATACCCGTAGAGGCTACTGTCTTGAATTTCCAATGAACTTATTTTCAGAAAAATGTTCCTTTCCCTATCTGTTCCTAATTCTGTTTCATTTACTAGGATTAAATATCTGTTATTATCCACAATTGGCAAAAGGTCACCGCTGTTCGTATACAACCATTTGGCATCAATGTCACAATCCTCTCTTCTATACTCCACCGTGCACTTGAGAGACAGTGAAAGACCTTCAGTCTTTGTCACCGGTTCACGCGAGTATCTCACAACCACTGCACATGGGAAATATTTTGTATTAGCCCATAAAAAAAAGTAGAACATAACAAATTATTTCAACACCAAAATATTTTTTTTCTATATGCAGTGTTTAAGAAAAACCTAGAAAATAAGTGCTAAACTAAATGCTATACCATGTCTGCTGGCTGTGACATTTTGTACAGTACACTCTAGTATATACAATTTAAATGAACTTTCTTAGTTAAGAATCAAAATAGACTTACCCGCATCAAGAGAAGCAAGCTGACTGGTGAAAACAACCATGAGAAAGAACACAGTGGTCAGGTGCATGTTTGTTCGCTCAGTCGGTCAGAGGAAATGGCTAACTTGAATGTGGCTTACAATTGTCTAATGCTCTGGGGGAGATGAGCGCAATGGGGCAACACTCCTCCAATCAGCAATGGCCAATCCCTGGCCACCCCGATGGCTCTGAGGAATAATTTGTCAAAACGTTCAGTAGATCGATCGCGAAGAACATTAGTTCCGCCTA
>JAUCNO010000626.1:11186938-11202947 GCA_032353835.1 Enteromius viviparus | reverse complement strand
CACTTTGAATTACCACTGTGTATGAAATGTGCTATATAAATAAACTTGCCTTGCCTTGCCTTGCCTTGCCTTGCCTAGAGTGCACTGTAATATCACCACAGAAAGTCAAGGCTATAAGCCATTATACGGAGTGAAAGAAGCGAATTATTATTATTTTCTGTGTAAGTTATGGTCCTATAATCTGTGTGGCTGTCCGATGATGATTAATAAAAGAAATATATAAAATAATAAAACAAAACACAAAAACTAAAATAAATTAAAACATATATTAATGCCAATATAGATATATAGATATACATAAGATATGAATGGCAGCCAATGACTTCCACCAACATTCATCAGCAGCTTGAGGAAAAGGATGCATAAATGAGGACAGATTTTTCATGTTTAGGAGAACTATCCCTTTAAGTATAGTATGTTTGTGAAAACTGTATAATTCAAATGAATGGAAATTTTTATATGCAATTAAAAGATATGCATACATAATCTTAAATATTGGGCCTAAATTGTTTAGGATTTGAAAGCATTGTGGGTTTTTAAAACCTTAATGTTTTGTATTTTTCCCAGCAATGCCGTTCTCCACTGAACTCCCACAAAACTCAGAGACATGCTAATATTCAGTACAACGTCACTCCTGCTAGTGTTATATTGCCTAAACATTTTACCTTCTTATTAAATACCATATTTCATAGCAACGAGGAGCTTTTAAATGTGTTAAGCTGTTACATAAACAAAGCATTTAAGTATAAACATATGTCTCCTGGGGTCAGAGGGTGGTGCTGATTATTTCCATACCAAATTAAATACATTAGGAATACATATTCAAGCATTTAAGTATGCACATGTTCCAAGCTGACACTCTCAAAACTTGCTGATTTAAGAAGTATTAGTTATTTACACATTATCCCTAAATGTTTCCTCTACAGTAAAAAGATCAACTAATAATTCCAGCCGCTGGAAACTAACAGTTTAGATTCTTGATATCTATGGGAGTGATGACAGATTGCCTGTACTTGGCCAACAAACTTTGTTAGCTTTGCTGTGACCATATAAGGACCCTTGCTCAAGTCTGGGACAAGCAGAGCCTGCGCAGCACAGATCTGCCTGTAAAATTCAGCTAAAGAAAAACAACTTTGCCAGTGAACATTTATCAAAACAACAGGCCAATATGAACTCCGCGGGTGGCCACTAAGACGTGTTGTCATTACGCAAGAATCCAACTCAACGTTCGTTCACAACATTGCACAAATGTCCAGCAAAGACAGTGAGGCGTCTTGGCTTTGTTTTATTCAACAGTATAACAGAAGTATATACTGTAAAAGCTCACGTTTTGACAATATAGGCCCAGCTTGGTCTAAGAACAAAACTCTCGCATGCTGAATTTAAGCCAGCCTAAGATGAGTTTCTGGTTGAATCTTATCCAAGCTGGTGTTTATCTGATAAACCAGTTGGTATCCAAGTCTAGCCGGCTAAATAAGTGCCAAAAACCCAACTAAAGACCAGAAAACCAGCAGGGTCTCCTGAAAGTGCATTTGTGTGTTTCATTATAAAACTCTGGCAATAAAGAGAGAGTCATAATAAAAACACAGAAAGCAATGGCTATTCATGCTCGCCTCCATGCACTATAACTTCATCAGTAGTCTCACCTCAAGCAGCTGGATTGGATGTTGAGGGTCTTGAGTGCTCTGGCTGAGTGTGAAGCCCCAGGGAGCACCGCCGAGCAGCGTCACACACACATACTCTCCCGTGCCCATCCTCCTGTCTGAGAGAAGTCAAGCGTCTTCTGCGATATCTGAGGCTGCCTTTGGTGGGTGTAAGCCACAACAGCTGGAGTCCGGCCCCTCTTTTCAGCGTCATTCTTCAGAGACCATCCTGAGGAGAGTAACTGTTCTTTACTCAGGTTTAACCCATCCTTCGGGACAAATTGGGGCAATTGGTTTTCTTTCAATAGTTTCCTTAATCTGAGCTGTACAAGACTTGGCTATACTTTTCCTAACTCCCTTAGTAGCCTACTTTTTTGACCCATTTAGGTATGTATCATTTTACAGACTGTAATATTCATATGTAATTTCATAATTAGCAGGACTTTTAAATATGGTTAAAGTGCACTACTGAGTGTAGGCTACTAACAATAAATAAATAAATAAATAAATGTCTAAATGTTGATCTAAAATGTTTGTTTGTGGAAATCTAAAAATAAAATGTATGCTAATTTATGCTAGCTTTTCCACTTTTGTTGTTTGAATTGTTTTATTTTTTATTATCGCTTAAAAGCTTATATTATACTACAGTATAATGCATTTTAATGACAAATGTTTTCTATTTCATACATGCCACTATGCAGTTTATACACTGTAAGTCAGTTAACAGCTTGTTTATATTGTGACTATATGAACAGCATGTTCACTGCACATTTAGTGAAGTCAGTTACTGAAGTCTCACAGAACTAGAGCCAAAGGAGTGTCACTGTTAACCAAGATGTTCATCAGATTAAATCAATCAGAGGGGCAAGGCCAGAATATTTAACATGTTTATCTGGGAGGTAATTAAGGTCAGCGCTAATATTACCTAATTATTATATAGCAGTACAATATACTTGACAGCTGGACTGAAGCAATTGAGGATGGGTCCGAATCAGTTAAAGACCAAAAGAGAAAGAGAAATGGCTCACCTCAGAAAATGTAGACTCAAAGCACCATGAAGCCAAAAGCCATTAATCAAATACAATGTGTGCATATATAGACACACACACACATGCATGTATACAATTAATAAAAATATTGTTTTTATATATATTTTTTTACATATAAGACATTACAGGTAAATTATATGAATATAAATATATACATGAAAATACATGTATATGTTTGTTAAATATATACTGTATGTGTGTGTCTTTATATATATATATATACTGTCACCATAGAGATCACTCCACCCTGGACTCAACCATTGGTTTCTGGACTCAAATTTCCCATGTGTCCCTTGCCCCTCATGTCACCATGTCTTGTGCTGCCATTTGAGGCTGACGGACCCACCATTGATGTCAGTGCGTGCAGCAGGTGTCCCAAGAGCTTCAGCCATGGTCATCTTAGAGACTGTCCCCCTATCCTCTTTGCTCTCTGTTATGGCGGTTGCTATTTTAAGTGTGTGGGCTGCCCACGAAGTCACGAAGGCCTCCTCTGCCCAAAAGCCTGTCCTGGAGGTTTCATCCACCCATGAACCTGGTTCAAAAGGCTCATCTGCAATGGCGGCGCTACGGGCCACCCCTGGCCAATCCCCGGCCACCCCTATGGCTCTAAGGAATAATTTGTCAAAACGTTCAGTAGATCGATCGCGAAGAACTAAAAATGTATTCCCAATAAATGATTCCCAAACTAAAAAGTTTGTTAAGAATGTTATAGTTTGTTAACTTGGGCTGTCAATTTTATTGTTTGCTTTTGTTAACTTTGCAAGTACTAGCTGTAATGATGGTGATGTGCACTGTATCATGTCAGAGCTATATATAGTAAATATAGTAAATCAGAACTATATAAATATAGTTCTAATTTATGCCACCCCGAAAATGATCACATAATCATCCTGGCCACCCCACAGAAAATCTCCTGGCTCCGCCACTGCCAATCAGAGACAATCTTAAGTGATGACACTTAATCTGCACATGTTCGGTAGGACACTCTCTCTTTCTGCCTGCGGAAAGTGGCATAATCAATTCACCTCAGCAGAAGTTTTTAACCAAATAATGATTTTGATGTATGGAAGTTAATTTCTGGATAAACATTATTTTTCATCTGCTCTCTAAATTTAGAGTTTAATTTAAACTTCTATTTCAACTTTAGGTTATTAATAGTCTAAAATAAGTACACAAACAATTAATGCTAATATAGCTGTGACTTGCAATATTTTATCATGACTGCAACATCACAATGTTACAATTGCCTTTGAGCCGTATGACTCCATGCCATGTTTCTTGCTTGACTGTGTTGTATGTATGTATGTAAATATATATATTTGCAGATGCAGAATCGTTTTAGACATACGACCACAGATCACATGTCAGCAAAGTTCTGTTTTCAGTTTTCATGTTGGTCATTTGAAGGAACAAAATTTGTATTGTGTTTTCACTGGTGGTGGTTTGAAATGCAAGTTGGGTTAAAGGCTGCATAAACACTTATCATGTTTAGACTGGAATCATGCATCTGTTACTGCTTATGTGCATGCTGCTTTAAATGCGTTATTTTTGCCTAGATCAGACAAAACATCCCTTTTTAAGTTGCTTTTATTAGGAGTGGTATTAGTCTTGTTGTTTTTTTTAAGATATTCTGGCTTTTTTCTGATAGAATTCTGCCTTTGTTGCAAGTTTAGTGGGGATGTTTTGGACTTTTTTGTAAAACACAATTGTAATTTAGTTTTCTTCAGAATTCAGCATTAATTTCTTAATTCTGAAATTTGCTTGGCTTTACATTTGATTGATTAATGAAGTGCAAATGCATGAGCCTAAAAAAAGTAAATAACAGTAGGAGTATTATTTGTGTATGATGTAGTTATTCTCTGTATCTCTGTAACAAAGAATTGTATCAGAATCTATTGTTAAAAGCAAAAAAAATGCATAAACTTGATTATGTAAAGCAGGGAAGACCTTTATGGCAACAAAGAAAATAAAAAAAAGACACCAAGTAACCAAAAACAAATTATTAGGTACATATTTTCACATTTTAAGAACTTAATCCAACACAAAGTCTTGAATATTATTGATAACTTGTATTACTCCAAAACACAATGCCATTTAATAACACCTCAATAATAATAATATGGCGGTGAGTGCTAGTGCAGCTGCGTCTGCCTTTAACTGGCCGCTCCATGTTGAGACCTTCAGACCTTTGTATGGATCAGCTATAGACAAAAGATCACATAAAGTGTCACGCTCAAGAGCATTGTAATATACAACATTTAAGAGTTAAAATAACTCAAACCTGTGACGTTGACAGGCACAATATGGCCTTTTGCTTGAGTCCCAGTGTCGAGACATTTGCCATCACACTGGTAATGGCCACTGTCTTGAAGTTTCAAAGATCTGATTATCAGGGAAATCTTCCTCAGCCTATTCTCATTTGTTTTTGTTTCATTTACTGTTATTAAATATGTGTCCGGATCCATGATGGGCAAAAGGTCACCGCTATTCGCATACCACCATTTGGCCTCAATGTCGCAATCGTCTCTTCTATACTCCACCGTGCACATGAGAGACAGTGAAAGGCCCTCAGTCTTTGTTACTGGTTCACGCGAGTATCTCACAACCACTGCACATGAAAAATATTTTTTATTAGCTCCTAAAAAGGACCAAAATGACAAACAAATGTGCTAACCTAAATGCTGCTGAGTATGCTGTCAGTGACACACTGCACTTGAGTGCTCTTTGAAATTTTAAATATAACCTAAGAATTGAGTGAGACTTACCCGTCGCTACAGAATTCAACGGACTCCAGAGAACAAACATAAGAACATAAGCAGTTGTTGGGTGAAAGATCTGCATGTTTCTTTGCCGTGTCAGTCAGAGGAAACGGCTAGCTTGAATATGGCTACCTAAAGTGTGTCAGAAGTTCTACCACATCGACGTGACTTCCTTTGATCTTTGCAGATGCAACACCATTGCATTATTTTAGACAGAGCTTCACAAATCACATGCCTGCTGAAAACATGATGTAACAAAGTGCTGTTTTCAAAGCTTTGAGTTGGTCGCCTGAAGGAACAAAGTCTCTAAATTGTCTCTGGCGGTGGTTAAATGCAGCATAAGCACTTGCAGTAGGTTTTTACAGTAGATTTAACAAGCATCAAATCTCAGCTTTATTTTCAGCTTGACCGGGTAGTGTCCCTTTCTGTTCTCTATTTAAAGAGCTTCCTCTATTCTTTTAAAAATATGCAGTGTCATGTGATCCTTTTAGTCATGTGTGCATCATTTACAGTACATACCCTACAAAACTTTTCTGTACTTGTCCCATTTCTCACCCCTTTTTTAGATTCACACAGTTGGCAGAAGTACAGAGTAAATGCTGTCACTTTAAGTAATCCAGTCATGTGTTGTTGTTTTTTTATTTTTATTTCAGTGCAATCACATATTACTTGTTAAACACCTACTGTAACATACATTAGTAGGTATATATCAAACAGAAATATTTTTAGGAATTCACAAATATGCGTCATTTATTTTACTGTAGTTTTTACACACTCTTGATACAAAAGATACACTCTTGTTCAGCTATCAGAAACAAACAATAGTACACATACTAACAATAGCAGTTGTCTCTCTGCAGCACAAAATGGCTTTTGTGTCTATTAATCACTTTATTTACACTGCTGAAAGCCTTTAGCTTATGTGCCTGCATTGGGTAATAATGCTATTCTCTTCCCCAAATCACTATCATTGCTCAACACAGTAATAAACCATATGGAGTGTTACTTTAAGGAATGTTGCAAAATATCAAGACTAGTACAGAGCCTGTATTCATTTATAAATTACTGTCACAGACTCAACTACACAAGGAGATACAATAAACAAATTGTACATTCAATTAAGTCATAAAGTGCAAATACATGAGCCTAAAATAATGTAAATAAATAATGTATAAATAATGGAAATAATATAATATATTTAACTGTACTAATACAATGGAATACTACACAGTAAACACAATTAAATAAATACATTAAATAAATACTAGACAGACATGGATGGTTCCTTTAAGGATTACAGAGTTTAGAACTCAAAAGTTCATAGTAACAGAGATCATGAGCATAAATCTCTGTATGAGGTAGCAGCAGAGTTAACATTCCTCGTATGGGACATTAACGGGTTCCTCAGTAGATTTTTCCCATAAATTAAATCCTTGGGGGGGAAAAAGATAATTATAAAATTATATATTACATTAATTTGATATTGAGATCTATTTTTAAATTATAACAGTATGTTGCTATTGTATGAGTCTGTTTCTTCTAGTTGTACGGATGGATTTGGCTGCTTACTCTTTAGTCTGGTGTATTGATAGATGGCAATAATGACAAGAACCACAGTCATGATAACGATGATGGAAACTGTAATGATGTAACTTCTTGGTGTAATGTTGTCCTCTGTAAGACAAACAAAGTAATTAAATATTGAGAAAAAGTATTGGAGTCAAAGTGCCAACATAATTATGTATCTTAAATGGCTTTGCAGTTTTGTCAAGCAATCCAAAAATGTGCTTCATGTTGTAACATCTAACATCTACCTGGCTTTATTCCAATCAAAAATATGTAGCATGATTAAATCAACCCGACTGCATGAGGTAGAAAGTTACTGTAGAGTAGTTATTATAATCGATATCCATGTAGAACCTCTTACCATAATCTTTATGAGACAGATAGACTTGGTGGCTCTTCTCTATGCCGTCACTCCGAGCTACACATTCCACGTACTTCCCATGAAACTGTGACAGTGGGAGCGTGAGGTTGCTCGTAATGGTGGTTGAACTGTCTTTGTTGAGAGTTGTAAAATTACTTGACCCAAAGTTGCTTAACTCTTTCTCTGCAGATTTCCAGAAGATAGTTGGAGCTGGTTTACCAGTGGCTGAACACAAGACCACAACATCCGGATCAGAACTGGATGAAGAATTCACTGACGCTGTTATTTCTGATATACCTGCAAAAATACAAGCAACATAAAGACTTGATTATGTACAATTTATTTTAAATCACACATAAATACAATGGATAACTGGCTGAACGTATCCCTTTCATTTTTCTGGAATTGGTATCCCTTTCATTTTTCTGGAACTGGAAACTAAATGAACGTTCAAGTTGCATTTTGAGCACATTGTTTAGTCATGCATTGAGATGTGATTATCAGACAGATTGTGTTATGATTCAACCATCCTTTTCCAGTTTTCCAGGCATATCTGAAATCTCTTGGATGAGATTGCTTGTATTTTACTTAGACAGCATACGCTGTACACTTTACTGACAAATTATGGGAGACTGGAGTTAGCTGTCACTTTTAAGTCCAGTGAATATTTCCCAGGTTTGCTTTTAGAAGTATACAGAACTTTAAAATCTTGACTGAAAACCATCTATCAAACATTTTCACTGTTATTTATGTATTTATTATCTGTTGTTATTATTATTGCTCTGTATGCAGCTCATTTAACTTCCAGCAGCCTAGTGTTCCTTATATGAAGTCTATCAAACTAATATAGGTTCAAGTTGTCACCATGGGAAACTACCATTCAATAGCCTGTTATCTATCAAAACACAAAACTACACAAAATAACTCACAAATAATTATTAACCAGTGTATATAAATATCAAACAACTGTTTTAGCAGAATGTAGAATAACAATATTTGTACTGTAAGTGAACTGACATGTGCTAGACCTAAAAACACACTTCAGAATTTTACTTAAAGATGTTAGCTGATCTTTGGCTCAAAACGTATGAGAAAAGCTTTGGTACGATTATAGATGCAGCAAGTATTTCACCTACCTTTAACAGAGAGGCACAATGTCTGTCGTTTAGGTTGGAGTGGATACACTTTGAAGGAACAGATGTAGCATGCCTCGTCTTCAAACGTTGTGTTTTTGATTTCAATGGAGGCTGAATTAACTGACGCAGCTGTGAAATTGACTTTTCCGACATACTGCTCGTCCACATGAGCCTTGAAGCGGTCGCTGTATGTCGCCAGAGTCTGTACCTGTTCCGTGCCGCGCACGCGCTGCCAGGTGATTTGTTTGACGCCGGACACGTCTGACAGCGAACAAGAGAATAAAGCATCCTCACCGAACTCTACAGATGTGGGTCCTTGTGCTACAATTTCTGAAAAAGCTGCGAAATGAAAAAAAGTATTAGGTTACAAACTTTAAACAGTTTTGTCTCGAAAAGAAATGCAATGTATGGAGAAAAAAAATACTAAATAATGTCCAACCTCTGTTTACGAGGCTTAAAATGAAGATCAGTAGATACAACATGTCGAATGGTTGATATGGTTTGCTTGTTATCAGATTGTCTACAGCTTATATGTAGCCTAGTATGAAGCAGAAATCCCCATATGACCGGTTGTGGGAGTCACGTTCGGAGAAGTATTTTCGGGTTTCCCGTGCTGTGACTCACTTCTGTTTACAGTGTTGTGGCAAATTTTGACTCTGCCGAATGATAACCCCCCACCCCACCCCTTATCACACCCCTCCCCCACACCTAACTAAACCTACCAAAACTAGGGGAGTCATAATCTGTCATAATTCGGCACTACATCTGTTGTTATCTAGTGTACTAAACACACACACTAAACATTAAACTCTAAATTACTTCAAGAAATTATATTAGACAATTATGAAATATGGGTACATCATAGACATATGTATAAGAGTTAATTTATTTAGGCTAAGCAAATTGGAATTAATTATTTGACACCTTTTGCATCTGAAGTAGCCTAATTACTGAGTTTATTATATTACCCTATATTATGGCATATAGCGCCAGTTTCACACGGCAAATAAAGCACATGGCAGACGGTGTTCGGAGAAGAACGCTTGAAAATACGACAGGAAAGATGCATGTCTAGTTGCTATTTCAGTTCAGCTGCGCGCGACAAACTGAAACATAACACGTTTGGGAATGGCTAAATCATCGTGTTAAACAGGAACAGCAGTATTTACAGAAACTGGAATAAATGCTGAAATGGTTTTTATTCTTGCTGTCTCGTTTAATGTGTTTTGGGAAATATCGTGTGCATTCAAGAGGTTGCGGTACAGATTCAGCATCCCACACTTCTGTACAATAGGATTTGGGGAATTCTGAGATTCTTCATAATATTGTGTTTATAGAAAATGATACAAAAATATGTGTCTGAAATACTATTAATCTTTCCACTGTATTTAACTGTAAATTATGACTAAATATTTAATCAAGCAAAACAAAACAAAAATCCTATGGACCATGTAAGTACTAAAGGAAGTTCCAGTAAGCGATTGAGTTCTCATGCACTGTCAAGTAGCCTGGTTACATTACGTCAGACCTCGTATTGCCGCGTAACTTCCCTTCGCTTCTGGACTCAGTCAGTAGGATATAGAGGAAGAGGTAGCCTATTCCTGCAGACGCTAATATTAGCCCCATGTCTGCAATAACCTCTGCTTTTGATTATGCTTACAGTAAGGGTTAGTCATTCCAATGCAATCGTTAGTTGAATAACGTTAAATATAAAATAATAGTCTATAAAATGTCTACAGTACATTCACTACGCAATCTGAAAGAAGGTTAAACTGAAACTTGGTATGACTTCTCAAATGCGATCTTTAGTGAATTGCATTGAACTGTAAGCAAGCCCCCCAAACTACAAACAGAAGGAAATCATACGGAAATATTATTATTCATATTAATTATTAATATTAATTTGATCGCTTGCATCGTTGTTTGGCATCTCTAAAAATATAAAATATATGGCACCTATTGAAAAGGAATTTGCAGCTTGGTTCAATAAAGTCGAGGCATTTATTTGCATATCATCCAAACTATACGTCTCAGCAGCTTCTAGTGAGTCCTTTATAATGGCTTAATTATTTACACTGAGTGGTGTTACTGGGAAACACGTTATATATAACAAGGATAACAATTTTTAAGGGGATTTATTTAAGGAGATTTATTTAAGGACATTTATTTGGCAAAGTCAAGGTGATATGTGATTGGCAATATTTATGTGATTTATTATTTATATACTTCACTGGAAAATATTTGGAAAAATTCTGCGTTATATCACTTACTCGCCAACGGATCCTCTGCAGTGAATGGGTGCCATCAGAATAAGAGTCCAAACAGCTGATAAAAAACAGCACAATGATATACAAGTATTGCAGATTACTCTAATCCATCAATGAACATTTTGTGGAGCAGAAAGATGCGTAAACAGGTCTGGCATAAAGGTGTTTCACTTTTGGTCTACTCTCCATAATAACGCCTCCTCCATTGGTGTGCCCTGGTGTCCTCTTGCATTAAAGTCCCCTGACATATTTGGTAAGAACTGTTTTAATTTTTTAAATAATGTTTGATTTCTATACATTATTAATTTAGACGAGGCAGCTTTTAATGCAAAGCCATAGGTATTCTTTATTTTAAGCTTATTTTAGTGTAGTTTTGAAATCGGTTTCTAACAAATATGCATTTTTTTATTTCACAAGATATTAACTGCTGGACTGAAGTCATGTAGATACTTGTGGATTATTGTAATGTTTTAATAGGCTGTTTTGGCTTCCATTCTGATTGCACCCATTCACTGATCCATTAGTGAGCAAGTGATGTAATGCTAAATTCACCCAAATCTCATCAAGTCATGATGATGAACAACATAAAAACAGCACAAACCATTTAGTGGTCAGCAAAAATTAAGGATTCCCCCCTCTCTTTCTCCCTAACAGGTGAACAAATGATAGTAGTCCTATTTCTGCCTGCACCAGGTGCCGCCTTCAATGCAAGAAATTGTTTTTCAAAATGAAAGATCTCTTACAAAAGGTCTTATGGGTTTGGAATGACATGAGGGTGTGTAATTAATAACAGAATTTTCACTTCATTTCACTTTCACTAGTGGTTACTTTAGGTACTTTTCTTGCAGGATTTAAATCAATACCTGTGTGACTCACTGGAATGAGTCTCACTGTATATGATCTCACATACTGCGTGTGTCACTGTCACATGAGCTGATTCCTGTATGAATCAGAAGGTCTGTCCTATTCATTTGCACACTGAACACTGTGAACATGCACAGTATATAAACACTTTTAATTAGTTTTAAATTAGTTTTTTTTTTTGCTTTTAGTGGTGGGTTAGTTATTATCAGTGATTGATGATACAGGAATGTGCATCCAACAAAAATATTTCATTATAGAACCTGAACTTCGTTGCAGATTGGTGGAAAGACATTCGAGTGCTATGTTTTGTGGCTTGCACAATTTCATGTCTGACAGTGAGTTTTAATGATGGATATGGACTATACATAGTACAGATAAGAAAATATATTTTCAACATATATACCACACAAAAAGCACTACAATTTTTTATACATACACACACATACACCAGTAAATGCACAAAAAACAAACAAATCTATTCTATTCATATTACAATTTAATGCATGAACACAAATGTTTTTTGACAAAACTCATATCAATAAATAACAGTTTGAAAGAAATTAAAGTGCAGACACAGGATGTAAAAACTGTGGATCTATACTATTATCTATAAGTTAGCTTATTAACAAATGTAAACATGAAATTAATTTACAAAAGTAGAAATGTATAAACTCTAAATAATATAACAGCTGCACAGTAGTTCAAGGCATACAAGTGGAGTTTTGATGTTTATCTGAAAAAAAAAAAAAATTATGAAAATCCAAATAATGCTGCTCTTTACATGACAATAAATATGGTATTGCTAAAGTGCAATTTTTTTTTCTGCTTACCATTTAACTTGGTATGAAGATAGACAACGATGATGAAAATACTGACAGTAATCAAGACCACCATTGGAATGATGTAATTTCTTAATGTGAATTTATCGTCTGTGAATCAAAAAAAGGTTTTCGTTTGTGTGTAAATATAATTTTTTTATTTAAAATATACATACATAATTTTCTGTAGGCTATATATACTGAAATTAAAAATTTTCCACCGTTTAATTATTTGATTGTTAATCTATATAGTTTTAAATCCATTAAGTTACTACAACTAAAATAACATGTTACCTTTATAATCTTCATGAGACAGATAGACTTGGTGGCTCTTCTCTATGCCGTCACTCCGAGCTACACATTCCACGTACTTCCCATGAAACTGTGACAGTGGGAGCGTGAGGTTGCTCGTAATGGTGGTTGAACTGTCTTTGTTGAGAGTTGTAAAATTACTTGACCCAAAGTTGCTTAACTCTTTCTCTGCAGATTTCCAGAAGATAGTTGGAGCTGGTTTACCAGTGGCTGAACACAAGACCACAACATCTGGATCAGAACTGGATGAAGAATTCACTGACGCTGTTATTTCTGATATACCTGCAAAAATACAAGCAACATAAAGACCTAATTATGAACAATGTTGTAATACCACACCCACAAAAAGTGCATAACTGCCTGCATGTTCTTCTTTCCTTTTTATGGAACTGAGTGAAAGTTCCAGTTGCATTTTGAACACATAACGCTTAGTTATTTATAATCTGATTTCTTAGAATCTTCTCATTCACACCATCCCTTACCAGTTTGGGCATGTCTGCATCATCTTGGATGAGATTACCTGATTTTTATATATTTACTGTAGATTTGAGCCTGCTGACAAGTCAGGGAAGGCTGGAGCTAGTTGTAATTTTTTTGTCCTGATAATAGTTCTAAGGTTAGGTTTACTGTTTTACCTAAAATTTTGACTAAAAACAACTATTGAACATTTTCTCACACCAACGTTGTGTTATCAATAGTATGGAATATTGTCAAACAATATGGGGTAAATTATCATATTGGGAACCTGCCATTATATAGCCTATATTACAAGTTATTAATTGCATTTCAGACGTTTTAAAATTGCAATACATCAAAGAAACACTTAATAATCCATAAATCGTATATAACATATATAAATATAAAGCCACAAAAGGAAAAACTGAGATGCCCTTATCCTGAAAATACAGTTCATTGTTTTGGACTTTCTTGTTTGCACCTACCTTTAACAGAGAGGCACAATGTCTGTCGTTTAGGTTGAAGTGGATACACTTTGAAGGAACAGATGTAGCATGCCTCGTCTTCAAATGTTGTGTTTTTGATTTCAATGTAGGCTGAATTAACTGACGCAGCTGTGAAATTGACTTTTCCGACATACTGCTCGTCCACATGAGCCTTGAAGCGGTCGCTGTATGTCGCCAGAGTCTGTACCTGTTCCGTGCCGCGCACGCGCTGCCAGGTGATTTGTTTGACGCCGGACACGTCTGACAGCGAACAAGAGAATAGAGCATCCTCACCGAACTTTACAGATGTGGGTCCGTGTGCTACAATATCTGAAAGATAAGCTGTGGAAAAAATGTGTTGTTATAAACCTCGTGCCATATCCATCCAGTCTAGAAACATCCAACCAGAACAGTGTCAGATTTAGCCATACAGTATAAGTAAGGAGTCAATTACCGACCTCCTCTGAGGAAACTTAAAATGATCAAAAGACGAAGCATGATTGTCTGGCGTCTATCTGTGAGTAGATGCATATATATTGGCTGGGGGGGTTTCCACTTTGTGCTTCCCACTCTTCTTCAAGCTGTGTAATAATGCTGTTTATATACTCACACCTACATAAATTCATTAGGGTTTCTTTTTACTATATTAGGCTTATTGTTTGTATACCTAACATGATGTTTGTTTGGAGTGATCAGGTTTGTTATTGCAAATTTCTGTGAAAATAAAGAAATGCAAGACATGCATCCAAAACTTACGTTATACTATTTTTACAATAACATTTTTGTGTAAACTGCCTTAAATGTTGTTTTAAATAAATGTATTAATAAATGTATTTATTGTAATTTAATTATGCATGCACTACTTAATAGTTATTTTAGTTCAATGTCCCAATTTATCACAACATCAGGAAATTTTAACCGGGATATCCCGGACTTTCCACAGAAACAACACTTAACATGTGACTCGTTACTGAAACTTCCGCTTTTAACCTTACTTTATTAATGCATGTCATAGTAACGTTACAGATGGCATTCTGCTATATGAGATAAATTCAATTTCACATGAAAGCGACTGAGTCATCTTTTAGCAATATAAACGAACCTCTTTATTGTTTGCTGGCATGCTTCGGATGTTCTTGTTAAGTTAAAACCGTGAAAAAGGCGTTGCCTCTTCCTGGGAAATACAAGCAGGAAGACCGTCACGATCATTGTGTTTTCCAACGAAGAAGAAGATCAGAATAATGCTCATCATTCATCATGAGTTTGTCAGTAAACATATAACACGAGATAAGTTACATCCTACTGTAAACTCCGTGATTGTGCTCGTTTCTCCAGAGTCCAGCACATGATTTATGCCTGTCAAAATAAAAGCCTCTTTGTTTATGAGTAATTTGGCATGCTCTAAAAAACTTAATTTGGATATCTTAATTTTTATGTTCAAATGTTCGATACTTATAATGTCCAATAATGTTTTAAACGTAGCCTAAATAAAAGTAAAAATAATTATTTGAGACTATAACGTTGTAAAGTGTTGCCTAACATTCCCATGAAATACCTGGGAATGTTTAAATGTTAACACCTGAAATGCAGTATTTCCCTATTGAGAAACAAACGGCATATGTTGATGGTCAGACCAGCTTAGGACCATCTTAAACCAGCAAAGGACCAGCTTCTTCAGCCAGCATCCCAGCTTTCTCAACAAAGTTGTGTGTTATGACTTGCAAATTATTATTTCAAATTATTGCAAAGTACAAAGAGTGCTTTTGTACCTGGCTTGCCGCAACACTAATAGAAAACAAATTTCTTTACAATTTAACAATTGCAAAAATATTTTGTCCAATTATGTGGGTCCAGTAGAAGTATAATGGAAAGTGTTACAATTCTTTCACCCAATTTGTATTTATTTATATGTAGCCTATATATGTATGTATTTCAGTTTCAGGGCAAAAATTTACTGTCACCTCAGAAGAGTGTCGTGTATGATAAAGATTTAACCCTTAATTTGTAATTGGTTAAACTGATGGTGTTACTAAATGTAACATTATGTACCAAAGTGTTTTGTGTATTATTATAATTAAATATGATATCTTATTACAGAAAGATATTTTTGTTATAGTTTGTGTAACTTATGCAATTAAATTCTGTGTTTTTGATCTTATGAGATCACGCTTGATACAAATGAAAATAATGAAATTTGCCTTTAGATTAAATTTACCATATATATATATATATATTAGTGCTGTCAAATGATTAATCATGATTAATCACATACAAAATAAAAGTCTTTATTTAC
>JAUCNO010000626.1:11172117-11183316 GCA_032353835.1 Enteromius viviparus | reverse complement strand
TAGATAGATAGATAGATAGATAGATAGATAGATAGATAGATAGATAGATAGATAGATAGATAGATAGATAGATCTGACAGATTCTTAAAGCTTGGTCCAAGAAAGCGCATTAGCGGGTAAACCCAGATTACCACTTCTGTTCAACAGGTTTCCTAACTCCAGCAGATTCAGAGGATTGGTCAGGACTTGATCTTTCTGTGGTAAAGCAGCAGTGTGCGAGGTTTCCTAGAGGAATGCTTACAGGTTTACTGCACAAGCCATTAAGACTCAGTTTGAGGCTACAGGACAGTGTAGAAAGCGTTAACAAAGGTTAAAGGTGGCAAAGGAGCATAAACAGGAGAGCATAAACTTAAGTTGCCAAACTGTTTACTGACTATACAAACAGATGATTTAATTTAATGAAACATAGACAACTTGCTACTACTTCTATGAGAGAGCAAGTCATCCATTTTCATGGGCTGAGGACCCCACAGCAACAAGTCCATTAACTGGAGCTGAGTTAGCATACCGTAAATAACTGTTTAACACATGCAACTAACTGGTTTACAACAAAGATTACAAAACAAGGATGTAAATTCATAATGACTAGCACTAAGACCATAGATGAAATTATAATGATAACAATATAGTTTTAAAAATCGTTCTAAATGTAAAATGACAGCGAAATTATATCGTTGGAATCACTTTAATAATCAGAATGACTTTTTCCCATCTAAATCAAAATCATGAATGCGTATAAATAGTAGGCTACACCAAATAAAAAACTAAAACTGGTAGATGGACTGGTATAAAATTGACTTTGGTGTGTATATGCTCCGTGATGGGTAGGATTAAGGTCTGTTCACACCGAGCACGATAACTATAAAGATAACGATAACGATATTTGCGTCCACACCAGCAAACGATGTCGTCTATTCATCTTTAAACTGTCAAGCGCCTGAAGGCAGGATTGATTCTGATTGGCTGTTAATGTTTGCGCACGTCCTGATTTTGCCAAGTACTAGAACATTTTAATGCAAAAATATAGTCTTGACCATATCTCTACACCTAAACCTACCCCTACCCATGAGCAATGCCTAAAATCAGAGGAAAAGATAGACGACTGACACGTATCGTTATAGCGTGGTGTGGACGCTGCTATTAATTAACATTGAGAACGATTTTTAGAATTAGGCCTATATCTTTATCGTTTTAGTTATCGTGCTTGGTGTGGACGGGGCTTTAGGGCTGTGGGTTTGATGCGTATCATATGCACGCGAAAACTATCATATGAACGCCAAACACGTGCGTGTCACATATGCACCAAAGTCCATTTTTGAGTATCAATAGTACGCATTTTCGTTTTAATTTGGCGTACTATTTATACGCATTTTCACAATACAAATGCGTTCCAATCTGTTTACAATATATTTAGCCAACATATAATTAGATGCAAAGGCTACACGTACACATTTATGAATTATTACATATTATTTATATCCTATTGATGATGATATGAGTACCTGAACTAATCTATCTAGGAAGTCAGGGTGACCTAATCATAATCATCTGGCAAAAAAATCCTAAAAGATTAGAATTAACTGGAACAAATCCCAACTGATCCTGATGAGGTTTTAATTCTTATATAGGATTTCAGCAAATGTAAATCTTTTATGGGTTCCAAAACAGCATGTTTCCGGGAAAAACATAATCTTAGAATAAAAGTGTATTAATTTTTTTTTTTCCAGCAGGATCTCATCTAGAGGAGATTATGATCACATAATCTTGGATTTTGATTATTTTACTATGCGTTTTGTTTTAAGTACTTTATAATATTTGCATACTTTCAGAGACAGTGTTATTATTGGACAGGTGGGGTGTGGGGAGGAGTAGCCTAACACTGCCGCCTTTCTTGGCAGGTGCGCGTGGAGACAGAGAAAGAGACTTGTCATCAACTACTAACACTTCGTTTGTGTTTGCTCGTTTGTTTCTGCAACAATAATCAAATCGTGTGAATAGCTACTTCTGAACCTGAAACTTTTGTGGAATATGATTTCGCTAATGTGAAGAACAAAGTCCTGTGAAATAATTTGCAGTTTGCCGGAATTTATGCGGATCCTCACAAAACGCTATAGGTAAATAACCTCAGGCAAAATGAGTGTGATTGTGTCAAAGTAATTTCTTATTTCTTTTTGTGGAAGCCATTTATTTTATTTATTTATTTTATTAAATTACCAGATATATTTATTTATGTATCTGTTTGTCTGTTGTATTAGTTGCGGTCTTCACATTTAGTGATATTGTCTAACAGTAGTCTTAAGTTCAGATGAGGAGCAGAGTTTTTTGGGGAGTGGGTTTTATGCTGCAGTTCGGTGTGGCTTTTTTTTCTGGTGATTAGAGATACGGTACCTGTATTGTCCCAGACGGGGTTTCTCTCTCTATTGCAAGTGCAGAGGAAAAATTAAAACCTGTAGCTGACTGATCACAAAACGCTTTAGCAGTAAAGTAAAATATGTTCCACAAATGTACTTTATCCCGTTAGACTTGCGTAGGGACAACATTTTAACTTCTTTTTTGGCAGAGGAGTATAGACTACAAATTAGACCATTTTTCTTCTTGAAAAGTTATGGATCTGTACAGAATATATACTGTTAAACAGTCCAGCATTGATGTCTCAAGCAGATCTGTGATTAAGCTCAGTAGCCCATTTCTGTTCAAAACTAAACTGTAGAATGTAAACTATATCGGACACTAAGTGAGATCTAAAGGAATTTAAAATTTTGTTGGTGTTGTATGTTTTCATCCTTTCTCAGGTGGCCTTTTAGTACGGCTTCAAATTAAGACATGCTTGGGACTTAACCAAAACAGCAACTGTTTGGTCAGAGGCATTGTCAGAATTACTACATAAATACAGTGCAAACAAATATTCAGTGAAGTTGAAGCTTTTTACGAGATGCTTCTGAAGTTCCAGAACTTGCAAGTTTAATCTTAGCTTGTTTGGCTAAGGGAATCCCAAGTAGCACACAGGAGGGAAGGAGGGGGGGTGGTTGGGGGTGAACCCTGTTCTTTAATCAGAAATGTCTTGTGCAAAACCACAGGCTCTTTTTTTTGTCTTAAAACAGCTTACCTTCCTGGAAGACATCGCTAATTCCACGTAGCATTTAGTCTGCTGTGTATAAATATACAGAGCAGACACTTGCATCTATTTGGCATGGGTCCATTATCCTTCTATACATGCTTGAAATAGAACAGGGATTTATTTGTAATCTTTGTGAGACCAAAATAGTCAAAGTGCAGCAGTGTGAAAACACACCACTTTAATACTGTAATACTGTTTATTCATGGATTTGAACATTGTTTCAGAATGGATTATAACCACTTTGCATGTGGAATAATGAAAGTGCATTTCAGTTTACAGGAGTGATTACCCAAAGGCTCCAGATGTGATCTATTTGCAGTGAATGGCCTAACAGGAAATAAAATGGCTAAAATCTGCACGGAACAATCATACCCCTCGCAAAGATCTGCCTTCACTCCTGAACCAGCTATTGAATGGATTGAGAGAGGTGAAAGGTCAGAGGAGATGCCACACATATATGTAGAAAATTTGCCATTTAGTTTAAACAGTTCTCAAAGGTCTTGTTTTATCAAATTGTTCATTTGGTATATGTGTCTCATTTGCAGTGATCAGCCTTCCCGTGGACTAATGGGCAGGTGATTTGATATTTAGCTTTTTTTTGAGATTTGAGGATTGTTTATAAATTAAAAGTGATTTTAATAAGTTATTGTACCTTCACTTTCAGGATGTCCCATTTCATCCTGAGGTTTGGAGGAAGATCCACCAAATGTAAAGCTTCAGAATGCAGTGATTCGTGTATGGTAACAGAGTCTGAAGACATGGATGCATCATGTGAAAACAGAGGACAGGACCAACTGCGCAAGAGGAAGTAAGTGAAAATGCACATGCAAGGTGTGACTGTGTGAATGCACAATTTCCATCAAACTAAATGTGCAGCTAAATAACAGAAGCACTTGGAGAGGAAACCTAATCAGCCCTAGTGTAATGCCCATGTGATCTGTATTGAGATTAAGTGTGCTTCTCAAGACAACACAGAGGATGTGCTGACAGTGACCTTATAATCCCCTGCTGTCTGCCACACACTCATTTCTTTATCCTACTACTTGCTTGAATTGAACACACAGAAATGCATCATATAAAGTCATATATTGTGCAGGTCCATGGAATAATAGCTCCACAGAATTTAAAAATACATAATTCACAAGTTCTTCCTTGTTCATTTATTAAATATTTAGGTTAATTTGTAAGAATGTAGTCCTGTCAGCACTGTTTAACACATTTGAATCCATTCAGCAGATCCATTAAAATCCAACTGTTACTCCAATATACATGTCCTCCTAAATTTAGTGCAGAAAATGTAGGAGAAAATCCCATATTTCTTCTGTGCGAAGGCCATGGTTTTATATTTATTTTAGTTTTTTAAATTATGGGAATAAAGCAATAACACTGTCTTTACAGTTTCAACAACAATGCAAACCACTGGCCTCTTGCAACACTGAATATGAACAACTGCAACAATACAGATGAGTATGTGAGAAAGTTTATTAAATGTTATAAGTACATTCTGCTATTTGCTACCTTTCAAATAACAATGATCATTTTAATGCAGCAAAAAGGATGACAGGGAGATAAAGAAAGATGATAAGAAAGAAGAACCAAAAAAGGATGAAAAGAAAGAGGAGAAAAAAGAGGAGAAGAAAGACGAAAAGAAGGATGAGAAAAAAGATGAAAAGAAAGATGAGAAAAAGGATGATAAAAAAGATGATAAAAAGAAGGAAGAGGAGAAACCGTGAGTATTTTAACTAAATTGAACTGCAATTAAATGTACTTGTTTGATCTTGTTTGAAATGTACTTGTCTTTCGTTTATTTGTGATTTTTTTAAATTTTTTTTAAGAAAGCACGTCTGGATTATGGATCCAGCGACTGATATGTACTATCACTGGCTGACCATTGTAGCAATACCTGTCTTCTACAACCTAATGATGCTTGTTACCAGGTAAATTTATATATTTATAGATTTGTTTGTATTTAAATTTAAAATATATTTTTAAATATATATTATAATATATGATTAAACCCATTATATTATATGCCAATTATTACATTTGACATATTACATTATATTAATGCTTTGGAGATTATACATATTTGTACTTAAAATAAATTGTTATTGTTTGGCGCTGCTAATTTAACTTTTTCTTTTCTTTCTTTTTTTTTAAACAGAGCCTGTTTTAATGAACTGCAAGATGATTATACCATCTTATGGATAGTGTTGGACTATTCATCTGATGTCATCTACTATACTGACACATTTGTGAGATCAAGAACAGGTGAGATTATTAGTCACTGTTTGTGTTCACTGTATATTTAACTAACAGTAAATGAAGTACACTCCCTCCAAAGCAGTGGTTCTCAAATAGAGGGCCTAAGCAAATTTGAGTGATATAAAAGAATTTCAATTAATAAATCATGAATATTATATTAAACAATTTCTAAACTTAAATTTAAAAATTGATATATACAATCAAAACGTAAATTATTTTTATAATAGCTGTTGCTTTCATTGAAGAATGCATATTTCTAGAATAACTTCTGAAAACACTGCTATACAGGGAAAAGCATTATTGTAAACACTGTACATGACTGTACGTGAATTTTTTTTGACAGGTTTCTTGGAACAAGGCTTGCTAGTGAGAGAATCTAAGAAGCTGTGGGAACACTACAAAAAGTCTCCTCAATTCAAATTTGATGTGTTCTCCATGATACCAACAGACATATTAATGCTGAAAGTGGGTTACAACAATCCCGAACTGAGATTCAACCGGCTTTTCAAAATGGCTCGTCTTTTTGAGTTCTTTGATCGCACTGAAACCAGAACCAACTTCCCCAACATCTTCCGAATCAGCAATCTTGTCCTGTACATCCTTATTATCATCCACTGGAACGGCTGCATCTTTTTTGCGATCTCAAAAACAATAGGTTTTGGCTCGGACACTTGGGTTTACCCCAACATCAGCGACCCTGAGTTTGGCCGCCTTGCCAGGAAGTACATCTACTGCTTGTACTGGTCCACTCTCACACTCACCACCATCGGAGAAACCCCACCGCCTGTCCAAGACGTTGAGTATTTATTTGTCGTTTCTGATTTCCTCATCGGCGTGCTCATTTTTGCCACCATTGTTGGTAACGTCGGTGCCATGATTTCCAACATGAATGCATCCCGTGCGGAGTTCCAGGCCAAGATCGACTCCATTAAGCAGTACATGCAGTTCCGAAAGGTCACCAAAGATCTGGAGGCCCGTGTCGTGAAGTGGTTCGACTACCTTTGGACCGAACAGAAGACCTGTGACGAAAAGGAAGTGCTCAAAAACCTCCCAGACAAGCTCAAGGCAGAGATCGCCATCAATGTGCATCTGGAAACCCTTCGGAAGGTACGTATCTTCCAGGACTGCGAAGCAGGTCTTCTTGTTGAGCTCGTCCTTAAACTTCAACCACAGGTCTTCAGTCCAGGTGACTACATTTGCAAGAAGGGAGACATTGGGCGGGAAATGTACATTATCAAAGAAGGCAAACTAGCTGTGGTGGCAGATGATGGCATCACGCAGTTTGTGGTGCTTGGTGATGGCGCCTACTTCGGCGAGATCAGCATCCTTGGCATCAAAGGGAGTAAAGCTGGTAACCGCAGAACTGCTAACATACGTAGTGTGGGATACTCCGATCTGTTCGCACTCTCGAAAGATGACCTAATGGAGGCATTAACCGAGTACCCAGAAGCTAAAAAGGCGCTAGAGGAGAAAGGTAGGGCTATTCTGATGAAAGACAATCTCATTGACGAGGCTGCGGCCAGTGCTGGTGCAGACGCAAAGGATCTGGAGGAAAAGGTTACTGTCCTGGAGACCAATTTTGATGTGATGCAAACCAAATTTGCTCGTCTTATGGGAGATTGGACATCCAGCCAGAACAAGATCAAACAGAGGATCGCCAACATGGAGGCACGAGTGAAGACTCTTAGGGAGGAGGATTTGTCAGAGGTCGTGGAGGATAAGAAGGACAAATAGTTTTGCGCCAAAATAGACTGACTTTACACTGTCTCAGGATTAATGATTACACACTTACCCATATAGAGGAATCTGGCATCATTTGAGAGGAATTGCTTGATCTCAAAGTAGTACAGCAAAGCAGCAACATGTACTATTTATAGATGATTGAGTCAGAGACTTGGCATTTCACAAGACCTAAATCTAATTTGGGAAGACATGTAAACAATGACAGATCAGACAGTTTCAGCCTCACTAATGCAGGGTTGTCTTGAAGTAATTTTGAATAACAATGCGCCAGGAACATCCTTCTGTTTTGGGGCATTTTGGTTCCTTATGTTGTTCTTTATCAAGGGTTTCTCCACCCTAAAATGAAAATGTTGTCATGAATTACTTAACCCTATATCGTTCCAAACCTGTAAAATCTTTGTTCATCCTCGGAACACTCTTTAAGATATTTTGGATGAAAACCAGGACTGTCCCATTGACTGACAAGTAATGAACACTGTCAAGGTCCAGAAAAGTATGACATCATCAGAATAGTCCATCTGCCATCAGTGGTTCGACCGTGACAATATGAAGTGACGAGAATTCTTTTTGGGAGATGGAGTATCTGGACAATGTCTTCCATACTTTTCTGGACCTTGACAGTTATTACTTGACAGTCAGTGGGACACTCAAATGCCTCCAAACTCCATCTTAAATGGTTTTCCAAAGATGAGCAAAGCTTTACAGGTTTGTAACGACATGGGGGTAAGTGATTAATGACAAAATGCTCATTATGGGGTACCCTTTAACTATTGCAGTGTCTGAATTTCAGGTAGCATGATTCCTACACTGAATTTTAGAAGGGTTATTTTTGCAGCTATACTCTCTGTGAGATGACATGCTGTAAGTGGTTTGGAACCTGCATCGGTAAATATGCACAATTCCCTTCAATTGTGTTGCAATTTTTGAAGGAATTGCTTCTAAGCTAAAATAACAAGGCTTTGCTTTCATTAAGCGAGCATAATACCAACGCGGAACGACCTGTAATGTGATCAAATGGAGTTCAATGAGTTTCCCCCATTTTTAGTCGACCATGTTTGGTTATTGTATGTATTTTTTATTTTCATTCAGCTAATGGAAATATGTGTATGTGCTGAACTAAATAAAACAAATATTTGAGAAATTTTCCTAACATTTCATGTCCACTGTGGATTGATTTGTGGGCGAAAAAGATCTACAAGTCATCTGTACTGTGCAGTTGTTGTGGGCAGGATCCTGTTCAGACTTGCCCCTAATGTGACAATCTATGACTTCAGTGTGGGTTCTCCATGGGGGCCAGTAGCCCAACAATTAGACCTACCAAGCATTCAAAGGTAGTTAAGGAGCTGTGTTGGAAATGCAAACGTTGCAGGTCCGAGTCCTGAGAGGTATCAGCATGTAAGGTTAGTTTCACATCAAAGCCTTTTTACTTTTATTAAGTTATATTCAGTAAAGTTTAGAACTACTCACTGATTACAAGAAAATATTGGTCACATATTGAGTCACTCATTGAGGCTTACTTAAAATATTTTCGTGGATTTAATTATAGATTTGTTTTTTTATATATCAAATCTAGATGTTTTTCCCGGTCCAGAGATTTACAGTAAGAGTCGCTGGGATTTATCACTGTTATTATTACAAGAACAGCTTCTAATGCAAATCACGTGACAGCTATCAGGTGTCAACCTACCATGAACTTTGTGCAACACGGGGTGCTAATTAGGCTGCATTTTCTCCCTCCTTCCCCAGGGACAGGAATCAAGCGGCAGTTAACTATTGTGAGGTAAATGTGGAGGTGAGAGCATTTCAGCAAAACTTTTGTGGATGAGAAACTGTCAGACAGAATAGACTCGGGTTGGCATTTGCATGAGTGCACAGCAGACTGTAAAATGAAGGCTAGTATGCCTCTATTGTTTTTTTCTTATAATCAGCCTCTCACTGAATCTAATGATACAATGAAATGATTATGTTGTATTGCAATGATCATTATGATGTCAAATATATTTTGCACAAGCTTGGAGTTCATGCACAACTGAGGGCTGCTGTTATTAAAGCAAAACAGCACAAATTTATATTATTTTTCAAAAATAATGTTTCACTTGATATTATGCACATCTAATTTGTAATGAATATATTTTTTCCAATTTATTTTCATAAATAATCAGCATTTTTGTGTAAAATTATTTTAAAATATGTAAAATATATTAACATTTAAAATGTTTAATAGAACTCATGAAAAAAGGAAGATTCTACACAAATAGATCATGCAATCTTTCTGAAGGTACAGTTGCTGAGTTTCATGTGTCAGACATTTAATGCCATCTGGTGGCTTGTCACTGTATTTTGCTAAAGTCCACAGGTTTACCTGAGCCAGTACTGCATTTCACTGTCCATTGCATTGTTCTAGTTGTGCTTATTAACATGTATATACAACACTAAAGCATAGATAAAAGAAACTGCTATTTACTGTCACGTGATGAAGCACAGCTGACTCTGCCTGTAGATTTCAATTCTTTTAATCTACCCAGCACTTTTGGTCCCAGTCTGTTGCTCTGTGTTGATGCCAACGGCTGCTCACGTGTGTCTCTGAGATCAAAAGAGAGGAAGAAACTTTATCTCACCTCAAAACCTGAACAACTAGGCAAATAATGTGCTGGAATCAACTTCCCCTACATGTCAGAACTGCAGAACAGAAATAAAACTGCCATTTTGCTTTATAGCTTATACTTCAGCAAACACCTAATCTACATTAGCATTATGCTCTACAACATGTGAAATTCAAAGTGATGGTACTCACCTCATGTCTGTTTCTGCAGAAGCATCTGTTGCTACTGGAGTACTGATACTTGCAGACAAAAAGATTTGTTTCTATTCATACATCAATCACAACATGACCATGATAAACAAAGTCAATTAGCAAGTCTCAGTGATTTAATAACCCAGTGTACCAACCTGTTGTCTTCATCTCCATCCTCTTTAATAGATGTAGCTGAAGATCTCTCAGACAGGCCGAACTCTGCTTCAACCATCTCAGGAGTGAGACAAAGATCTGAGGTTTCGGACCTGCCAGAGAAATCAAAGCATCAAAAATCAGTAAATGCTGTGACAAACAATCAAAGGTGGAGGGGTTACTGAAGCTAGTGGCTAATCTGTATTTACGCTCCAGCTTGAATCTCGTCTTTGATGCTGTCAGGCAGATCCTGAAGAGCTGGAGGAGCCTCCACAGGCAGCAAGGCGATACGGAAGGGGTCAGACCTAGATAGAAAATAGTTATGCAAGAGTTGGACTGGTTTTATTGCATCTGTAAATAAAAGGTAGTGTGTGCAGTTCTTACACTTGTGGGGCACAGTCGCTTCTTATAGTCGAAATATTGGATAAGGTGCTCAAAGCCACAGAGGGAAACTTCTTCCACGTCATAATCCCTTTGATTATATCCTGCAATTCATATTTTTAAGTAAATGAATACAGGATTGACTGATAGACGCAGTTTTTATGAAACTGTTATCAAAATGAGATGTGTGAAAATGTCTCTTTCTGTAAAAATTCTCAACAAACCTTTCTATCTAGAAATTTCTTCTGTGTTGGCGGGATATGCACACCTATGACATCGCCTTTATGGGCAGTGTATCGTGGCAGTGGACACAAATGAAAGTCCAGGTCCCACTCCAGGTAAAGCGGAGCTGCTTTGAAGGCATAAACATGTGGTGCAGGATTCTAGAATAAAATAAAAAGATAACATTAATTTATTAAGACTGTGCCATTTTAAAATATGTCTTGAATAAAATAATAATTCACAACTTTTTTTTTTTAAGAACCAACATACATACTTTTTTCCAATGTTATTTTTTTGTTATTTTGTTTGAAATGTTGATGTATATGTAAACTAAAATGTATTTCAAGAGTTCGCGCTTCCTCAATAATAATAAAAGCGAGTTTGGCGTGCTGTCAGGGGCGAGCCGGGGGTTTGGTGACCCTCGAGCCCTGGTAACGTTTACCCTAGCTAGGGCGGAGCGGGAGGCCGGCGCGAACCCAGCGTGCCCCCCCCGGTAGAAGCGAACGGGGGAGAAGGGGAGGTG